>OZ007555.1:162122523-162263165 GCA_963931855.1 Philhelius festivus
TAGGTTAGGTTAGGTTGTTGGGCTGACAATTGATGTTGCTATTGTCACACTTAGATCAATGTAGATCCATTGTGTTACCCGTGAGTGTTATCACTCTTTCCTGATAAAACCTATGTATTCTATTAATCAGTCAAGCCATTTTGAGGCATTGACGAAGTTCAATATGTGTATTCCTGAAATATTAGAAATATCTTCTAGATTATCAAAGAAGTAGCTACCAAGCCATTTCCTTCTCTGGTGGCATAGTGACGGGCAATGACAGAGAAAGTGTGAGGTGTCTTCATGTACCTCCTCATCACCACATCCTCTGCATAGGTCATCTGTACTTAGTTTCATTTTAAATTTATGGTATTTCAATAAATTATGTCCGGTGATTATGCTCGTAAGAGAGCGAAGGGACTTCTTACTAAGTTGTATAATTTTGTCAGTTCTCTGCTTGTTAAAGCAGGGCCATGTTTTCCTAGTAGTATCACAGGTGTCAAGTAGATTCCACCTTTCATTGGATTTCCTTAGGATTATGTCTGAAATTTTCTGTTTAATGTTACAGAGGGGGATGTTTACCATCTCTGCTTGACTAGCGTCGAGCGCTGATCCCTGTCTTGCCAACTCATCGGCATTTTCATTACCTGGTATGCCGCTGTGTCCCGGTACCCAGCAGAGTCTAATATTTTGTGCTGCGTGCCAAGAACCTTAAGCTCTTCGCGACAGCAAGAGACAAGCTTCGATTTTATCACAGTGGCAGAAATCGCTTTTATTGCCGCTTGGCTGTCAATGTAAAAGGTGATATCAGCCCGT
Source organism: Philhelius festivus (assembly GCA_963931855.1). Taxonomy (NCBI): domain Eukaryota; kingdom Metazoa; phylum Arthropoda; class Insecta; order Diptera; family Syrphidae; genus Philhelius; species Philhelius festivus. The sequence goes on from OZ007555.1 coordinate 162,123,319, forward strand.
GGTATCGCCATCATTGATACCTGTCTAGCAGCTGTTGTCACTGCCAGGACCTCCGCTTGGAAGACACTGCTATGATCCACACTATGTGTAGATTGGCTGTCAATGAACTCAGGAAAAAGCTATACTCTCAGAACAGATAGCGCAATCACTCTGAAAAAATTACGACAAAGCTGAATTTTGGTCCCGGTATAAATTAAATACCAATTAACTAACAGTTCTTGTTAAAAGCTCATTTCTGAGAAATTTTATTTTCTTAAGGTTGTTTTTTTGTAAAATAAAAATAATTTTCAAAATGGTCCAAAAGAGTGTCATGCAGAAAGTATTCGGTTCGATTCCCAGCCGCTGCGAAAATGTTTTTGAGAAGTGTACTGGCCCTTACGAGGTATAGTGAGAAATGCTCCAAGAGTATTTCTTGTCATCAAAAGTGCTGCTTAATTTAGCCGTTCGGATTCGGCGGAAAATTTTAAGTGTTTTCCTTTTCTTCTTGCCTCTTGCACGCACAATGCGATAGTTAAGAGTTGTAAGTCACAAAGGTCCTGGTACGAGCTGTTGCACCATCAAAATTATTTATGTATAGATGTATCCGAACTCATACCATAAAATAAAATTAGCCAACTAAAAATGTAGATTTATTAAATTTTTTTAAATAAATATTCGAAGCATAAACCAAAATAAAAACCAATACATAAGCTATAATTTTACCTTCCCATTTAAAAAAATATAGTTTTTGAGAAAACCAAATTTAACCCCCTTTAAGCCTCTGTCCAAACTTAGGGTACTTTTTGGGAAATGCATAATCAATGCAAATAAAGCCCTCTACTTATATTCAGCTTTGTCGGAGTTTTATCGAAGTGAAAGTCTAATTTTACAGAGCTAAGAGACTTTTATGTAATATTTATACATACTGATTTTTGTTTGGAATTGCATCGAAAGCTCCAAATACTTAATACATTCGACGTGTACAGGATACATTTTAATTTATGTACCAAATGCAAGCATTATCGTGCAATGACTTAGGCCTCGGCCACGCAGTAAGCGGCTGAGCGGCTAAGCGGCTGAGCGGCTAGCGGCTGAGCGGCAGCTCTAAGCGACGTATGGCCAGGCACTGAGCGACTGCTTTTGAGCGATTATTAGTTAAAATGCCATTGTCAAGAACAGTTCGCCGTATTTTACTGTCGGAAAATCGTTTGTATGTGTACAAATTACTTCTTGCCGCTCAGAACATTACTAAAAATTAAAACAGGTTTGGTTGCTGAGCGGCGCCGCTTAGCCGCTCAGAATTTTGTTTCGCCGCTCGCTCATAGCGTGGCCGCTTCTATGTGATTTCATATGTTTTATATTTTTTTTTTCCGCTCAGCCGCTCAGCCGCTTACTGCATGGCCGCGGCCTTAGTCGATTATTATGTAGTCTGCCTCTTAGAAACGTTTATAGCGTGTTGTTAATTCGGACGATATTTGTACTCAATTCATAAATTTTAAACAGTGAAATTTGTAATGTCTACATGTACACATACATTTCTGAGAAATCTAAAATGAAAAACGTATTTCTTACAGAGTACTTTATAGAGTAGTTACTCATTTCTTCAGATCAGACTCTCATGGTTGACAGATTGCAGTATGCTAGGATGTCACTAATAACTGCACTGGAACAAACTTGTGCTATGTGGTGGGCGACCTGCGGCGTGCCTAATTGGGAAACTGTTGAGTGTCTTTAACCTGGCAAAGTCCAGCAGCGCAACTTTTAGTCACGTTGAAGTGCTTCCTTTACCTCCTCGTGGTGGTCCCCGTGCAATGATTTGTGTATCCACACAAACTAGCTAAAATTGGAAAGCGCGAAAATCTCTCCTAACTCGTTATCGTTAGGAAAGGTTACGGAGGCTAGTACTCTCCGTAACTGAAAACCATCTTGCTACCGAAACGGAAACAACGCCTCGGATAACTAATGATAATATGTTGACGACTTTTAGCTATCGAATTAGGACAACGATTGCTTTCTGGAATGTGAGGACACTCCTGGATGATGGCAGTGAAGGTCCACACAACGCCAGATTCCTCCAACTAGAGAAGGAATTCATGCGGTACAGGCTGGACATCTTATGCCTTAGTGAAATACGTTGCATGGGCTCGGGCAAGTTCAGGTCACCATCACGTAAAACTGTACCGCTCTACTCCGGAAAAGCTCCAGGAAGCACATGTGAAGCTGCGGTTGGGGTGTTCCTAACAAAAACAGCTGTCAATAGTCTGATTTCATGGGAGCCTCTTGGCGAAAGAATAATAAAGGCACGATTCCGGACAAGAGTACGTCCCGTCACCATTATACAGTGTTACGCCCCAACGGAGCTCGCATCCGATGAGGAGAAAGAATGCTTCTACAGTCGGCTAGGTGCCGCTTACAATAACACACCGCGCGAAGATATTAAAATGATTACAGGAGATTTGAATGCTAAAGTTGGTAGCAACAACAATGGACTTAAACATGTGATGGAAAACCATGGACCCGGGAATTGAAATGATAACGGTGAGCGGTTTATTGTCTTCTGCAATACTAACGGACTTGTCATTGGCGGTACCATGTTTGAGCACAAGACGCGCCACAAAATAAGTTAGGTGTCGACGGACAGGCAAGCATCTTCGAATCAAATTGATCACTTCGCGATTAGTCGGCGCTTTAGAAGCAGTCTCCTGGATGTTCGATATAAAAGAGGAGCCGATATGGGACTTGCTCGAGACCACCACCTTATGGTAGCTACTGTAAGACTTCGTCTAAGGAGTGTGTAACAACTCACCAGAGGGGTGCTCATTCTTAGTTGTGGTTTCTACCTCGACTATAGCTGGGTGTGTGTATATCTGGGGCTGACAGGCCCTGAAGTTTTGCAGAAACTTCATCTGTAAGTGACCTTAATGGTGGTGAAGCTCGACCGGAAGCTATATTCTGGTACCATGGGAGATAGTGCCCAAGAGTCTGATGGCTATAGCGTACTTCTTCTGGCTCTCCTTTTCTATCTTGGGATAGATAGGTGCAGCTGTCGCGTGCGTATTGCTGCAACTGGAGTAGAAAAAAGAGAGCTGGAATCGCCGTACCGCACGAGAAAAAGAGCGGTTCACCGCAGTGTAAGACGTGTCTCAGCATTATTAAGGAACTGGTTGGTGCTCGCAGTTCCAAAGAACACCTCGTAAGAGACTCAGACGGCTCGCTACTTAGTTCAGATGAGGATCAGCTGAGAAGGTGGAAGGACCATTTTGCGTCGGTACTAAACCGAAAACTGGAGGGAGATTTACGTCCTGCCTTCCGTTGCCAAAATATTAGCGAAAATAGTACAGGAACGCATCAGGGAACATCTAGAAGCTACACTCGATGCCGACCAAGCAGGTTTCCGCGCTGGATCCTCATGCATTGATCATATCAATACTCATACTTTAAGGATCATAATTGAACAGTACGTCGAATATCGAGCACCACTTCACCTGTTATTCATTGAATTTGAGAAGGCTTTCGATAGCGTCAATAGAGAATTTATTTGGCTTACTTTACGGAGAAGGGGTATCCCGGATAAATTATTAGCTATTATTAAGGCAACTTATGATGGATCCAAATGTCACGTTTTGCACAAAGGGAGGCTGTCAGAAGAGTTTGAAGTCCGAAGTGGGGCCAGACAGGGCTGCATTCTGTCACCAATATTGTTTCTGTTAGTGATAAGCGATGTCCTGCGAGCGGCCTTGACGGGAAACGGAGGGATTCGATGGACTCTGACGTCTCACCTGAAACATCTTGACTATGCGGACGACTTATGCTTACTCTCTCATAGGACCATGGATCTACACCAAATGACAACAGGGGTGGAGAGAGAAGCAGAAATCGTGGGGCTGAAAATCAACTCCGGCAAAAAAAAGATGATCAGCCTGGGAACCACGTCATCTTCTCTCATAAATACAGAGAATAAATATAGAGAAAATACAGAGCTTCCAATAGCTTGGAAGTATCATATCTACCGACTTTGACACCAAACAGGACATCAGCAGTCGAGTCGGGAAGGCAAAAGCTGCTTTCGGCATGCTTAGGAATGTATGGAGGAATAACTCTCTAAGCTTAAGAACCAAGCTACGGCTGTTTCGATCCAACGTCGAATCCGTTTTACTTTACGGTTACAGCACTTGGAAAGTAACAGTAGGTGTCACTAAGAACCTGCAAACATTCATTAATAGATGTTTATGAAACATCCTTAGGATTTTCTGGCCCAATCGTATATCAAACGAAGAGCTTCTCAGGAACCTATCGACTGTATTATACGACGTCGAAAGTGGCAGTGGATCGGAGACACGCTTCGGAAAGGCGACAACTCTATTGCGGCACATGCAATGCAGTGGAATCCGCTCAGTCAAGAAGGAAGAAGAGCTGGACGACCGAGAAGCTCATGGAGAAGGACAGTCGAGGAGAAGTCAACCCAACTAGGCAAGAGTCGGAGAGAGTTGGGACTCATATCCATTAACCGAACACGATATCGAACTGGCGGTGTGGATGCCCTATGCCCCACTAGGGGTCCTCCACGGACAAAAGGTCTGAGGACCTAAGTAAGTAAGTAAGTAAGTAAGTAAGTTGTGTCTCAAGCTCCAGTTAGGATAAACTACTTTCTACAGCCAGTCCATTTTTTTTGGAAATAACGTCATTAAAGGTTTTAGGTTCTTAGCATCCGATTATCATACTTATTGTACTATACTGTGCTGTATAAGGCAAGGGTCTTATCGCCCGGGCTTGGGGATTTTGATCGGGTCACTTCCACCAAACGCCTCATAAGTTTGGTTATGAGAAATATGAGAGGAGCCTTGATTATGATTACCCTCAAATGGTAACAAGACTCGCAACGTGAAAGCGGTAAAACCTGAAAGTATGTGCCTGGAACGTGAGAACAGTTTTTTGTAATCCAGGAGATCACATTTAGGATCAGTTTTAATGAAAAGATAAAATTGCAACATTTATTACAGCTTAAGATATTATTATTACTATTACTATTACTATTAACATATTATTATTACTGTTACCAAAATTCAATTTTCTTATCTTACCGGTTGAGAACAAGCTGTTTTCATAAATAATGTTTTGTCAAATTTTAAAGCTGTACCTTCCGGGGTACCTCAAGGTTCTATCCTGTTTACCCTATATATCAACGAAATGCCATCTGTCATAAGCAATTTCTCTATTCATCTTTGTGCAGATGACGCTCAACTACGCAGAAGTTGTCCTCCAGGACTTATTGAAGATTGTGTAAGCCGAATTAATTCTGATCTTGAGAACATCGCTAACTGGTTCGAGAAAAATTTTCATTTACAACTTACTTGTTGTTGTTATAAAAAAACTGTGTCCACCTCTAACTTTCTGCCAGTTGTCCTTTATAACGCACGTAGCGAATATGTTTCCACTGCAAAACATCTTGGAATGACTTTTGAAAATACGTTGACTTGGAGTTACCATATCAGCTTAGCCACAAGAAAATTTTATGGCGTACTTCGTTCCTTACGGAAATCTCAGTAAAAACTCCAATAAGAACTTGAATTATTCTCATTAAATCAGTAATTATTCCAATTTTGACCTACGGATGCCAAGTTTATGGGAAGTGTGATGCCTCCTGTAAAAGAAACCTTAATGTTGCTTTAGGTTTAATAGAATAGTGTGTGATTTTAAATTTGATAACTTGCTTACATTTCGATCGCTAACCATGCTTAAAACCCAACAACTTCCTAGCCTTTGTAGTAAACCAGATAGGAAAGGCATAAGTAAGAACGTGTCGGTTGAGTTGTTTGTACGCAAGCAGCTCGGTTTGCTTAATTAGTCCATTTCGCCTCCTGAGAAGGGGATGCACCAAGTGCAGAGAATAGTTGGCGCTCTCTTAAACATCAAGTATACATGCCATTTGAATTTGGAAAAGTTGATTCCCAATACTTCGTTGATGATTTGACTGTCACTTCAGTGTTGTCTGGAAACTTTATTTTGATTGCATCACAGCGTGTTGCAAACGCTCGTATTTGAATGACAGTCACTGGTGTTCGGAAGCAGATGAGTTCAGTTTTTTTGCGGTTTATCTTCAGTCCCTATTTGACAAAGTATTCCCATAGGTTTTAAATGTGCTCGTGCACTCTTCTGGCAGCAACTTCTGATGAAAAAGCGGTGGCGTATGTGATGGAGTCGTCTGTTTAAAGCTTCGTCCTTATACCTGGTACGTTGGCTTGTTGGTCAGAAGTGTAAATGTTAAACAGCAGCGGTCCAAGTTTTGATGCTTGAGGAATTCCAGCTTTGATTGCCTTAATTGATGACACATGTTTTGCTACCTAGACATAAAAAAGTCTATTAGTTAGGAAATATTTGATTATTTTTACACAGTGAAAAGGAAGTTCAAGTTCCGAGAGTTTGAATCCTTATATCCAAACACTGTCGAAACCTTTTTCGATGTCCAGCAAGCACGCTATAGTAGTTTCCTTTTTGGTGATTTTAAGTGTAACATTAGTATAAAGAACCAGGAGTGGATGTAGGGTAGAGTGTTTATTTCGAAAGCCATTTCTCTGCAGAAAACATTGAATTTCTTGAATATCAACGCCTCCAGTAACTTATGTAATCATACAGCTGAGCAACGAAATTGACCGATATCATTCGACATTTGCGCGATTGTTCTTCTTCAGAATTGGGACAACTTTTTCAGTTTTCCAGGCTGCAGGGAAATAGCTGTTGTTCAGGTAGTTGTTGAAGATTATAGTCAACAGGAGAACAGCAAGATGTGTAACTTTTTTAATACTTACTTACTTACCCTAGTGGGGCATAGTGCATCCACTACGACAGCTCGCCATCGTGTTCGATTCCTGGATATGAGTCGCAACTCCCTCCAACTCTTGCCTAGTTGGGCTGACTCCTCATCGACTGTTCTACTCCATGAGCTTCTCGGTCGTCCAGCTCTTCTTCCTTCTTGAGTGAGCGGATTCCACTGCATTGCATGCGCCGCAATACAGTTGTCGCGTTTTCGAAGCGTGTGTCCGATCCACTGCCACTTTCGACGTCCGTCGTATAATAGAGTCGATAGGTTCTTGACCCTCTTTCCTGAGGAGCTCTTCGTTTGATATACGATTGGGCCAGAAAATCCTAAGGATGTTTCGTAGACATCTATTAATGAATGTTTGCAGCTTCTTAGTGACACCTACTGTTACTTTCCAAGTGCCGTAACCGTAAAGTAAAACGGATTCGACGTTGGATAGAAACAGCCGTAGCTTGGTACTGAAGCTTAGAGAGATATTCCTCCATCCAACAGCAGTTGCCTTCCCTATTTGACTGCTGATGTCCTGTTCGCTGCCACCATCGGTAGTGGTGATACTTCCAAGGTATTGGAAGCTCCGTACTTTCTCTACCGGTTGTTGAGAAATATTTATGAGAGAAGATGACTGGGTTCGAGGGCTGATCATCTTTGGTTTGCCGGAGTTGATTTTCAGCTCCACGATTTCGGCCCTTCCCTGCGCCCCTGTTGTAATTTGGTAGATATCCATGATCCTATGAGAGAGCAAGCATATGTCGTCCGCATAGTCAAGATTGTTCAAGTGAGACGTCAGAGTCTATTGAATTTCTCCGTTTCCCGTCAAAGCCACTAGCAAGGCATCGCTTATCACCAACAGAAACAATATTGGTGACAGAATGTATACCTGTCTGACTCCACTTTGGACTTCAAACTCTTCTGACAGCCTCCATTCGTGCAAAACGTGACATTTGGATCTGTCATAAGTTGCCTTAATAAAAGTTATTAATTTATCCGGCATACCCCCCCTGCGTAAAGCAAGCCAAATAAATTCTCTATTGATGCTATCGAAAGCCACCACTGTTTCGGTGGTTGCTGATATTTTCTGAAAGCGTGTTTCTACTTCGATAAGGTCAGGAAGGTGTATGGGAGGGTGTTCTTTGAGGGACATTGCAGGTAAGAGGAGATTTCAAACAGAACTCAAAGCACATTTATTGAATTGAATTATTTTAAATAAATAGTTGAATAAATTTTTCTTATTTTGATTTTTTTCTTTTTGCAAATTTAATTAAAGTTTTTTCTTACATTGCAACAAAAGCAGTTTATACTAGATTGTTTTCATTGTAATAAAAACTAATTACAACTTAGCACTTATTTATAAGATGATTGTATCTTAATGTGTATAAGAATATAAAATAAATAATTCTAAATCTAAATCTAATATATTGGATCATATCAGAGTGCTTTGTCTAGATCTTAGAGGGAAGAAAGGGAGTTATAAGTAACAATGGGGAGTAATTGATATTTTGTTAATTTTTGTATAAAATGTTTTAGCCATCCATTTTGACATGAAATTCTATTCTCTACAACATGTTTTAGGAAGTAAATAGTCAAATTTGCCTTTGTTTTCGAGTTATACCAAACATAAGAGTCTCCGAAGTACCCATCTCTGAGAAAAGCATCACACAAACATATTAAATAACGAAAACCCTTAAATGAAAATGTTTCTCACTACGAGACTATTTCATATGTATATATTCACTTCAGAGTTTTGGAAAAAGATGGGAGACATCGGGTTTAGATGGCTCATGATTCTTGTCTCCAAACTTATACGAGGTGATCGCATGCCTAATCAATGGAGGGAAAGTTACCTTCTTCCAATTTATAAAGGAAAGGGTGATACTCGAAGCTGTGATAATTACCGTTCGATTAAGCTGATGTCACACACCATGAAGATCGTTGAGCGAGTCTTGGGTAGCCGACTGCGAAAAATAATTAGGCTATCTGATGACCAGTGCGGGTTTGTCGGGGGTAAGTCAACCACGGATGCAATCCAGAGTATAAGAATAATTATGGAAAAACATCGGGATTCTTTGGAAGATTTGCATGTCGTATTGGTTGATTTTGAAAAAGCATTCGATCGGCAACCACGAGATCTAATATGGGTGGCCCTCAGGCAACGAGGAGTTCCAGAAACCTATGTGCGGATAATTATGGACATGTATGATGGAGCAGTTACTAAAGTAAGATGCGCAGCTGGAGTCACCGAAGAATTTGAAATCACAGTAGGTGTACACCAGGGAAGTGTCTTGAGTCCCCTGCTCTTTATTACAGTTCTTGATTACCTGCTTGAAGGCAAAGTGACGGATCCAAAAGTGCATCAGTTATTCTTTGCTGACGATGGAGCCATCATAAGTGAAGACCCGATATCCCTACAACGAGCACTTGACGTATGGGTGGATGTTCTAGAAGGAAGTGGGTACCGCATAAGCGCGAAAAAGACAGAATACCTATGCTGCCCATTTTCTGATCCACACAGGCCTATTCCAGACATTTATTTGAATGGAGTAGTGCTTCCCAAGTGTGAAAAGTTTAAATATCTGGGGTCTATGATAAATAGCGAAGCTACTTGTGATGACGATATCAATCATCGCGTAAGCGTAGGGTGGATGAAGTGGCGGGAAAATTCTGCTATCTTCTGTGACCGAAAAATGCCCCCTAAGCTGAAAGGAAAGCTCTACACTTCAGTTGTGCGTCCAGCACTCACATACGGTTCACAATGTTGGACAATGTACAAAAAGTATGAGAATAAGCTAACGGCAGCTGAGATGAAGATGCTTCGTATGACAGCAGGAGTTACAAAGCTTGATCGAATTAGAAGTACAAAGATCCGAGGAAGCCTTCATGTTAAGAATACCATTTCCCAAAAAATTGAACACGACCGACTCAGTTGGTATTGCCATGTTCAAAGGAGAGATCCTGAGAACCCCGTCAAAAAGGCAATATCATACAACGTTCCAATTCGGAATAAAAAGAAAGGTAGGCCTAAACACTCCTGGTACAAACAAATGCAAAAACACCAGCATTCAGTTGGCCTCAGAAATGGAACAATACAAAACCGGGAGGCTTGCCGCCGATTTCTGAGGTCAACCCGGCGAACCCCACAGGCGGATCACTAGTGTGAAGCAGATACGTGGGAGAGTTATGATCCCCTCGACATCGAGATCATAACAGCGCCGAAACAAAGGAAGAAGAAGATATTCACTTGCCTATTAGCAACTCATATAATATAAAGTGCATTCAAATTTTGTCATGTCGATTCAATTGACCTAAGTATGACCATCCATTCAACACAAATATAATATAAATGGTTTTGGTCTGTCATTAGTTCCTAATGCATATCCGGAATTTTGCCGTTTAGTTTTTCAGTTCTCTCCACATTCCATTGTTAAGAATTTTTGAAAAAGGCATTCAACTCTGAAGAGCAACCGACTAAACTCAAAAACAAAATTACCCAGCATCGAATCATAAAACCCTAAATGAGTGGCCAAGTGGATGATGGCATTAAGGGGCTACGGGCCATCAGAGAATTTTCCATTAGCATCCTCAATTCGAGAGCAATACTAATACTCATTGGGGCGGAATTCAATTAGTGAATCGATGTATCTTATTGTTTGTTTGTTATTATTTTTTTTAATTACTTTCATACTTCAATCCTCTGCTATGTATATATGCTTTATCCATCCGTGATGGAATTTTGTTGAACTATGAAATCCCTACCGTTCCTGTATTTTGTAGGAACACCTCTGCAAGTAGCTGCATACCTAGATATTTATAAATTTTTATCCAACTCCCATATGGGCAACCTAATCTAATCCAATAAATGACTACTCCAATATGATGGGATCAAAACTCATTACTAAAACACTTGCCCCAAGTTTTAACTGATTGTGTTTCATCCTGATGCCCAGTTGAGGGAATAAAATGTTCCTTCTTTAATACAGTGGTGGGAAAAAATAAATCACTAATCAGATGAAAAATGTTTCTTCGTTTTTCTGAAACTTTATGTTCGGGGTATTGCTATACTAAGCAAATTTCAGATGCCCAGCCCATTAATTATTTAAAAAAAACTGTCAAAGTAAAGGCAAATGGTGCATGCAGGATTAAATAAAAGACCCTTGATGGCACGAATTTGCAATCATCATCAATTCAATAGTTTTCCGGAAATTGCTAGCTTTTATCAAGTTACCAGTATTGCCATATTTTGTTGTTTACAATTGTGTTCATTGGGGTTTTGACTACCCTAAAATTTTAAACACAGTGCGAGCGTTAGGAAAATGGGGGAACATTTAAGAGGAGATATCGATACACAATGGTTTTGATGTTTTGAACAAATGAGCTAAAGGGAGGTTAAAACGGAACAAGGTAAAGCATTCCTCATTCGTGTTGTGCAATAGTAAACAGACTCAAGCCGAAACTGATGTGTATTCATAGAAACGCAGGTATTACGTCGGCCATTTGCAGTCTATTCCTGTGGCCAAATTTTGGCTGAAGTGCGCCATTTTCATACCATAACTCCTGTAAACCAGTAGATGAAATTGATATGGGAAGTTGTGTAAGTTCAAAAATAAGGAACGATCAATAAAGTTTAAATGCCCTTTTATCCGAACTTGGATCATTCACTCAACCGGATCACCAAACTCATCCGCAATCATCTACACTGCACCAAGCTAGGCAGCTTGTTGACTGATGCAGAAACAGTAGCCAATCCGATTGAGTGATCATCCGCCCCCCGCGTCACCGTAATATTCCATGAAGGCCCTCACACCGCTAGCTCAGGATCTAAGGAATCCTAGAGCCATATTGTCGCGTTAAGAAAACAGATCAAGCCTTTGATATTTTAAGCTTTAGTTCGTCAATGTCGTCTAAAAATGCCCTTCCTAATGATTGTATTCGTTTTCCTCAGTTCAGGTATCGGTTATGGATACCGGCTTCCACTTTATAGACTGAAGACAGTATTTAATGTTTGAAGAATTCAATTCTATACGGGTTTGGATTCTACATTGGAAAATGCTATCAAGATTTGAATTTAATAAACCTCTCATTCATTGCCCATATTCAAAGGACAGAACTAAAGTAGGTTTTATAGTGAGCGCCTGTCAGTTAAGACTCAATCTCACTACTTGGCCCACCAAGCACTGTGGGTTCAATTATTAGCTATTGACAAAGCTCCCAGGACATAGTCCCAGTTGCTTTTTATCTTTGGAAGAAAGGTAGCCACTCCTTTCCAGCAGGTGCAAGTTTTTGATTCGTTGACAAACCAACTCGACATTGCTACCAATCAATGTTTCGTACTTAGGTCTTGTCTTCGGAGTGCAAGCTTCAAGCATCTCAATACTGTTCCAAATTTGCACTGGCAGTACCACCCTGGGTCCGTGTTTTTCATCTGACTATATTGTCGATAACAATAGCCAACCGCGTGACTTGGTTGGTATAACCGCATCCACCTCGTGCTCTCTTTACAGAGGCCCTACCCAATTAATAATGAGTCCAAGGTTTTTACACCTTGGGGGCTCTAATTAGATGTCATTATTCCCGAGGTACCCAATTTGGGTTATTTTTCTATATAAATTAATAAATTAATTTAAATTTTCAATATTATGAAGTTATTTTAAAAGTATCTCCAATAATATAACATGCGCTTAAAGAATTAAGCAAATTACAAATTAAGCCAACCACAATCTGCACCAATATTTTCGATTAGTCTTTTTCGCCCTACAACGAACTAGAAACGATAGTCCTAAGCAATCTTTCTTAATCTTTTGGCACCAGGTAGGACCATCGAGTATCCGGATTGCTGAAACCAAAACATCGAGCAAAAGAGAATAACTATCTCAATTACTCTTCTTTATGTTTTGGCAGTGACTTCCCCTGATCACTTTATTTGTCTTTGTTCGCCTTGCAACGAACTAGGAACGATAGTCCTAATCTTTGTTCACCTTACCGCGAACTAGGAACGATAATCCTAAGGGTCCAGTTATAGCTCATCAGAAAAGTCCATCAGAAAAATTGGAACAATCGAAATCTGAAAAAATTTTCTGATGGCCGATTATAGCTACCAATAATTTTATGTCAGAAAACAAACAATTTTTTCCTGTCATTTCATCAGAAAAAAATTTTTCTTATCAGAAAAAATTTGTCTGATGCATTCGGAACAGAAAAAAATCGGAACACAAAGAAAAACGAAATGGAATATATTTTGAGTTTTGGCAATCAGCTGTTCAGAAAAACTAAATTCCATCAGAAAACATATTTAAATCCATTTTCTGAGTAAATTTAGCAACAAAATTTTGTAATTCTTTTTGTAAAAATTAGTCCAAGCAAGTATTCGTCTAATTGCATTCAAATTTTACTAAAAATCGAGTTGTAATATGGTCAAATTTGGAAGACAAAATTTTTTCTGATGGACTTTTCTGATGAGCTATAACTGGCCCCTAATCTTTGCTCGCCTTACAACGAACTAGGAACGATAATCCTAAGGGTTTTCTTAGTTGTCTTAGTCCCCAGCTAGGCATATAGCCGGAGAAACAGACTAAGCCTCCCTACCACTACAAGGTAAAACTTATCGGGCAGGATATTCAAAGGACAATGACGTGAAACTACAAACGGATATGAAAACTGCATAAGGGTAATACCCCTTTTTTCGGTACTTCGGACCATTGTATAATATCAGCCAATTTCTTGTGTTCCACCCATCGAGTTAAGGACAAAAATTCCACCAGTACCGTTTAGCCATAACAATAAAGCCACCTGGGACGGTGTTTATAACCTTTTTCGAATCTTTAACTGGTCACTATGCTTCCTCGATAGTTGATGCCATTGCCGATATAATCACAGAAGTGTAGGAAGGGTAAATTTCCGCTCTTACAAAACCAACTCAACTGAGAACCGGAAAAACCAATGTAACGCTGGCACTGTTATAAAAAAAAAACAAATTCTTACATGACCAGAAATTAATCCAAAAATCCTGCAATATCCCAAAATCAGTAGAAATTTATAGTTATTTGTCAAGAACGTAAGAAATTCATTTTTGGTTCCAAAGCTCAACCCGATAAATTTAGCTAAAATTTAGATAAAGCAAATGTACTCACAGCTCATTTTTCTGCTAGTTCTACGTTGCCAGAAATAACCCCTCCTCTTTTTAAGAACGAAAACCATTCTATGGAACAAATATATTTCCTAAATTGTACTATATTGAAAGAGCCTTCCGAGATCTTGATATAAGCAAAACCGCTGGTCCTGATGGCTACGCCTAATCCTTTTGAAGAGATGTTCTTCATCGCTGGCAAAAGCATTTCGTAAGTTCTGGAATCTTCCCTTTAAGGTGAAAAATAGTATTTGTCGAGTATGTTTTAAAAAAAGGTGACCCATCCTCCTGCTCCAACTACCGGTCAATTACACTTACGTCCCTTTTTTCAAGGTCTTGTAATCGCTGATGAATCAGCTGAAAAAAATATCTTGAAGATCAAAATCTCTTAAATGACCGGCAGTACGGCTTTCGAAACAATCATTCCAATGTTTGATGGTATATCTCTCCGAAGAGTGGAACAGAACCTTGAATTGGTTATAGGACTATTTTTTTGAATCAATGACTATGATTATGAATATGAAAATGAATATGAATATGAATATGAATATGAATATGAATATGAATATGAATATGAATATGAATATGAATATGAATATGAATATGAATATGAATATGAATATGAATATGAATATGAATATGAATATGAATATGAATATGAATATGAATATGAATATGAATATAATGTTGCAATTTTATTTCGCATTTAACTTTATGATGAACGATTGTTGAATTTATAATATATAAATCGCGACTTCGGATCTTCGGATCCAACAAACAAACAAAACAATTGAGGAAAACGAATTTTAGAAAGATTGCACAAGACGGGTGTGCCGCGACAGGGTTACGATGAAAAATGAAATATGAAAATGGGAGAAGAATTATGTTGATCTGTCAGATCGAGGTCGCGTTCAATGAAATTGCAACTCGGTAGCAATTTAATGTGCTGCCCCCTCGGTTAGTTCAGCGATGGGTGGGTTCGTGTATTGGTGAATTTTATTGATTGAACGCCCAATCTGCGTTCGATTAATAAAAAAATTAAAAAAAGGTATCAATACAAATTATCAAACGATTGAAAGTACAAGGGCGTGCTTTTACTTACTATGGGCGCCAGGAAGTTTTTTTTCTTATCCGTGGTGAAAACTTACCAAAACCTAAATGTAACCAAATACTTCTTCCAAACTGAAATAACAACACACATAATTAATTCCAAAAAGGGAAGTTAATGTTTTTATTAGGGAAACCTTTCAAGTATAGGTGAAAAACCCTAAATTTTTTCAATAATTGAAATGTGATAATATGTGTAACTTTGGAAAAAGGGAAAAGTTAAAAACATTAAAGCCAGAACAATTTATAAGAAGAATTTTATGTTAAAATGAAATATTAATTGAATTTTAATATTAATTATTTTTCTTATTTAATTTATGTCACAAGCGAAACGAAACAAAGGTGATTTTTGAGAAAGATTCCCGAAAGACAAAGAATCAACAAGATAGGATTATGAAGTCCCGTATTTTCGGGAAGCGGTTTTTTTTTTTTTTTTTTTTTTTTTGAAAAAAACAAACGAAGGCCTAACGGAACACAAATTTTTGCCCAAACTGGCGAAGAGAACGGTACTCACAAAAATTATCACCAAGATACTTATCAGTTTTTTTTTTTCCACAAAATTGAATTAATCCTCTGAAGCTTTTCTGGCCCACCTGGCCCTAGCTTTTGAAGTAAATCCTTTGGCCGATTTCCTCTCCTTGACAAAAATAACGCTTAGTTTCCCTTTTCTGGAAACTACCTCAAAATTATTATCTGAATCTGTTACTACCACAAATTAACGATTTTTGAAATTTTTTCGAAAAAATGATTTTTCGTTTTTTCTAACTTTTTAACTATGATCCGTCTAATATCAGAATCTCTCAAAAAGTGATTTCTTGGTGGCCTCCTCCATTCAACTTAGCTCGCTCCATTGTTATCTTCTCTTTCTTTCACATTACGTGTAGTGGCGGTATTCGGTCACGGTAATCATGCGCAGCTCTTCACCTTTTTCGGTTAGGAGCTCGCTCCGTAGTTGATCACCAATCCACTCTCTCATTTACAAATATCCCTACTGAAAGGGATCATTCACAATGGAGTTCGCATAATGAACGTATTCAGCACACCTCCATTCAATACTCCTAAGTTAAAAGACAAACGAAAAATCAATTTAACGCGATCAAGTCCCCGTCCCGAACCGACCCAAACTAATATGGAGAGAAATACCTTGGAAGGATGCACTTCGCCATTTTAACTGTTAAATGGTTAGGAATAATTCAATTTCTCGCGAAAATTGAAATCAACTAATACCGTAGACCTTCGTGCAGATTTTAGGGGCTAAGGGATTCTTCTTCCAAAAATCATCTTCTTTTCGTTTACAAGACACTGATTTAATGTTGGGCTCTCGGCCATTGTAGGGCTCTTAGCCGTTTTTGGACGATGACTTTGTAACAGCTGGTAAGTTTGACGGATCGTGACCATCTGTCACGAGTCGTGTGTTTGCATTGCGTGGCCAATCTGTCACACATCTGGCATCGGACAAGGACCATCTGTCCCTTGTTTTTATGCGAATTTAACACCTGCTTTTATTACTTTTCCACGATGCTTTTGGAGCATGCTTCTGGCTGATGGCCCAAGTTCACATTGTACTCTGCCAGCATTTTGGAGCCGTAATCGGAAAGGAAAGGTTGAAAAGGGGAAAAAGGATAACGAATAGACTGGTGAAACTTGTTGTGGTAAAATTTACCGCAACAATGAATATGAATATGAATATGAATATGAATATGAATATGAATATGAATATGAATATGAATATAAATATGAAAATGAATATTTTTCGAAACATTATATAAACTATACTACTTGGTAGTATGACAATCAACTCGTTCATTCAAGGTTAAGAACTGAATAAAATAAAATGCACGACTGGATCGCACGAACTTGCTCTTATGTAAAAGTACTTTGGAATTTATGATACTAAATATAAAACATGGATTTAATGAGATAATAATGTTCAAATGCATAAAATTGCCGTCTGGTTTCCGGAAAAGTATGAATTTATGCAAATAAACTTTAAAAAATCGTTTTATTATTAAATAAAATTTGTATATAAGAAATTTCTCTAAAATTTTTCAAGACAAAAATGTCGAATGCGAATTTTAAGTATTTAATAATATTGGTTTTAGGAAATAATTTCAAAAAATAATCGTTCATAGGTTTTGAAGATATTGATTTAATTTTTTTTTTTTTTAAACCCAATAAATATTTTTTCGAATATTTTTTTATACAATATTATTTTAAACTTAAGGGGACTCCTGCTAAAAATTTTGGGTTAAAATCCTTAGAGCCGTTAATGGAAAGTCGAAAATAAAAAAAACGGGTCTATGGCAGGTACCCCTAATAACATTTTGCCCCAAAATTTTTTTTGACCAAAATGTAGTCCATGTCCATAATATCACACTTAATTTTTTTTTACAAAATCGTTAGAGCCGTTTTCGAGATAAATAAGATTTTGCATTACGGGTGTATGGGGGGTACCCTTAGTTTTGGAGCTAAAAAAAAAATTTCAATTTTTCCTCTAGGGAATCACCGAAGACCCTTAACTACCGAGATTGAAAGAAATAGGTCCAGTGGTTTAGGCTGTAGTGAGAGGTACAGACATACAGACACACTGAAACATGTTTTTTGTGTACTAAATTTTCCTTAAAATTTTTATAAAAAAAATTGATATGCAAATCGTTAGTATTTAATAAAATACATTTTTAAACGTAATTTAAAAATTTAATCGTATATCGGTTTTCAAGATATTGAATTTTCAAAAAAAAAATTGTATTATTTTTTTAAAAATCCAAAAACTATTTTTTCGAAAAAAACTTTAGTTTATATTTTTTCAAATGCAAAGCAGCTCCTGCATAAAAATTTTGGTTAAAATCGTTAGAGCCGTTGGGGAGAAATTCGAAAATCAAAAAAACCGTTCTATGACAGGTACCCCTAATAACATTTCCCCCCAAATTTTTTTTTCACCAAAATATAGTCCATGTCCATAATACCACACCTAATTTTTTTTATGAAAATCGTTAGAGCCGTTTTAGAGATAAATAAGATTTTGCATTACGGGTGTATGGGGGGTACCCTTAGTTTTGGAGCTAAAAAAAAAATTTCAATTTTTCCTCTAGGGAATCACCGAAGACCCTTAACTACCGAGATTGAAAGAAAGAGGTCCAGTGGTTTAGGCTGTAGTGAGAGGTACAGACATACAGACACACTGAAACATGTTTTTTGTGTACTAAATTTTCCTTAAAATTTTTATAAAAAAAATTGATATGCAAATCGTTAGTATTTAATAAAATACATTTTTAAACGTAATTTAAAAATTTAATCGTGTATCGGTTTTCAAGATATTGAATTTTCAAAAAAAAAATTGTATTATTTTTTTAAAAATCCAAAAACTATTTTTTCGAAAAAAATTTTGGTTTATATTTTTTCAAATGCAAAGCAGCTCCTGGATAAAAATTTTGGTTAAAATCGTTAGAGCCGTTGGGGAGAAATTCGAAAATCAAAAAAACCGTTCTATGACAGGTACCCCTAATAACATTTCCCCCCAAATTTTTTTTTCACCAAAATATAGTCCATGTCCATAGTATCACACCTAATTTTTTTTATCAAAATCGTTAGAGCCGTTTTCGAGATAAATAAGATTTTGCATTACGGGTGTATGGGGGGTACCCTTGGTTTTGGAGCTAAAAAAAAAATTTCAATTTTTCCTCTAGGGAATCACCGAAGACCCTTAACTACCGAGTTTGAAGAAAATACCTCCGGTAGTTTAGGTTGTAGTTCGAGGTACAGACATACAGACATACAGACATACAGACATACAGACATACAGACAGACAGACGGAATTGTCGGACCCACTTTTTTCGTCTTCGCTATCATCGTAATGTCAACTTTGATCAAAATCTCGAGTTCGATTTTTTTTCCAAATGCAGAACTTGCCCTATAGTACCTATATCGCAAGTAAAAAATAAAATGATGAATTGAAGATAGAAACAAAAATATTTAAAAACATTGCTACACCAAGAAGTCTAATGGATAACTATTTTTATCGTTCTGTAAAAAAATATCTTGAATCGTTTGTCATTTTGTGGGGAAGAGTGTATTGGTCCACCTGGACTACGATGCTTCTACTGCACTATTAAATGGAACAGTTTGCATTTAAACTGCTGCACCAATTCGAACCCATTTTGTGGAGAACTAAATGTTCATGATGAACATTCCAGTTTACGTCACGTTCGTCCGTCCATTGCGCCAACCGGTCGGTGAGTCGATTAATGCTGAACCCTTTTTATTGTGGAGAATTTCTGATAGGTAAGGGTATCCGTATAGCTATACCTAAACACAACATAGCTCATGGAAATTTTATGCAAAACTAAGTTATTTTTTCTTGCAAACTTGGAATGCAAATGAAAACCATTCAACGGCACACATGTTCCGAATGGGTATAGTACGAGTATATGTTTTGCGTAAGCACTCTGCGAATATAAACGTTTTACGTTGGTCGTAGCTTTGTTTAGCAGAATAACACGAAAGTTCAACAAATTTAAATTGAATTGTGTGGCATGGAAATATTGGTGTAATATGATTTTTGCGAATTTGAAGCTAAAGTGGATAAGTAGAATGTTTCCAACCCAAAGGGTTACCGATTGACAGGGTGTTTTTTACATTATCTGTCTGATGGCTTCATTCCATTTGATAATGTGTACGCACTAGGAAAATATTTCGAACGTAACTGACGCGAAACAGACAAAATTCAACTTGATCTGACATCCTAGTTTTGTGGAGATGACAGTATTTAGTTTTGGAGAATATATCACTTCGTTCCAAGAGACAGTACCCTTAAAAAACCCTTGGTTTTAGGGAGAAATCAATCGTCAGAACTTAGTCCAGTCCAGTATTCACTGACACCATTTCGTCAAATTAGGAATTATATCAACCCAGGTTTGAGGCAACAAGAAAATCACTTAATTCTTGTAGCCTTAATTTATCTACGTTGAAGGAAAAGTAAAAACATAAAAACTATATTGTTTTAGAGGAGCCACTGTCCCTTTTAAATGAAGAACAAATTATGAATATATGTAATCATGTAGTTCAGTTGAAAGGGGACTTGTAGTCAGACTACGTAAGTTCATTAATGTTTCATCTCCGATATCATTGAATGAAAATACTCCTTTTATACATTTATTTGTTGAACAACGATATAACTGCGCTCTGGCAACCCTGCTTGAATTACATGAGTGCATAAAATAAGTAGATCACGCTTCCATGAGTTTGGAATTTAACAATGTTTAAAATCAAATATAGTCACAATTATGGTTAACCCAATTCCACTGGGATTCAGGAGCGTCCGCCAAAGTAGAACGATATGAGAATCTGGGAGCAGTTGAGTCCGTGGTTCGCCACTGCATCAAATTGTTTTAAAATTACATTCGAAATAAACATTTCGATAATGTTAATTTGGAAAATTCACTCGGGCATCGAATTTGAATATGGTTCCAGGATATTGGGTGCATTCGCATAGGGAAGTTAAGCAGAACAATTGAAGGTATATATTCTGCCTCAATTTGTGGCAATTGAAATGTTGCACTTTTGTGGTAATGACTTTGTGTGATGGTTTGACTGATGACGTGTGTGCGTGGATGATGGAATGCGATTTAGTTTTTTGTTCGCCTATTCAAATGAAAATTTCTATTATATTGGTAATGGCGTCGATTGATGAAATTCGATGAAATCGGTTAATTGGGCTTTTGGATTGATAAATTTATTGCTAATTGAAATGCTAAATCGTCGATTTTGATTTTAATCTAAATGGTTTTAAATGGAAGCATTGTGGTTTTTTGGTTCTAGTTGATTTGATTTATCCTTTTATTGATTATTGCTGGGGGTTATTAATTGGAATGTTATTATCCATCAATTTAATTTGTTAACGAGATTACATTGTACTAGCTGACAGTGAGCTCCTGAGCGGAGCTTTTAGGCGTATTAAGTAATTATCCGTAAAACCCTAATCTTTAACTAGTTAACAAAATTAAAACAAACATTTCTCACAATATTTGAACTATGCTTTTATGCTTCTGCTAAATGGTAAATGATTAGTGCTCTAACAGCCACGATGGTGTGGTCTTCCTTTACCGTCTCGAGCCTGGGGGTCAGGATTCGAAGAATCTCTTGGCTGTAGCATTGTTATCAATTCTCTCGATGCGAGCAGGGAAATAAAATTGAAGTGTTTTGGCTTTCTGGACAATATCGAGATTATTGTAAAGTTCAACGGCAACGATTTGTTTTTCATTCACATCCTCGCAAGAGGAAAGAGCTAAATATCGATTATCCTCTTCTTGCTTATTGTTTAGTGCTCGGCGGCATAAAGTAGAACTAGCAGATCAGTCTTGTGTTTAACGTGGACACCTGTCGATTAAGACTAAATTTCATGGTGGGCTTACCCACATAGCGGCCAGATTGAGTCCTGACCATTAACTCTGAAATAGCCGAAGCCATATCAGTAGCAGAGCTGTGACATGTTGCAACATGTGCACACCTGTTGCTATGTGGCGAGGTCTATCTAACACCTCTTGAATTCAAGGACGCTTGAAAACCATATGTCTCCGCATTTGGAATAAACCCCAACCACCATGATACTCCCACTAGGGGGCCTACCTCATACATAGATTAAGTATATACACTTAAACGGTCTCTAGTTTTTATTGGGCACTATCTCCCATGGTGCCAGGATATAGCTTCCTGTGGAGCTTCGCAACCGTGAGGTCACTTCCAGATGAGTTACTGCAAAACTCAGGGCCTGTCAACCCTAGGATACACACACCCAGAAATAGATCGAAGTAGTAACCAAAAACTAGTGTGCACCCTTTTGCAACGAACTAGGAACGATAATTCTAATGCTCCAATCTAGTTAGTTTAGGCACCATGAAGGTCGATAGGAACACGGAGTGTAATAGAATTGTGCATCAGTAGCCATCCAGCCCACTGCTACCGAACAGTGAGACAACTCCGAAGAGCCCGGACATAAACTACATCAGAATTAAATACACTCCCACCTGTAGTAGAACTAGCAGTAAGAGTGTCTTGTAGAGCTTTCAGTTCTTCTTTCGCATGAGAAGTTTTTAACTCAGTTGATTCTCCAAACCGAAGAAGCAGCCGCCTTCAATGCTAATTCATCGTCGGATCTCTAGGAGTCTAATATGATATAGACGAAGTCCTTATCCACAACGAAGTTAGGTTAGGTAAGCTTAATAAGCTGATAGTTGATCTTGTTACCGTCACACTTGGATCAATGTAGATCCGTTGTGATACTCTAGGGATTGTGACTTCTTTATTTTGAAACCTAGAGTAATCCTATTTCATTCAAGCCCTGTCATTTTGGTGGGTGCTTCTAAGTCATTGAGGAAATGTCTGTCATCATTGTTGAGGAGAGGTAGACGCATTTTAACGGCGTGATCCTCTCCATTACCCCCCACTAGAGAAAACATCCCTCTACGAGACTTGTAGAAGCATGTGGCTCCTTGCAACGTCCGGTAGAAGAGTTTGATAGGTTAGTGTATGTGTATGCTTTGATTTGAACTTTGCTTTCGATTGCCTGATTACCTTTTCAGATTACAGGATGTAACCTGAACTGTTGTGTCTGTCTGATTAAGAGCAAGTTCTTGCCAGCTCGTCAGCGCTTTTATTACCTAGGACACCACTGTGACCAGGAACTCAACATAACCTTCTTTTGTGCTGTGTACCAAGAAATTTTAGCTCTTCGCGAGAGCTAATTACAAGCTTTTATTTGATTTCAATGGCTGGAAGGGGTTTCTCAAAAAAGCCTATAACCTTGGAATCGTCAGTATAGAGTTGATGGCTATTTGATGTGCCAGTCCTCTCTGCTACGAAAGGTGATAGTAAGCGGCTTGTATTTTATTTAGTCAATACATACCCTATTTACCGTGTGTTTCTGTAGAATCTCACTTTCTCAAGCTACCAGTTTGGCTAAGCCGAAGTGTGCTATTAGCTGCCGACACTTCTACAAATAGATCTAGTGGTTTTAAGATGAGTATAACTTCCAGGCTAGCTGTGGGTGTGAACCTCATTGCTTCAGTAATCCAATATATGCTATTCTATGTTAGTAAAGGGTGGGCTATATAGTAGTTTCTTTTTAAATTATTGGTTATTTTGACACTGACAGCTCTTTCCCGCCCGAAATCTTGACAGAAAGTCAGTATCATACTTACGCGGAACGAAATGAGTCACTTTAGGCTTGAACAACGTTGAGAGATATTGAAACACTCATGGTCCCTGCGTCTTTCTGTCCGCACAGAATAGAATGTCGCTGATGTAGCCGAGAGTTCACGAAAATCAACTCGAAATCGATCTCTACAGCTCAACATTTCATGCACTAGGCTGAGGACAAGATCTCGGATTATTCACTTGTAAGATCCAATTGACTCAGCAATTGAAGGCACACAAACATCCGGTTCGTTATCGCTTCTGAGTTACTTGAACGACGTTGTGTTTCATCATTGATGGGAATATTAGCTCTTATACTAAAAAATACATGGAAAAAATTTAATTTTATTCATTGTATTGCATTTTTAAAAAGAAACTTCCCTTGGGCCCACCCTTTACAGGTCTAACTATGGCCGTGTACAGCCACTTGATAATTGTTGGGCTAGGCCCCAGGCTCTACTAAATATTCTTTTGCAGTAGTAGAAAGCAAATACATGGCTTTATACCTTCTCTCTTTAATGTTGAGACTCCAGTTCAATTTCTTTTCCAGGATCACTCCAAGATATTTCGCGTGTTCGGAAATCATGGAACCATTTTATTTGTGTTCGAAGGATCTAGATTAATTTTGTTATTCTAAGTTCTAACACTCATAAAAAGCTGATGTAGTATTTTGTATTTAACTGATCAAAAAAAATTGTGTTTCGATATTTACAAATATTTCAAACTTTTTTTTTTCAAAATCCTTATACCTAGAATTTTTATAACTTTTTTTCCGCTCATCTTAAATTCTAAGATCTATAATTCAATATACGATTTACGATAGAACCATTTTTTTCGAATTTCAGTTTTAATAAAAAAGTTTAAAAAAAATTGCATGTCAAAACTTAAGGAAATTGTTTTTTGATTTTTGAAAAAAAAACAAGTATGTTTTTAAATTCGATATTTATTTAATAAAATTAAAATTAATATTTTGAAAATTTAATTTTTACCTACACAAAACAAAAACTTAAAATTGATTCACCCAAATTTGTTTCTTAAAAACTTTTTAAATCTTTGAAAAATTTTAAATAAAAAAACATATTTTTTAAAAAGAAACCGCTTTATTATTTATAACTTTTGCTCTAGCACGAATTAATATTTGCTTGAGAAATCACATGGCATTCTGTTTTTAGATCCAACTGCTTATTTATTTTTAATATTATTTTTTTTTTAACGTTATTTTCGCCAGTTAAAAAATATTTTGGTGCTAGCTTTTTTCATAAGTTTAAGCTGTTTATATTTAATTCTATTTCATAAAAAAGTTAGTGGTCGGTCTAAAAATTTAAAGTCCCAAGCCAAAATGGTGTGTTTTATAACAAATTCACTCTGTACCAAATTTGGGGGAAAAATGGGCCACCGGGAAGCTTCTAGATGGATATATATTTGACAAACGCACACTACGTTACAATATGTCGAAAACCACTTTACTAAACTTATCGACTATCGTAATTTTGGCTGAAATAAAAAGTTTAAAATTTTAAATAGTTTTGAAAATCTAGGTTTTCAAATGTCTGTTGGTATATCTGATAAGCTCGAGTTAATTTACACATAAGTGGAGTTCCTGTTTTGAAACTCTTTAGCCTCCAAACTTTAAGCCAAAATTCTAAGCCCCATAGATTTATTTTCCCTTTTTACTTGCGACCTAAAGGTGCTATAAGGCAAGTTTAGCATTCGTAAGAAAAATCGAACTCGAGATTTTGATCAAAGTTGACATTAAGATGATAGCGAAGGCTAACAAAGCGGGTCTGGCAATTCTGTCTGTCTGTCGGTTCGACTAGAGCCTAAATGGCTCGGCCGATTTTCTTCAAACTTTGTAGATACCTATCATTTTTAATTTTTTCCCCCCACACAACGGTACCTGCCATACGAATTTTTTTTCGAAATTTTGTAAATATTTTTTTTTTCCCAAAAACTGTTTCGAAAGATTTTCAAAAAAAAAGATATACAAAAATTTCATTTAGTTAAAGCTAGGTACTAGTTGGAAAAAATTTCCGAAAAATGGTTTTTGAGGGTACCCCCAACGAACCGTTTCTTTCGTTTTTGATTATCTCAAAAACGGTATAACCGATTTTAATCATTTTTTTTTGCTAAAGCTCTTCAAAAGCTCGAATAGAATTGTGTATTCAGATTTTCAAAAAAAATTTTTTTGGATTTAAAAAAAAAAGATTCTAAAATTTTTTTTCAAAACTCAATATTTCGAAAACCTTATGTTTGATTTTTTTAACGTCCAAAATGAAAGATTCTCAACATAATCTACAAGATGTATGAAAAAAAAAAATTATTTTACCTAAAAATAAAGGTAAGGTACCCACCATACAAATGTTAAAAAATGATTTTCAAAAATCGTATTTTTCTCGAAAAACCGCGGCTAGAATTTTGATAAAAATTTATTTCTTTCAATTAATTCTTACGATCTTTAATATTATAAGAAAAAATTGCATTTCAAAACTTAAAAAAAATTGTTTTTGAATTTTTCAAAAAAAATCATTTTTTTTTTTTGAAAAATTCGATATTTCAAAAACGACTCAAGTATATTTTGTGGAAATTTAATTTTCAATCCTACAATAATCAAAATTAAGTTGGCATACCAATTTTTGTCTTAGTCTATTACATAGGAGCAAGTTCGTGCGACCCAGTCGTGCATTTTATTTCTTTTTTGTTTTAAGACCAAAAATAACGGTACCTGCCATAATATGGCATATTATGATTTTTTTTGAAATTTAATAAATATTTTTTTTTTTTCAAGAACTGTCCCACAGATTTAAAAAAAAAAAATCAAAAAATTTCATTGAGTTAAACCTAGGTAGATAATGGTTAAAAAAAAAAATCCAAAAAATAATTATTTTTGGTAGCCGCCCATGAACCATTTTTTTTGTTTTTGTTTTTCTCAAAAACGGTATGACCGATTTTGATCATTTTTCTTATCGTAAGGCAGTTTTCCCAGTAGTTTCAATATTATTGTGCATTCAAATTTTCAATTTTTTTTTTTTTGGATTTTTAAAAAAAATTTTATTATTTTTTTTTTTAAAACTCAATATTTCGAAAGTCCCATGCTCGATTTTTTTAAAACTTGATATATAAATGTTTCTTAAAATAATCTACAAGATATAAGAGAAAAATATAATTTTACCTAAAAATAACGGTACCCTCCATACAAATGCTAAAAAATGGTTTTCGAAAATCGTATTTTTCTTGAAAAAGGTTTCGAGAATTTTGCTTAAATGTTTTTCCTTTCGATTAATTTTTAAGATCTATAATTTAATAAAAAAAATTTGAAAACAAGATAATACTGACTGTACCTACCATAGAACCATTTTTTCAAATTTTGAATTTCTCACTATCGGGGTAACGGATTTTAAAGTATTTTTTTTTAAAAACATTGCATTTCAAAACTTAAAAAAAATTATTTTTTGAATTAAAGAAAAAAAAACATTTTTTGTTTTGGAAAATTCGATATCTCAAAAACGGCTCAATATTTTTTTTGTTAATTTAATTTTTATTCAAACAGTAATAAACACTTAAAATTTGTGTATATAGTTAAAAACTTTTTTTTTTAGAAACCAGTACCGACTTATAATTTTTGTTCTTGCATTAGCTAATATTTACTTGAATCACATGGCCTCCTGTTTTTAGCTCCAACTACTAAAGGAGTTGTTTTAGTCATTTGAAAAATGAACTTTATGCTTATGAAAAGTTTTTCTCTAATAACATTCATTTTTGAAATTCTTAGTCGTTTACATAAGAGCAAGTTCGTGCGACCCAGTCGTGCATTTTATTTTTGTTGAAATGAACAACTTTTCACACTGCATCACCGTTTCAATGTCGGCTGGCAAAATTGTTTAGTATCATAATTAAATTGAAGAAAAAAGAACGTATAGTCACCAACAAAGTTTACAAGATTACCACTGAAACCCCTGCGATGCCAGGCCTTAACATTCTGTGCGTCATCAAATTAAGGCTCATTAGTTTCCTGTCCTGAGTGAAATAAAAAAAAATTCACAAACTTTTCCTGCATTACAATGCCACTAAATACCGTGCACACTTAACACTCCTTCAACAGAAAAAAACAACGAGTCTAACGGAGGACGACGACGAGCGACGATGGGGAGGATATATCGTCAGTGAGTTAACGTAGCATAGGTACAAATTTCCGCTTGAGGGAAACACTAAATTGGATTTTCAAGGGATAAAATTAAAGCTGAGTGGTTTTGTTGGAATTTTTTTTCCAATCAATCCTTCATCAGCTGCACTGGAAGTCAGCTTGGCCACAAGGTGTTAAGTGTCTTTCACTTCATTAAACCCAGCAACTTCATTTAAAACCTACCAAAAGCCCTAAGAACCCAGCCGAAGAAGATTAATTGGCGGAACTGATACCCGTAAGCAATCTTTTGCTAAATACTGGCTTCAGAAATATACTGAGAGAGTGATGGTCTATTAATTTTTAAATCAAAACCGCCTTCTACATCTTGCCTATGACCCAATTGAAGATGCAGAAATTAAAATATCTCGTTTTTCTTTAAGATACAATTACGTATTTATAAGATTCACTTCGGTGAAGGATGTTTTCGAGGGAAGTTTCAAAAAGTTTTCGAAATTTAAGTGTTCGTCTTTTGGTTTAATTCAGACATGTTGGCCTCGGTAGATATGCATATACTCGTACGACGAGTAGATACACGAAAAGTTTGTATTGTCCAGTTTTTAAGGAACAAAAGTTAAAATGGAAGATTTACAGGCAGCCCAAGGATGAGCTCTTTTAGGATTTATAACCAATGTGAAGAGCATTACTGAGTGCTGGGGCTGGTTTATTTCGGTACCCACTTGCATCTGATAAGGAGGCTGCAGCTGCTTCTATAACAAAAGTTTATTTTGGATAAAGTTTTTAGAGAACGCTTAGAAACACGAGAGACCGGAAAATGTAAACTTTGCCGTGTAATCCCTGGCGCACTTTGATGCTCTTATAAATTTGTTTCACCGAATTTATCTCTATCCAAAAAGTTGATGGTGATGGGGTGTACAAAATTATGGCTGCGTAACAGATGGCTGTTCAATTTGAGTGGCGTTCAATGGGGGCATTTCCGTCAAATCCGAGCAACTAAAATGTATAATGGTTGCTCTCGGTGGGAGGAATCAAAGCTTAAAAACACAACAAAGTCCATAAAAAAAGAACCCTTCTCCGTGCCAAAGTCTCGATATGGAACGAGAAATAATGCGAGCAACTGAGATTCATTTTACAACAATGCAACGAAGTGTTCAGTTTTAGTTAAAAAAACTTATGGAATTGGCTTCACGTCTAGGGGATTGGGGAATTTGGATTTTTGTTTTAATCTTTAGTCTTTATACTTTATCAGCTGCCAAGATGCTAGTGGGAGTTTTTACCGAATTTTCGCCCAACTAAATGATAACTTTCATATTGTAAAGATACCTTGTACAAATATTCTCCATGAAGGCAACTCACTGAATTTTGATATCATCTTCCTGATCCTTTACCTTGTCGTGCTATGGTCAAGCGGATTTGGTACCGTTGAACATAGAAAATTGCTTAAGACTTTACTTAATTCATAAATTTTGTGCAAAGGTTCAAAATAATTCGAATACTTGTTTGTATGCGCGTATAGGTAGGTAGGTAGAAATGGCGAACACTGGCAGTCTTGCACCACACTAATCCGACACCACCTACACTGCACCAAGCTAGGCAGTTTGTTAACTGGTGCTGACACAGTACCCAATTCGATTGAGTGATCATCCGTCGCGTTCAGAAAAGAGTTAAAGTCTTTGATCTTTATTGCCGAAAGTTGCCAATGTAGTCAAAAACTTCCTAATGATTTAGCTGTAGGCTTGGCCAGAGCAGGAATTTTGCAGAGGAAATGGAAGACTGTTTCCTTTTCCTGCTGGTCCCAACAGCTATGAGAGTGAGTGATGTGAGGAATGCCATGCGTTTTCGTAAGTAAGTTCATATGATCTTATGATAGAGCAATAGCTGCAGAAGTTTATTAAAAAAATAAGCTTTTATATATAGGGTGTCCGGTAATTCCTCTACCATACTTTGGGATGTGATTCTTGGTCATATTCTTAGAAAAAAATTCTCTACAGTAAAGTCTGATTTTCAACTTAGACATCACTTTTTGACGATTTAAAAAAGGGCTAACTTTGGTGTACCTTGACCCATGTTAAGGTCAATTTCTCTGTCAGTATTAATGGTAGGGACGTCATTTTGAACTGTTTTTTAATAGAAAAACTAACTTTGAAGAGTACGTTTAAATTAAGCTGATATGTTTTTAGGGTTGCCAAATATTCAATCTTAAATCATCATCATCATCATCGGCTCGACAACCGGGTTCCGGTCCTGGCCTCTTTCAACAAGTCTCTCCACTTATCCCGGTCTCTAGCCGACGCCATCCAGTTGCGCACCCCAAGGCTTCGGGCGTCCTGGTCTACGCCATCTCTCCAGCGCAAGCATGGTCTACCACGCTGTCGTCTACCATAGAATGTACCACAAAGAACTTTCCGAGCAGGTTCCTCTTCGCTCATGCGAGCTAGGTGCCCTGCCCACCGGAGTCTACCGAGCTTAATTTTTGTCACGATATCTGCTTCTAGGTAGATTGCGTACAATTCATGATTGTACCGTCTCCGGAATCGTACTTCCTCACATACGGGGCCAACAATTCTCCTTAAGACTTTTCTCTCGAACGCAGCTAAGAGGTCGGAGTGCCTTTTGCTAAGCACCCAAGTCTCGGATCCATATGTGAGTACTGGCAGGACCATGGTCCTGTACAGCAGCAGTTTTGAAGTTATGGTGAGATTTCTGGATTTGAAGAGCTTTGACAGACTATAGTAGGCTCTGTTGGATTTGAGAAGCCGCCCGCGTATTTCTTCTTCTATATTGTTATCGGCTGCTACTATTGACCCAAGGTATTTAAAGGATTGCACCACTTCAAATTCGTGCTCCGCTACCTTGATTGTTTGACCAACTGTTCCTCTCGCATTCGACGCCACCATGTACTTTGTTTTACCTTCACTAATGTGCAGCCCCAGATTTTGTGCCGCCTGCTCGATCTGGATGAAGGAATCGTGTACAGCTTGTTCGGTTCTTCCGATGATGTCGATGTCGTCTGCGTAAGCCAGTAACTGGCTGGACCTGTTGACGATGGTCCCTCTTGTTGCTGTGCCAGAGTCACGGATTGCTTTCTCCAACGCCAGGTTGAAGAGGAGGCAGGCCAAACCGTCCCCTTGTCGGAGTCCATTAAAGATGTTGATTGGTCTGGATAGCAATCCGGCTATTTTTACTTGGCTTGTTACGTTGGTCATGGTCAACCTACATAGTCGTGTCAATTTATTTGGGATGCCGAATTCTCTCATGGCTTTGTAAAGTTCTACCCTGGCTATGCTATCATAGGCGGCCTTAAAGTCTATAAACAGATGGTATGTTGGGATGTTAAATTCTAGACATTTTTCCATCGCCTGCCTAAGGGTAAAGATCTGATCAGTTGTTGATTTGCCTGGAATGAAACCACACTGATATTGTCCGATAACGGTTTTAGCGTATGGGGTTATCCGGTCTTGTAGGATAGAGGAGAGTATCTTATAGGCGGTACTCAACAACGTGATACCTCTATAATTGCTGCACGTTGTGACATCTCCCTTCTTATGTATGGGGCATATTAAACCTTTTCGCCAGTCTTCTGGCATTTCTTCCTGCTCCCATACGTGTACTATAATATCATGCATTGCTTGACGTAAGGCTGGCCCGCCGTGATGGAATAATTCGGCTGGTATGCCATCGGCTCCCGGGGCTTTGTTCTGTTTAAGCCGGCCTATAGCCTTCTCAACCTCTTCTATGCTTGGTGGCGGCAACATAGGGTTTTCTTCTTGAAGTAGTGGAGCCTCCACTTCTGCAGTGAGCTGACCATTTAGCAATTCATTAAAGTACACTTCCCATCGCTCCAGTATGCTTTCAGGATCGGTGATCAGATTTCCCTCTCCGTCCTTGCAGTATGTGCAGCGTGGTGTGTACTGCGTCATGTTTCGGACGGATTGGTAGAACTTCCGCGCCTGGTGCGGACCTCGCTCTCGGCTATTTTCTATTTCACAGATTAGGTTCTTCTCCCAGGCTGATTTTTTTTGTCTGTGTAGCCGTTTTTCTATTCTTCTGAGCTCTTTATATTCCTCTTCGCGTGCCCGCGTTCTATGAGATTGTTGCATTGCTCGGTACGCAACATTCTTACGTTCAGTCGCTAGCTTGCATTCATCATCAAACCAGTCGTTCCGATTTTTACGACTGCTGCCTAAGATGGAGTTGGCAGTACCAATGACAATATTCTTAAGGCGTGTCCACTTCTCATTTACGCCCAGCATACTGGCTCCAGGACTTACTCTCCCTAAATCAAGTGATTCTAGGGCGAGTCCTAACGCATTACCAAAGGTGTTACTGGTGTTTTCATTGCGCAGGGCAGCCGTGTTGATTCGAACCTGATCGGCGGATGCAATGCGTCTTCGCAAGGCAATCCGCCCTCGGAAAACCATACCAACAAGATAGTGATCCGAGTCGATATTGGCACCTCGGTACGTTCGTACCGTCATCAAGTTCGAGTAGTGGCGACGGTCTATCAACACGTGGTCTATTTGGTTACGAGTGACTCCATCAGGTGATACCCAGGTGGCTTTGTAGATATCTTTACGCGGGAACCTGGTACTCGCAACGACCATGTTTTTCGATGCTGCCAATTCTAAGACTCGAAGTCCATTGTCATTAGTGTTCTCATGCAAACTATGGGTGCCTGCGTAATGCCTGAATACCGGCTCCCGACCTATTTTTGCGTTCAAATCCCCAAGGATGATTTTAACATCATACCTTGGGCAGGCATTGAGGGCCCTCTCGACTTGTTCGTAGTAAGTCTCTTTTTCTTCGTCTGAGGACTCCTCCGTAGGTCCGTGAACGTTAATGAGGCTGATGTTCGTAAATTTGCCTCGCACGCGAAGGGTGCATAGCCTTTCGCTTATAGCGTTAAAGCCGATGATAGTAGACTTCATTTTTTCGCTGACTAGGAAGCCTACCCCGAGCACATGGTGTTTTGTATGACAGCTGTAATATACGTCATATTCTTTCTTCTGTAAAACACCATTCCCTGTCCATCTGATTTCTTGGAGAGCTGTTATGTCAGCTTTATATTTTGACAGGGCATCGGCTAGCTGCTGAGCAGCTCGAGCTCTATAGAGCGATCGTACGTTCCATAAGAAAATTCGTAAATCGTTTTTCCTTTTTCTTTGCGTTGGTTGTCGTCGTGTGATCAGTCCGTTTCCGAGGCTTGTTGTCGTTCTCGAAATTCTCTTAGTTTTACGGGACAGGGAATTAACCTGTCGCCAACCTGTGGAACCAGCCTGATCATATTAGCCAAACCTTTTTAAAAGGCTTGTTTCTAGCGGCCGCCGCGAAGAGGCTATGATCACACTTCCACCAGTCCCGAATAGTTACGGCACGTGCATGTTTTCGTATGCTACATGTTGTTCCCCCTATTCGTCTGATGGCTGACCGCCAACCAATCAATTCAATCTTAAATGGTGTCCAATTTTTCTTGAACGAGCGAAATTTCGACTTTGATGTTAATTTTTTTTTTTAAATGCGTAATATACAGTTTTAATAATTTTATCTGATGAACAAAACGATAATAAAAAAAAAGAACTCATTGATAAGCGTACCCAAAAGGGTGGACCCTCTAGTGGTTTCTTTTTAAATGATAGGTTAATTTGATACTGACAGCTGTTTCCCGCTCGAAATCTTGATAGAAAGTAAGTATCCTATATCCACGGAAAGAGATGAGTCATTTCACGCTTGAACAATGTTGGAAAATATTGCAAACTTTGTTCCAAAGTGAGTGCTGTGTACCTCAAACATTGCGTTTTTTGATAGGAGGCCTTGGCCGAAATAAGCACCCACTGCGCCTGCTGTCCCCGTCGTCGTACTGTGGACACATAAGAGACTTACCATCGATCTCATTAGCTCAACATTTCACGCACTAGCCCGAGGAGAATTCTGCAAAAATATCTCGGATTATTCGGCTACAAGGTCCAAGGACTTTTACAGGTGCTTCAATTGGACAATGATCTTGGGCAAAAAATCATCTCTTTTGAGGGGGCGCATTTTCATCTCGGTGGCTATGTCAACAATGCAATCTACAGAGAGTGACATACAGTTTGGTGCGAATTGTGTAGTGGTGCCATCATTGGACCATTTTTTTTCGAAAATGAGACTGCAAGTTTTAGGTCAACGGTGGGCTTTACAGAGCCATGTTAACCGATTTTTTTTTACTGAAACTTAAGACATGAATTTGGACTATATCTGGTTTCTGCACATATCCCATGCCACAAACGATCTTTTGCGCACCAAATTGCCAAATCGTGTTATCGGCCGTTTCGGCAATGTCATTTCGCCGCCTCAGAACTGCTATTTGACCACTTTGGATTTTTTTTTTGTAGGGAACCGTGAAGGAGCAATGTTATGCTAACAATCCGGAAACCATTCAAGCACTTAAGGCCAATATCATCCAAGCAATCCGTTAGCTACAGCCCAAAACCATCAACAAGGTCTCGGAAATTTTTTTTCAATGTCCATTTACATTGGTGTGCCACAAGAATCTATCTTGGGGATAATTCTTTTCAATGTTCATATTAACGATATCGGTAGTGCAACGAATAACAGTGAATTTGCAGACGATTTATATATTAAGTCTTAGATTTAAGATGAAGCTACATCAAGCGTGGTAGCTGATTTAGATAATCTCAGCGAATGGTTCAAAGCAAATAAACTAAAATTAAATGTTCTTAAAACAAAAGTTATGGTTGTATGTCATAACGTGTCTGTGATAGAAATAAGTATCTAGCACCAGCGTTTCTGCATTATTTTGTTAAATACGTAGGTTGATTGCGAGACAAACAGGACTTTCGTTTACCATTAGTAAGAACGAGTGCAGCTTAGACTTTTCAACACTTTGCCACCAGAGATAACAAAAAATATTGTCTAAGACAATAGCTTAATACAACAGTTAACGTTGCGCTCTATCCATCTTCCGACCATCCCTTCCTTTGACTGCACTTGAGAAGCTTATCGCATGATTCTTGTAATGAATACTCGTAGTTGAGTGACATCTGATGTATAATTTATTTGTGTTTATATGCCTTTATTGATTTTAATCCATTGGACCTACACTTCACAGTTTAACTAAGATCGTCAGAGTTGTGTTCTGTGTGTTTGTGATTTTTGAAATGATAAGTGATTTGTTTGTTGTGCTTATAAATATTCGTAGGCTAAAAAGGAATTTCTCTGACGTATATGCCCATTCTGTTAAGTTCAGACCAGCTGTTTTGGCACTAGGTGGAACACAGATTCGTGCGAATAGTGATCTTTCAGAATTTCGCCTGCCTGGCTATAACCTAATGATTTTACTCTTTCGCCATTGTGGCCTTTTATAGTCTATGTCAGATATGATGTTGCTTGCCAGAGCCTTCCTCAAATGTACTGTCCGCAAGCACATTATACATTATTGTTTCATTTATAGAAGTCCAAATCTTGACAGCAATTCAACTCTTAATGAGTTTGATGCACTGTATAATTCCACTCCGTCTTTAATGAAAACAATTCAAGTTGGCTCTGCGATTCAGGACAGACAACACCCGAAGGAATAAATGTTGAGATTTTTTCTGAAATGCACCACATTACTAAGTTTGTAGATGAGCCCATTTGAATACCAGATGTTGCTGGGCCAAACACCCACACTCTCGAATTGTTTCTTACTTCTAACCCTGATCTTCTTCTTCTTCTTCCTTTGTTTCGGCGCTGTTATGATCTCGATGTCGAGGGGATCATAACTCTCCCACGTATCTGCTTCACACTAGTGATCCGCCTGTGGGGTTCGCCGGGTTGACCTCAGAAATCGGCGGCAAGCCTCCCGGTTTTGTATTGTTCCATTTCTGAGGCCAACTGAATGCAGGTGTTTTTGAATTTGTTTGTACCAGGAGTGTTTAGGCCTACCTTTCTTTTTATTCCGAATTGGAACGTTGTATGATATTGCCTTTTTGACGGGGTTCTCAGGATCTCTCCTTTGAACATGGCAATACCAACTGAGTCGGTCGTGTTCAATTTTTTGGGAAATGGTATTCTTAACATGAAGGCTTCCTCGGATCTTCGTACTTCTAATTCGATCAAGCTTTGTAACTCCTGCTGTCATACGAAGCATCTTCATCTCAGCTGCCGTTAGCTTACTCTCATACTTTTTGTACATTGTCCAACATTGTGAACCGTATGTGAGAGCTGGACGCACAACTGAAGTGTAGAGCTTTCCTTTCAGCTTAGGGGGCATTTTTCGATCACAGAAGATAGCAGAATTTTCCCGCCACTTCATCCACCCTACGCTTACGCGATGATTGATATCGTCATCACAAGTAGCTTCCTTATTTATCATAGACCCCAGATATTTAAACTTTTCACACTTGGGAAGCACTACTCCATTCAAATAAATGTCTGGAATAGGCCTGTGTGGATCAGAAAATGGGCAGCATAGGTATTCTGTCTTTTTCGCGCTTATGCGGTACCCACTTCCTTCTAGAACATCCACCCATACGTCAAGTGCTCGTTGTAGGGATATCGGGTCTTCACTTATGATGGCTCCATCGTCAGCAAAGAATAACTGATGCACTTTTGGATCCGTCACTTTGCCTTCAAGCAGGTAATCAAGAACTGTAATAAAGAGCAGGGGACTCAAGACACTTCCCTGGTGTACACCTACTGTGATTTCGAATTCTTCGGTGACTCCAGCTGCGCATCTTACTTTAGTAACTGCTCCATCATACATGTCCATAATTATCCGCACATAGGTTTCTGGAACTCCTCGTTGCCTGAGGGCCACCCATATTAGATCTCGTGGTTGCCGATCGAATGCTTTTTCAAAATCAACCAATACGACATGCAAATCCTCCAAAGAATCCCGATGTTTTTCCATAATTATTCTTATACTCTGGATTGCATCCGTGGTTGACTTACCCCCGACAAACCCGCACTGGTCATCAGATAGCCTAATTATTTTTCGCAGTCGGCTACCCAAGACTCGCTCAACGATCTTCATGGTGTGTGACATCAGCTTAATCGAACGGTAATTATCACAGCTTCGAGTATCACCCTTTCCTTTATAAATTGGAAGAAGGTAACTTTCCCTCCATTGATTAGGCATGCGATCACCTCGTATAAGTTTGGAGACAAGAATCATGAGCCATCTAAACCCGATGTCTCCCATCTTTTTCCAAAACTCTGAGGGTATTTCGTCTGGGCCAACAGCTTTTCCCTTTTTGGAGTATTTTACCGCCTCACTAACTTCTTCGACTGTGACGTCGGATACTTCGCTTAAGTTAGGTGAAGCTATTGGAAAGTATAGCCTTGGAAATTGTTCGTTTAGAAGTCCGTCACAATACTGTCGCCACCTGTGAAGAATTTCGTTGTCTTCCACAAGTAGTTGGCCTTGAGCATTGTTAATAAACTTTGGCGAACAAATCTCCTGGGCATTTCTTCTTCTTTGAGCGGCTATTTTGAAGATAGTTGCGCCCTTATTCGTGTTTTGCCGTAGCTCTTGAATAGCACCAGCTGTCGGGGTAGAAATTTCATCCAGCTCCCGATACAGGTTTTCTGTATTCTTTGCTTGAATTTGGGCGCACTTCTTCTTCGCTTCTTTCTTGCAATTTCTATATTCCACTTCGAGGCGTGACTTTTGCTCTGTATCATTAGAGGGGCACTTCGACCAAGCCTTGAAACCCATTTTCTTTTTACTTATAACTGATTTAGCTTCATCATTCCACCACCATGTTTCTTTGCCTTGTTGGTTGTGTCCTTTTGAAACCCCTAACAGTGTTTTGGCTTTTTCTTTGCAAGTTCTCTGTAGGAGCTCCCACATACTTTGTGCTGTACTCTCTTCATTTCGAACTATATCGGTGTTGTTATACAGAAAGTTTTGCATATTCGAAATGAAAGCTTCGCCTTTTTCCTTATCCAGATTATACCATTTGATCTTCCCAAAAGTTTTTGTATGTTTGTTGTCGTTCACTGTCTCCATAAAAAATTCTGTCAGTAGGAGACGGTGTTGGTGGGCGATCGCTTCTCCTAGTATCACTTTGCAATCTTTTACCCGGGGTTTCATGAAACTAGATACCAAATGGTAATCAATCTGGGTTTCATTTCCACCACTGCTGTAAGTGACCAGGTGTCGGCTTTGTTTGACGAACATGGTATTTAGTACGATAAGACCGTATGTTTTGCACATGCTCAGGATGTCTTCACCAGGAGGGTTCCTGGTGCCGTATCCGAGGCCTCCATGGCAATCTTCATAGTCTTCGTTTGTCTTGCCGACATGTCCGTTCAAATCTCCGCCCACGAACAAAAACTCTTCCTTTGGGATGTCCTTAAGTAGATTGTGAAAGTCTAGCCAAAATGCATCTTTTTCCACCTGCTCACATCCAATTTGGGGAGCATATGCAGTGACAATATTCCACAACTTTCCTTTAATCACCAATTTAAGGGACATCAAACGGTCGCTGGATTTCGAAATGGTCAATACGCTGCCTAATAGATGTTTTGCAAGGATGATTCCGATTCCGTTTTTACCCTTTTCCGTTCCATAGTAGAACATCTTATAGTTTTTTGTCCTTCTAACCCTGATAAGTATACCATAAGGTCATTGTGTAATATCAGCCAATTTCTCGTGTCCTAATTATCCAGTTAAAGAGAAACATCCCACTAGGACCGTTTGGCAATACGAGAAAACCAACTGGGACGGTCTGAATAACTTTTTTCGAATTTTTGAATAGTCACTCTGTTTCCTCAATAGTGATGCTGACGCCACCGCTGATTTGATCACAGAAGTGATTTTTCTTGGGATGCGTATTGTTATTCCTTACAGGATTAAGAGTATTAAGTCTAAAGAAAAGTTTTCGTTCGATACAATCTTTAAGAAAGTTATTAGGTTGTGAGAAGTAAGTTTCCGCTCTTACAAAGCCAACCCAACTGAGGAAAATCAAAAAAAGTTTAAACAAGTCGCAAACCATTGCAACGCTTTTATAAAAAGAATCAAACTCTTACATGACGAGAAATTAAAGTAGTAGGAATTTCTGGTCATTTGTCAAAAACGTCAGCAATTCAAATTCATCTTCGGTTCCAGCGCTCATCTACAATAGCAAATCGATAACTAGTTCTTTTAAGAAGGAAAATGAACTTGCAGCTCTTTTTGCTGCTAGCTTCACGTTGCCTGTTAGCAACATTACCCCTCCTGTACTTGGGAACGTAAATCATTCAATGGACAGGTATATTTCCGCACTCGTTCAGTTGCAAGAGCCCTTCGAGCTGGTCCTGATGGTATAGCCCCCATTCTTCTGAAGAGGTGTTCTTCATCGCTGGAAAAACCATTGTGTAAGCTTTTCCATCGTTCCTACTGTTCTTGAATCTTCCCTAGAAGATGGGAAACAATATTTCTCCAGCCGGTTCCTTAAAAAAGGCGAACCTTCATCCCCCTACCCAAGTCGACCGATTGCACATACGTCCCTTCTTCCCAAGGTCATGGAATTGCTGATAAATCATCAGCTCAAGAAATATCTCGAAGATCGAAAGCTTCTTAATGACCGGCAATACAGCTTTCTCAGCAATCGTTCCACTGGTGGAACTCTTCATCGAAGATTGAAACAGATCTTTACATTATTTTGGAGAAAGTAAGATTATTGCGCTTGATATTTTGTATGCATTTGATAGAGTTTGGCACCAGGCTCTCTTATCGAAAATGCCTCCGTTTGGTATCAACAAAACCCTTATTCTTTGGATTAAAAATTACCTTATAGATCGTTCAATACATGTTGTATTGGACGATTTCTCGTCTGATTTTCCCAAAATAAATGTTGATGTTTCTTCCTCGTTTTTATAAATGATCTCTTGTCTGAAACTTCTAATTCACTTCATTGTTTTGTCGACGACTCTGCTCTCAACTTCTCATACTCGTTCTCAAATTCACGCCCATCTTCTTCGGAAGTGGAATTGGAACGGTATCGTATGATACGCTCATTCAACTCCGAACTGTACAGCATTGATAAATGGGGTATAAGAAATCGTGTGGAATTTAGTGCTTCGAAAACTCAATGCTGTCTATTGTCGTCGAAACAAAATGTCCTCTTTATGCCATTGTCCTTGAATGGCACTTGCATCGAAGAAATAATCGAAAATCTCTTAGAAATCGATATGTGTCAATGACGATCTTCGCTGGTATGACCACATTCTCGAGACCGCCAAAAATGCTGCTAAATGCTTAGGATTTCTTTAAGAAATTTTTCACCCCTTTTGATCTGGCTACCAATTATTTTATTTTAACAGAACGTTAAAACTGATAGGAAATAGAGCTATCATGGAGTCATTCCAATCTCTTGAACACCGTCGCAATGTTTCATGCATTTCCTTGCTCCCTCGAAGTAGGCAGTTGCACCCCACACCTTTATCAGTTCACCCGTGATACCTGTTTCGCAAGGTTATGCTCATCAGTTCACCCTTGAGCCTAATTTTGGTCGTACCGTCAAATATATAGTTTCTTTTTTTGGGCGCACCACACGATTATGAAATAACTTACCCGGCGCGTTTTTGCCTTGCCATTTCAATCTGCAAACATTCAAAACCAATGAACATCGACACCTCCTTTTTCTCCCCCGAACCCTAATTTCCCCATCACCCGTGCTGTGTTTAACATTATCATGGTCTCTTAACATACCCTTGAAGCTGGTGGTAGCACACTTAAGTTGTGGTTATTGCTTCATTTAAATATCTTCAATACAATCTGAAAGTACGAATGCTCATTTCAAAAACAAAATAGGCATTTAGAAGAAGAACAACAGAACTCAGCAAAAATGTGTTTTTTTTTCTACACATAATCACAAGAAATTTTATTTTCGGAGTTGTGTCGTTTTTTGGCAAACTGACACGAGACTATGTAGTATTAACGTTGTCTTCCATTAACATTGTTTCATATTTATAAACCTACTCTTTTTCATCCTTTTAATGCTTGGTTTTTTAGTAAAGTAACCACATTTTTAACCGTATATTCGTACTAAGGATTGCGGGCAAACATCCTTTTGAGCTTTAAGATTTCTCGGAGGACCTATTCTGCGACAAATTTACGATAAGGTTCCCATAGGATTCTTGCCGCAGTCTGCATGTCAAAAGTTATCATAATTGTCAGAAAAAAACTGGAAGCTAAAGAAGGGTGACCATCCTCTTTGAACTATACAAAATAGTAACAAAACCAAGGTGTTTATTTTGGTATTCGAAAAAATTTTAATTTGTTCGAAATTTCAGACTAAAGATCGCCGAAAAGAATATGGCACTAAATGCAAATCAGAAGAAAGCCTTGAATGTCGAAACTGCTCAATAAGACTTGTTCAACAAACAAGTGTCTCATTAATACCAAACACGAGCTTGATTTCTTAAATGCTTCCAAAATTATTCTACGTCCGCCAGATCAATATGATTATAATAATAGATGGATGGTTCAGACAGTGTTACAAATTGGGATAAGTGAAGAAAAGTCGAACGTTCAGCATGATTGTGCGTCAGATGAAAATTTTCCGCTAGTCCTTCCATTGCACTGAACATACTATGTTTCAGCTGTTCCAAATGCTTCCAAGCTACGTTCCATATCAGATACACCTGAGAGGATGGGACGTTAATTGAAGATAAATCGATTTATTTTTATATTTCCAGATCAAAAACTACATATTGAAGATGTTGATGGAGGCGTGTTTACTTGGGTCTTCTTAATGGTTGTAGTGTATTCCTGGTAAAACTTTTGATAATAAATGAAGTCTTATCTTGTTATTAAGTTCTTAAGTACTTGGTTTCAGACATCGGCATTTTTCCATCAATCTATGAATATTTTCTAGTTAAGATGGTGCATATGTTCAATATGGACCTTTGATGGGTGCAGGACCATAGACATATCACAAGAAATTGTAAGGCTGATCAATGCTTATGCTTATTTGGCGGCAAGACTTGTCTGGTCACCGTTGGATTTGAAGTGCTCCAAGAGCTTCATATCTCTTAGCAGATTGAACATTAGCTTCAAACATTTTCTTATAACCAAGCACGCAAATGGTTTGGAGTATTTTCAAATAATTTTTGACATAGCTGTATTAACGAGGAAGAATCTATTCCTCAAAAGCTCCATCTAGGAGATGTTAGCCATGCGTTAATGAAGGCATTACTACTCTTGCACACATCATAAAGACCACAAAGTGGTTGAACAAGTAGGGAAAAAGCCTATATAAATCATAGAGTATCACAATGGACAAAATGGTAATCTCTTTTTCTGCTGGTTAGCACTTCAACATAGTGTTGTTTAAGAAGATGAAAGCAAGCCTCTTCATAATATTAATTTGTTAGTTGATTTTAATTATATGCTGTTGGCCCTGTAAAGTCCGTGAAACTCCCATTGCAGAGCATAGAGCCTCCAATACATCTAGCGCCATCGTATATGGTTTCTGAAGATGTAAATCAGCTCTCTCCAACTTTTCCCAAATTGTAATGATCCCTCTTAGACCATTATCAGCCAAGTACTTCTCAGTCATCCTGTATTAGTGGGTTCCATCGCCTCGCTTGTCTCTTAACGCACTTGCTACCTTTTCAAGGTCTATGACCGATCCACTGGAACTAATACTTCTGCGTATAATAGAGTCAATGGTTTCCTAAAATTCAACATGGTTGGGCCGGAAACTCATCAACTCACTTCGCTAATATAAACTTAAAAGCGTTTGCAGCTTTTTTGTGACAGTGGATGTGATTTTCCAAGTGTTGCATCTATATAGAAGTAAGGATTCAATAACCATTCCCCATATTTTAGACAGCATTCCGAACGCAGTCTTTCCCAATTCGACTACTTTTATATAGCTCGGTTCCGCCATATTGGTAGGGACGACAATCCCAAGATATTAAAAATAAGCTACTATCTCTACTGGTTGACTAGAAATATCCACTGACGATAGATGAGACATGCTCAAGGTTGATCCTTTTTGTATTTTTTCCGTATTGATCTTTAGCCTTGAGATTTCAGTTCTATCTCCAAGCTTCTTGTCATTTCATAGACATCCATGATCCTATGATAGAGTAAGTAAACGTCATCTTCCTCTAAATTCCTCCATTCCCAGTGAACAAACTCCTTGCAATACATCGCTGATTCATCACCAACAAAAACAGTATTGGTGGCAGTATACAGCCTTGCCTGACCGCTCATTGGATTTG
Organism: Philhelius festivus; assembly: GCA_963931855.1. Taxonomy (NCBI): domain Eukaryota; kingdom Metazoa; phylum Arthropoda; class Insecta; order Diptera; family Syrphidae; genus Philhelius; species Philhelius festivus. The sequence goes on from OZ007555.1 coordinate 162,165,866, forward strand.
AAATTCCTCTCACAACCTTTCTTTATGCAGAACGTGACATTTGGTTCCATCGTATTTTGCAGTTAATTTATCGGAGATAACCCTACTGTTGAACTCGTTTTCGAAATCGATGTACATTAGGTGAAGGCGTAATTGGTATTCAACATTATCCGAAAGCTTTTGGAGTGGTCCACACAGGAAGACCCAGTGAAGAAGGTGGTCTTTTATTCTTCGATTCCTAGTATAACCTAAGTGCCTGCAGTACAGAATGTTGGATGAAATACTATCTGTATTAGGTTAATGTCTATCGAGAACTTCCAATACGTTTACAACCTAAAAGGAAAGTCTTCTAGGTATTCAACCTAGTGTTACACATCCACTGCAGTAATGAATTGTTTTATTTAACTTGTAACTTATACATAGGTACTATAAGGCAAGTTCTGCATTGGTAAAAAAAAATTGTGAGACCAAAAAAGTGGGTCGCACATTTCTGTCTGTCTGTTCGACTAAAAGGATCCGCCGATTTTCTTGAAACTTGGAAGATATCGTTTCTAAAGCCCCCCTCCCCCCTCCGCACACGTTTGTTTCTTTTTTTTTAAGACCAAAAATAACGGTACATGCCATACGATTTTTTTTTTTCAAAATTTTGTAGATATTCTTTTTCTGAAAAACTGTTCTACAGACTTAAAAACAAAAATTCTAAAAATTTCATTTAGTTAAAGCTAAGTAATAGTTAAAAAAAAAATTTCCGAAAAATGGTTATTTTTGGAACTATTTTTTTTCGATTTTCTCAAAAGCGGCTCAACTGATTTTGATCATTTTTTCATACTAAAATACCCAAAACTTTAAATGCATATTACTATCTATTAAAATTTTCAATTTTTTTTTTTAATTTAGAAATTTTTTATTCAAAACTCAATATTTCGAAAACGCATTGCTCGAATTTATTTTTTAACCTAACAAATAATAGTTTCTTACATTAGTCTATAATATTCGGGTAAAATAATTATATTTTACCTACACATAATGGTACCCACCATAAAAATGTTAAAAAATGGTGTTCGAAAATCGTATTTTTTCTCGAAAACGGCACTTAGAATTTTGAAGAAAAATTTTCCTTTCAATTATTTCTTACGATCTATAATTTAATATAAACATTTTTTAAATTAAGATATTACAGACTGTAGGTAGCTACCATAGAACCATTTTTTCAAATTTTGAATGTCTTAAAAATTTTGTTTAAGTTTATTTTTTTTTTCAAGAAACCACTACAACGACTTATAATTTTTGTTCTTGGATGAGCTAATATTTATTTATTTATTTCCATCAATTGATTCAATATCTGCTGATTACAAACATAAAAAATTTATCCTACATTTTACATAACAATAAAAAAATACCCCACAATTATATACATTGATATATTTTATTTGACAAATAATACATAATCAAATACAGTGGTTTAACAATTTTTTTAAAACATCTCTACTAACAGAAACATCAATATTACTGTACATTTCATTGAATAATTTTAAAGAGCGTGTTATCGGTTCATTCAATCGGTAATTAGTCCTATGATGAGGAACGTAAAAATAAATGTTTTTACTACGTAACGATCTACTGGACACATAAAATGGAATTAGAGAAACAAGTCGATAGAAGTTATTTTACTTTCTAAAATATCTTTTATAAATAGAACGCATGGAATTTGCCTCCGACCTTTAAGCGGTTTCATGTCAATCACTAGACATCTCGAATTATAGGTAAGTATGGAACCCATCCAATTAAATTTTCTTAAAGCAAATCTCGTGAATTTTTTCAATCCGATTTATGCTATTTTCATAGCATGGTGACCAGATTACACAACAATATTCCAAAATTGGAAGGACTGGAGACATAAATAAGGTTTTTAGTGTAAATACATCTTGGAAATCATTTGAATTTCATTTTAGAAAGCCTAGTAATGAATTTCCCTTAGAAACAACGTAATCAATGTGTGACCGAAAATCAATTCTTGAATCAATATAAACTCCTAGATCTTTGATACAGTCTACTCTAAGAATTTTATAATCATTAAAACAATAATCAATGATGTGGATCTTGCTATACTTAAATTTTTTTATTTTGCATTGTTTAGTTGAAGATGGTTATAATTACACCAATTTAAAAAATTGTTTATGTCTTCCTGTATGAGAAAACTATCCTCAATCGAAGAAATTGGAAAAGACATTTTGACATCGTCTGCGTACATTAAGCAACTAAAAAATTTCAAGACAGAAGGTAAATCGTTAGTAAAAATGATAAATAACAGTGGTCCCAAGTGACTTCCTTGTGGGAGACCTGAGATAACAATAATAGGGTTTGATACACAATTTTCAATTTTAACTATTTGTTTTCTACCTGTTAAATATGATCTCAACCATTTTAAAAATGATGAATTTAAACCTAGTTTATCTAACTTCTGTAAAATAAGACCATGATGGACACGGTCGAACACTTTTATGAAATCTGTGTATAGAATATTAACAGTGCTTGCCATTTTCCATTTGGTTGCAGCAAAAGTTGGTAAAAAAAACTTAAATTTGTGCTAGTCAATTTACCCTTTAAAAACCCATGTTGACTCGGAGACAAAGAATTAGCGAGTGAAAAATAAAGTTTTTTAGTTATGACTTTTTCAAGCAGTTTTGGTATAACAGAAAGTTTTGAGATAGGTCTGTAATTACTGATCTGTAATTACTGATCCATTTTTGAAAATTGGATCAATAAACGATATCTTCCATTCACCAAGAAAAACTCCTTCTTCTACGGATTTATTAAAAATGCGAGTGATCACTTAACTTAATGATTTTGCACAATTTGATCTCCTTTTCGGAAAAATCATTTAAACGAAAATCAGTTATGGGATTTAAACAGCAATAGTACTCATTAATATTTGGAATTTCATCGCTATTGTACGATGTTTGGAAGAACTTTGCAAGATTGTTCTGTGTCATTAGATATTACATATATATCTTCAAATTCCATATTTTGTGGAAAAGGTTAGGATTTCCGTTTAGAATTCAAAAAAACCCAAAACGATTTTGAGTTTATTCTTATGTTCATTTCTGTTTTGATAATATGCTGCTTATATAAGAATTTATTTAGAAAATCGAATTCTCTTCTTAACTGCCGAAAAATAGCATGATCTTTGCGACATTGTTTTGATTTATAACGCTTAAAGGCCTTATTTTTAGCATTTTCCACATTTTTTAATCTTCTTTTAAACCATGGTAATTTGAATTTTTTGTTTAAATCAAATAGCATCGTGTTATTAGCTCCAACTACTTAAGAAGTTAGTCATTTAAAAAATTAAATTTATGCTTATACATAGCTGTTTTCCATAATAACATCCATTTTTGAAATTCATAGTCTTTTACATAAGAGCCAGTTCGTGGGTCGCACATTCGCACAGTCGTGCATTTTATTTTTTTTAACTCATTGTTCTTAGATCCTGGGAAATTTTAGTGGTTTATATTTGTTTCTTCAAAAGATTGTTCTCAATTTGAAATCTTCGTAGAGCTTGCTGAGTATTTCAACTTCCTTAAATACTAAGAAATTCTCTTTCGAAAATTTTATCCCAGCATGGTCACCACAACTATAACTGGTATAAAATTTCATATTAACCAGATGAACTTTCATACATTGCCAGTTTTATAAAATGAATTATTTAAACAACCCGCACTCAGTGAGTGGCATATTAAGCAAATGTGTGTTTAAATTTTTAACGCAATCCCGCCCGAAACCAGGTGAAAGTATATATCTCTGTCATCTTTAAAAGGCATTAAATTTAATAGCCCACTCAATTGACAACTGCAGTTGCCAGCAGCTGTCAGCCTGTCACTGTCATATAAGTTCATATCTATAATGTGTTTCAGCAACATTTGTGCATATGGCAGGTCAGGCCAATCGCATACACAACACATACCATTTTATATGAACTCAAAACCGTACATTTACCTATCCATGATGTTTTCGCACTGAACGAATTTAAATATTGAGTTAATTAAAAGTAATACATATTTATTCGTTTTATGGCATTTAATTTCCCATGTAGTTCGCATCATTTTTGAACCTTGCCTTCGTATTATCATTTATATTCAGACCTCCATCAATGTGGTTCAGAAGCTTGGTCTTTGTGGATGGCGGGGGAAGGTAAAACCTGCTGTAAATTAGCTATAGTTCGTCCAAAAGGGGTATAAGACTCAATGAACATTGTAAGAACAAATGAAGCATGGGACTGCGAATACTATAGTTATTTTTAAATGACATATAAACTTTATCCGAAGGATTTTCGTAAGGGTTGAGTTCTTGGAGGGTTTGATAGAAAGATATACATTTCATTTCAAAACAATTTCATAAAAAACAAAGCTGTGATAGAATCATATAATAAAACGGCGAACATGTTTTTTGTGGTACACTTTTCGCGGCCCACAAAAACCGAAGGGGCATAAATTACATATTAAACGAAAGCATTTTTTGCATAGATGTGCAGAATGCCAAAATTATTTAAATATACTACACCGAAATTGTTTAAAACAATAAATAAAAACTGCAAGACAATGCCCGCAAAAACAAAAACAATTAGAAATGTCAAATTGACTGACACATAAATAGAAATGGCAAGTCCAGAATAAAGCATTCAGCGAAAACCCAAAATCCAACGCCAGAACACGAAACATTAAGGTGGGTTCACAGTGGTGTTCACATTACACAAATCCGCCAACACGACAGAAGTTGATGAACATGTTGTTGTTGTTGAATGTGAACCTCCCTAAATGAAGAAATATTATCAATATAAATATTAGGCATGTGTTTGTTTAGTATTTGAGCTCTTATAATAAAATTTTGAAACATTAAGCGTTAACTACAATCGGCACTTTTTGCAAAAAGTGAAAAAGAATACGCACATACACTAGCCACATCTATTGCTGAAAAAAGCGTATAATTTACACCATACAATTTCAGTTCAGACATCTACCGGTGATTTTCCGAAAAAAAATATTTCCATGTAATAGGCACCTAAGGTCGGCCATCTCCAGTAGTCGGCCACTACGTCGTAAAGTACAGCATAATAGTAAAGTCCTTCGTTCAACTTCATTGCAAAAATTATTTTCTAATAGGCTAACTGTTTTTCTTCCTGGGTGCAAAATTTCATTCAATTGCAGCTGCTGGTTTTCTTGTAGAAAATGAAAGTTTGCGACGAGATTTCGTTCGATGTGTTTTTATGCTTTTTCGAAGAAAAAAAATTAGTGGAAGTAGTTTTTTAAAAAAGGTTTAATTGGCAAGATATTGAAGGTAGGTGCACTATGTGTTCATTTTTTATTTGTTTATAGTTTATATTTGAGTATTTTCGCTAAAAAACTTAAAAAATATTTGTTTGTTATTAACTACAAAGGGGGCCGCCCTCAGAAGACATTTTTTTTTCGATTCTTCCTAGCTCGGCCGCCCCTGGCCGACTACTGAAAACTACTCATATTTAGTTTTTTTTTCAACTGAGTATGCAAAGTGAAGGGAAATTGTATTCTCTTTTAATTCCCACAAACACTTTGAACAAATATTGCATGGTTTCATTAGTCGGCCGCCTGTTAACGTATAGGGAGAAGGGGTGGCCGACTATAGACAACCAGTATTCTTAGGTCGGCCTATTATGATTTGTATGTAAGGCTATAGGATTACACATGTAAGATTTACTTAAATAACTTACTAGTGTTATTAAATTCTTGACAAAAAACTTGAATTAATAGTTTAAGTTATTAACAGTATATTTCTTGGCGCTATGGTAGATCCGTCAGGGAGTCTCAGGACCAGATTTCTGCAAATTGTTGCGAGGCAAGGTTGAGTGTTTTTCTCGAAAGCCGATTTGCATATCAGGGATGATGGAATTTTCACAGCAGAATTTCTTCAGTCTTCGGAGGACTACTTCTTCCAGTAAATTGCTAATGTTGTTGAGAATTGATATCAGCCTGTACTTGGAAACTAGGTTGGAAGCATCTTCCTTCTGAATTGGAACAATCTTCGCTGTTTTTCTCTTCTGGGAGAAGTAACAGTAATTTAAGCAGCTTTTTAAACTGGTTGTGAGGAAAGTCATTACTGCATGAGCAACCTTTTCAGGATGTAGTAGGAGACACCATCTGGCCCATTAGACTTTTTTGGCCTAGAATTGCCGATGATTTCGACAACCTTCTCTAGATTGGATAAATTTGGAACATCGGTGGAATCATTTGCTGGATTGATGATATTAAAATTGATTGGTCGAAGTGTTTGTTGAACCTTTGCCTCAACTTCTTGTAAGAAAGTTGAGTCAATTGGTGGATACGGAGTGAAGTTTTCTTCAAAGTAGTCGGCGAATGCTTCCACCTTGTCTTGGGCCGCGGTAGCTTCAGTATCACTGTTGATGATGGTTTCCTGTATTTATGTCTGTTTTCCTATTGATCCTATTGATGTTTTAAAAGCATCACGTCCTGGTTTGCAATCTTTTCTGGTATTGGATATTATTGTGGTATTGAATAGAGTTCCGGAACATGATGTTGACTTGCGGTAGCTCATTACAAACTATCTGTAAGTTTCTGTTGGTTGTATTCAGTTCACTTTGATGGATCCGCTAGAGATGTTTTTTATACCAATGAAGATATGACAATTATTTCGGTTTAAGTGGAGTGATTGAATTTAAGGTGCGTTTCGCCTTGGAGTTGTGGTCACTTGATTTTTTAATTGATTCGTTTTCTTAGAAGCTGGCAGTGAGCATAGAGACTCTGAAAGTACTCGGGAAGGTGCTGGTACCTATCCTTTGACGTTCTAGACTGTTTTTGCTTGTCCAAGGCATCAGATAAGGCATGTTAAAATTGACAATCGCTGCATCGATTTGGGTAGCCAGAAGATTCCTGTCTGAAGTTATAAGAGTTAAGATGTCTTCGATGTCCCTGTGAAGTTTATCAATATCCATCCGTCTGAAATTCTCAGGAACTTCTCTTGTAAGGTTTACGGGTTGGTTGAGATTGATCGACAGTTGAACAGCTTCATGGTCTGTGTCACTGTGCAATAATTTACACATATAATTCATGAACAGTGTGCACTAGGTTCGAGGAAGCCAGGAAGAATTCCAGCGTTCAGGGTGTTCTGGGAAAGGTGGGTTTGTGTTGTGAAACAATCACTAAAGAGTGCTGGTCATTGTTGCCGAACATGTTCCTGTTCTATTAAAATTGTGTTTTGATAGTTATTAAATGCTAAAATGCTTCTTAGATACTTTTTACTATTGCAAATAGTATGAAAATATGAATTGACGAATAGAGGCCGACTACTAGATACCTATGCGGCCGACTACTGAAACTGAAAGGGCCGACTACTCAAGAATCACACTTTCATCTCCATAAAGGTAAATAATTTGTTTCATGTAGTAAATATACTTAATTCGTCTAGAATTTCCCAATCTACACATTTCAATTAATCATTAAAACTGATAACTCTATCAAAAACTTAAATAAGTGATTTTTAAACGCTAATCAAAGATAAAAAAAAAGTTAACTGGCCGACTACTGGTGCCATCACCCTAGTGTTTTTAAAAAATGAAAAAGTAAAAAAGTAGAACCTATAAACCATCAAGCGTTAACTACAATTGGCAATTTTTGCAAAAAGTACAATAAGTGAAAAAATGAAAAAAAAATACACACATACACTAGCGACATATGTTGCTTTCAGTTTGGCGACATCTATCGGTCATTTTCTGAAGCAATTTATTCAATGTATTAGGCTAGGTGCGCACATTCAATTTTTAGTTGCATAACTGTTTGGTTGCTTATAGAAAACAGATGAACTATTTGGTTGAATGTCCGCGCAGGTGCATATAACTATATGTTACACAAATTAGCGAACTCATTTTAGGCAATCGTTTAGTTTGTGTCAAAACACAAACTTTTTAGTTGCTGGAACCAAGCAGTTGCGAAACTAAAAATTGAATGTGCGCGCCTAGCCTTAGTGTTTTCGAAAACTGAAACATTTATTTTTGGTTTTTTGAGTTGGGAGATAATATTTTAAATTGAGTTGGAAAAGGAGAGCAGATTTTTTTTAACATTTTCACTTTTCAAGTTCATTGCAGTTATGGCTTTACAATAATAGGGGTATTCATACAAAAGTGTAAGCTCTGCGTATTTGTATAAGTCAATTATTTTCAAAACTTATTTACATTTGTCTGCATTTGAATTGCAAATATTTGCGAAAAAAGAGAATACAAAATACTCGAAATGTATATGTCAGGGAAAGAGAGAAGATAGAAAATGCAGACGTGAGACGTCGCGTCGTCAAAAATTCGGACGAACATGACTTACGATACAAATTTAAATATCCATGGCTGAAAGCGTTCTATGGGCTCAAACCTACCTCATTTTCGGAACACTTCCATTTATGTCATTTTTTGTTGACAATAAACAGCTGGCCCATCGATGTGCAAACAAAAAAAGTTTTATAAGAGTAAATTGAATTTATGTTTTTGAAGTTAGCTATATTTCTTTAGGCGCGTTATGAAAAAATGATGAGATTGAAATTTAAAAAAACAAAAAATCACATGTAGGTAACACAAAATTCACAGGTTGACATTACTCCGGCGACGTGGGTTCGATTCCAATATTATGGCCATAACAACAGCTGAAGGACAATGACATGAAAGAATCGAAACAAAAATTGTTAATGTATCAAAAATGTGTATAGGTTTGAAAGTTTGTTTACCATTAACTGTTTTCCTTTGAACTCCAGGATTGAGTGCTTAGTAGGTACTTCTCATTGCATTCAACAATTTAAAAAAATCATGAATTCTCTGTCTTTTATTTGGCACTCGAATTTCGAGAGCTGGGTCGGCTAGTTTACATTATTATGACAACTTGTGACTCAGAATTACCATTAGAATTAACTAAATAACGGAACAGTACGATAAGTTTATTTAAATTCATTTGAGGAATAAATGATTTTGAAATTTTTTGAAAATTGATATAACTTCAAACATCAAAGAAATGCGACATGATTTAAATCACCAGCCGATACTATTACGAATTTAAAATACATGTTTCTTTTAGATTTTTTCGTAAAATTTTGCTAAAGGGGTCTGAACTCAGCCATTTGCCAAGCTTTTGAAAGGCATTTAACAACTTACTGAATTATAGGATGTGTGTGTGACAGTTATGTTTCGATGAAATTCGACGACGGAGATTTTCAAAGAGAGCACCTAGCTTTCAGGTAGCTGTGATCCCTTCTGTAATGATCTTGAAAACGATTAGCTGGTTCAATGAATCTGAGAGTGAATAGAATGGCCGTGGTAGAGATAAGTATTAGCTGTGAAAGTTTACTTGTTTCTGAGAAAATTTCAAGTGATTAGTTTTTTTGTTGAAAAGTTGACGAAAAAATTTAGAACAAATACAAAGTGGCGCAAATTTTAATCACCCTATTGGAAGATATTATAATTTTTGCAAATGACGTCGTACGTCAATCATATTTGACATTTATGAACTAGACAGCTGCAGTATACAAACAGACAAGCAATGAAGCGCTAAACTACGCAAGGGCGTGCAATAGTTGTGTCGAGTTTTTTGTCCCTTATAATGAGTCGGTGGTGTTAGCGCTGAGTGAATTTCGATCTCGATTTTCTAATCGTGTCGCGCCAAACTGGGCAAACATCCCGGCGCTTAAGTACTCGCCTGGAACAGACTGGAAGCACAGGAGACCAAGCAGGTTGTGGGCGCCACCGGAATGGTCGTTCGACCGAGAATATAACGGCTGTGGCTGCCGACGTCGGTGATGACGAAGAAACATCACCAGACATTGATCCATCAGTTAATGCCTGCTGACCGTCCGTCGCGTGTGAATTGCTTCCAAGCCTTCCTTAATCTCAACAACGAAGAGGACGATTTTGTGTTGAAAGTCGTCATGAATGACGAGGCCCATTTCCACTTTAGAAGTTACGTCAATATGTAAAGTCTTCGTTTCAGGGGCACTAAAAATCCACGTGTGTTGCATAAAGAGCCATCACATCCACTCAAAGCCAATGTGTGGTGCGGCATTTATGCGGAGTGATTGGTCTGTATATTTTTTGGAATGCAGCAATGTGGTCACTCTGTTACTGGCGAACGCTTCAGGGCCCTGATAAACGTCTTCTTACTACCGGAATCGGATGAACGGGGCTTGATTAACATGTGGTTTCAACAACACGGTGCAACCGCACATACAGTACGAGCCACAATTGATATTGAAAAGGAATTGTTTCCTGGTCGCGTAATCTCCCATTTGGCACAGCCAGCAAGATCACCCGAATCGATCATCCCAGATTTTTTTGATTGGGGCTGCTTGAAAAAAAAGTAATTGAGGATAATTCTTGAGGAAATTTTAGAAAATAATATTATTTTGAGGTGGAAAGGTAAAATTAGAGAAAACTGAGGAAAATTCGAGCACCGAGGCGGATAGGAGATTCGCAGATATAAAAAAGATAAGTAGAGTAATTTTGTTGATTTCGCACATGGCTGCATAAATATTTTGGTAATTTATTTTATGTACAAGATGAAACTTCAACGCTAATCCGCCATTCCTTCATCTGCGTAAAAGTCCAACGATAGAGACTTTGAGAATATTGAAGATTAGCTTCCAATAAATTTTAATGATAGTTATGTTTCTTTTAGAGGGAGAAAAATGATGACGAGTCTAAGCTTGAGTTTCTTTTTAAGCTTTCCGCTTAAGCTTTTCTAAAATTAAGTCGTTTTGAATTAGGCCACTGAATGCACCCATTAAATTTTCGACCACTTAAACTCATACCAGAGGTGGGTGAATAAATAGCGATGACAGTGCAGAAAGCTAGGGTGTAAAGTGCGTGTGGGTGGTGGGGTCTCAACTGGCGTTCACTCACTCCCGCAAATATTCGGGATATAGCCGAGTGATGCAGTTACCGAGACCCACGCTTTCTGATTGGCCAAATTGGCACTTGGGCATTACAAAAAAATAACCGGTCGTTAAGGCAAAGTAAAAGCCTGGAGCGGTACTTTTTACCCGTATAAGGAATAAAACACAGGTTTTTGAGATTTTTTTTTTTTTTTTTATAATTAGCGCGCACACAAGGGGTTATTACTACCCTTAAAATGATTTACACAGTACGAGCATTAGGAAATAAGGAGGGGTTTAAAAGGAGATACCGATGTACATTAGTTTTAAATTTTTGAACATTACAATGGGAAGGAAAAATAGAGCTGGGTAAAGCATTCCACATTCGTGTAGTCCTGCTAAAGAAAGAGTCTCTGTATTTCACAGTACGTCCGAAGGTGGACTCAAGGGTAAACTGATGAGCATGCCTAAAAGCGCGAGTATTGCGGTTAAATTGTTTAAGGGGAGGAATGCAACTGGCTATTTCGCTAGAGCATTGTCTATAGAAGTAACGGTAAAATAATGAAAGACAAGAAACATTGCGACGGTGCTCGAGAGATTCAAATGTTTCTATTATACTTCTATCACCTATCATTTTTAAAGCTCTTTTTTGGATTCTATCCAAGAGACTCAAGTGTGTTATTGGAGCACCTGCCCAAATATGGGAATTGTACTCGAGCTTTGGACGAATATAAGCCTTATAGATTACAGCCAGATCAGAAGGGGTAAAAAATTTCTTGCAACGTCGAAGGAAACCTAAACACTTGGCAGCGTTTTTGGCAACGTCGAATATGTGGTCATTCCACACAAGGTGGTCTGTGATGCACATACCGAGCACAGAGAGTTGTTCAGTTTCCTCAATGCAAGTGCCACTCATGGATAGCGGCATAGGGGGTGGGTTCTGCTTTAACGACAGGAGACAGCATTGAGTTTTTGAAGCATTAAATTCTACACGGTTTTTTATTCCCCAATGGACAATGCTGTCAAGATCAGAATTTAATGAGCTTATCATACGCTGCCGTTCAAGTTCCACTTCCGAAGAACAAGGAAGTGAATCTTTGAACGAATATGAAAAGCTGAGGGTACTATCATCAGCAAAACAATTTAGTGGATTAGAAGTTTCAGATAAGAGATCGTTGATAAACATGAGGAAGAGAGTCGGAGACAAAACGGAGCCCTGGGGTACACCAGCATTTATTTTATGAGTTTCAGACTTGAGACCATCCAATACAACTTGTATTGAGCGGCCTGAAAGGTAATTTCTAATCCAACGAAGAAGAGATTCATCAATACCAAATGCACGCATTTTCGATAAGAGAGCTTGGTGCCAAACTCTATCAAATGCTTTTGAAATATCAAGTGCAATAATCTTACTTTATCCAAAACGATGTAAAGATTTGTGCCACTGTTCGGTGAGATATACCATCAGATCACCAGTGGACCTATTGCTACGAAAGCCATACTGCCGGTCATTTAGGAGCTTTCGTTCTTCGAGATATTTCTTGAGCTGATTATTTATCAGCGTTTCCATGACCTTGGAAAGAAGGGACGTAAGTGCAATTGGACGATAATTTGAGGGGGACGAAGATTTACCTTTTTTAGGGATAGGCTGGAAAAATGCTGTTTTCCATCTACTCGGAAAGAGTCCAGAGGAATAGGATAGATAGAAAAGCTTACGCAGTGGTTTTGCCAGCGTTGAAGAACACCTCTTCAGAACAATGGGAGGGATACTATCCGGGCCAGCGGATTTGTGTATGTCAAGATCTTTCAGGACTCTTGCAACTGTACGAGTACGAAAGAAGACTCGTCCCATGGAAAAATTTGTGTTTTCAAGTACAGGAGGAGTCATAACACTCTCTGGCAGCGTCGAATTAGCAGCAAAGTGTGCTGCAAGCAAATTGGCTTTATCAATAGAGCTGACGTAGGGAGTGTCATTGATAACGAGCGTTGGGACCGAGGACGAAGTAGTATTTCGAATATTTTTTACAAATGACCAGAAATTTTTACTACCCTTGGGACATTGTACTATTTTTTGCCTAATTTGTTGGTCATGTAAGAACTTGGTCTTTCGAATATGATCATTGCAAGTCTTTCTAGCTTGTTTGAACTTATTCCGGTTTTCCTCAATAGTGTTGGCTTTATAACATCGGAAACTTACTTCTCTGACCCTGATAACCTCTTTACAGCTCAAATCAAACCATGAGTTCTCTTTCGGTTTGATAGATTTTTCCCTATGCGGGATATAATCTCTCATTCCGATGAGAATTAAATTTGTAATCATATCTGCACTGGAGTTCACGTCACTATTGAGGAAGCATAATGACCAGTTAAAGTTTCTGAAGAAATCATTGTGACCGTCCCAGTTGGCTTTCTCGTATTGCCAAACGGTTCTCTTGGGAGTTTTCTCTTTAACTGAGGTTTTCAGACACGAGATATGACGCAGTGGTCTGATGTGCCTAGAGGCGATAATACATTGATGGTGTATTTATCAGGATCAGAGGTAAGGAACAAGTCTAGTGTGTTGGCGGTTTGACCTGCAACGTCAGGAATTCGAGTTGGCTCATTAACAAGCTGAGTCAAGTGGTTTAACTCAGCGAAGCGAAGCCAACTAGAATTGTGTACATTGAAATCGCCCGCAATGACGATTTCAGTGTGAGGATAACAATTCTTTGGATGGAATCGGACAGAGCATCAAATTCGTTAAAAGTTGAATTTCTGTCTAGGTTTGGACTTCGATAAATGAAACAGGTATGTATGATGTGCTTATGTACTGTGAATTTTAACCATATAAAATTGAAATTCGTATTTAAACATTTACCATATTGCGGTTGAAGTTGGTACGCAGATATTAGCCAAAGAATTTGTTTTTTTTTTTTGAAAAATTAAGAAAAAAATTTGGTAGTGTTTCAATTTTGACTTTTTTTTTGTCGAGCATCTAACAAAGAAAATAATTTTTTAAAAGGAAACTTGAAACTGATGGAGAGGGAACTGAGAAATAACAAGAGAAGATCTTGGCCTAATAGGAAGAAGAATTTGGCAGATTAGTTGGCACGATAAGTATTGAAAAATCTAGTGAGAAAATAGTTCGTGTTTCTTGAAAAATTGCTTCGAAAGATCTTAAGTGTCGTTGTGCTTGTGGAACTCGCAAACCGTCAGTCAGTCTTTATTCCAAGCGCCCCCATCGTCCACATTTGACAGTTCATCATTTAATTACATATATTTATTCGTCGCAACGTACGCCACGCCGCGGTTTCCTGTGATAGTTATCGTTTTTTTTTATCGATATTTTTATAATTTTTTAATAGTTTTTTGTGTTTGCGGAGCGTTGTTCCGTGATCGTAAACTCCCATATCTGCAGCGTGAAGATCGCGGTAATTAAATTTTCATAACAGTACAATAGGGAACTCACCGCCAAAACACCTTAATATCACATTTCCTTAGGTAGATTTTTTATATTCTTGATATGATAATTGGCAAATGAAAGCTGTTCTAAATGAAGTTCCGCGCTTAAGTTTTAATTTCCGGTAGGTATCACCCTGTTAACTGCCCCTTCCATGGAATTCACTTAAGTTTTTGTTTTTATCATCAACCAAAACAAACCTCAATAGAATTTTACCAACGCTATCCACAGAATAACCCCTCGAATTTGCTTTTCTATTTTAAAATATCCTTGGATTCAACGAAGAGTTAGGGGCTAACCAAATACGTGCGCGAATAGAAATAGGTCATTGAATACTAATACCAAGTACTCGTACACTCTATATTTCTTTCTTTCAGTCCATTGGGAATTGAGGCTGGAAGACTTGGTGTATGTTAGAACTTCTAATGCAAATCATCATTTCAGTATTCGTGCTTTTCCACAGAATTCTTCCAACAAATCATTTTTGGTTTTATTTGAACGAGCAAGGATAACATTTCAATATGATTGCGTGATCAAATAGAGAATCCATCAACCTAGCTTTGAGCACTGCATGTGTGAACGGAGAGTTGTATAATCCTTGCGTACGTAGAAAGCATTTGAGTTTTAAAACGTATTTCCACAAATAATGTGGAAATACGCTTGTAACAACAATGTTGGTTTAAGGAGTTTAAAGTAAACTCTATTGCGGTTCGATGTACTTTCCAGAAGAGTAACAATATGTTCTTGGACACAAAAGGACAAGAGTTTGAATTTCATTTCAATCAAACTCCACCCTAATTTATGTGAAATCATTTGACGAAATCATTTTCGACTGTATCGTAGTATTTTAATAGCAAATAAGGTTGACTTAGACCTAGACTTAGACTTAGACTTAGACTTAGACTTAGACTTAGACTTAGACTAAGACTTAGACTTAGACTTAGACTTAGACTTAGACTTAGACTTAGACTTAGACTTAGACTTAGACTTAGACTTAGACTTAGACTTAGACTTAGACTTAGACTTAGACTTAGACTTAGACTTAGACTTAGACTTAGACTTAGACTTAGACTTAGACTTAGACTTAGACTTAGACTTAGACTTAGACTTAGACTTAGACTGAGACTTAGACTTAGACTTAGACTTAGACCTAGACTTAGACTTAGACTTAGACTTAGACTTAGACTTAGACTTAGACTTAGACTTAGACTTAGACATGTTTAAAAAACCTAAAGAAATGTACGATTGAATCGCACGAACCTGCTCTTATGTACAAAATTAAAAAATTTTAAAATTATTGTTATTAGAGAAAAATGTTCATAACCTCAAAATTCATTTTTAAATCACTTTAAGAACTCCTTAAGTAGTTAGAGCAAAAAACAAGATTCCATGCAAATATTTTTTAATGCAAGAAAAAATTATAAATCGCTGTAGCGATTTTTAAAAAATACAAAAATAAAAAACAAAATTTGGAACACCAAGTTTTAATTTTTATTACTTTACGAATACAAATTAAATCTCAAAACAAAAGTATCGGATTTTCCAAGAAAAATTACTTTTTTCCCAAGAATTCAAAAAAATATTTTGTTTTTCAGTTTTGAAACGCAATGTTCTTGAAACAATTTTTTAGAAGCCTCGCTGTAAAAAAATTTCATTAAAATCCGCTATCCCGATAGTGAGGAATTTGAAATTCAAAAAATATGGTTCAGTCAGTAATATCTTATTTAAAAAAAAAAAATCTATCGAAAAAGAACAAATTTTATCAAATTCCTACTTGCCGTTTTCGAGAAAAATACGATTTTTGAAAACCATTTTTTAAAAACATGCTGGGTACCGCGATATTTTTAAATAAAATAAAAAAAAATTTCTCACATCTTGTAGATCATATTAAGAAACTTTCAATCGTCAAGTTAAAAAAATCTCCCAGAGATTTCGAAATATAGACTTGAAAAAATAAAAAATTGAAAATGTGTTCCTAAAAATCCAAAAAAAAAAAATCCACACAACATGCCACCGCTGGCTCGACCAAGACTATTGTTTCTAATATCCGGTATCCATTTTTAGTTAAAACCTTTTAAAATTCTCAAGATATGGCAACTTTTTACCCAGCTCGTCCACAAAAGTTTCAAATAATTTAAAATTACTTTAAAAAACACTCTGGCATGAATAATTTGTTCTCAAGTCCTGTAACGCTATAGCAAATAATATGAAAATTAAAATTAATTGAATGGTAGGTGGCAACTCTATCATATGTTGATGTTGAATGATGATGATGGTGTTGACTTGCATACTGACTCAAAGAGAGAACTATTGGGCATGAGTTTTGTTCTGGTTGGATCTGATGACATTGTCAAAAAAGTACGTTGCCTCCTCTCCAAATGTCATTGTGAGAAATGACAGCTCGTCACTTGTTGTTATTTTCAGTCCTCGTAGCGTGTTGTGTGCGACTGAAAATTCGCAAATTTAAATAAGTTCAGATCCTCCGATTAAAATTTCGCATTCCAGTTAACTTCCTAAAAATTTCTTCTGATTTTAAAAAACCTCCTCCTCTTAATTCAAAAAAAGCAAAGATTACATACAAAGAATACATTGAGAGCAATTCCGGAGTTTTTCAATTGTTGCGGCCTCAATGATTTCTTGTCTTATCAAGAGAAGGCTCTGCATTTTCATTTAGGTTGAGAAGGCCAAGAGAAGTTTGTCTTGCAAGATTAATTATGTCCTCTTCTTCTCGCTTGGGAATTAATGCAATACAACCTACTTTTTATATGACTCCTGGTGTAAAATTTCGCAGTAGTTCTCATCGACAGCTAACCCTTCCGTAAGGAGCACGTTTTGGAACCGCAAGAGCTGTATTTTAGTGCCAGCGAAGACAACCAAAATGTCGTCCTTTCTTGCAATATTTTTGAAATGCTCGACCAAGCAATCAAGCACAATGGATTTTAAATTCTTGGATTGTGCAATTGCTTGCGTCCTTATTATGGTAATTTCGGGCTGCAAAGAAACTTTAGTGGTTTAGATTTTTTTCTATTTGGCGGCTTGCTTGGAAATATCTCCCCCAATTTTCTAATCAGTTTCATGTATCAGTTATGTGTACACAAAAAAAAAAAGGCTACCGTGTACATGATATTTAAATGTCTTAGATAATCATACCTAATACAAAACCTTAAGGTACTCTACTTTTTTGTTTTGAAGTATAAATCAAGAATGGTTGTATAAGTAAATTATGTATTAATTAAATTTTAATTAAGACAAATAAAACTAGAGCACTTAGAATTTGACCTTTACTTTTCTCTCACTCCCCAACTTTTTTTTTGTTGTGTTACAAAATCCATTACAAGTGTAAGTGTGTGTTTTCTTCGTTTTTATTTCGTCCCTGGGTATTGTAATATGTTGTTAGAAAGTTTCCTCGCTCTAATTACAGATGGCCATCTAATAAATAATAGTCCTTGAAGAAACTTTTGAAAATGAACTTTAATTAGATAATGTTAAAAACGCTTAAAAAAGACATAGTAAATATGTATATATCTGTGACATCATTTAAAGGCTAATATACCAATACTATGTCTGAGATAACTCAAACAAGATAAAATACTACCCAGAACAAAGACCTAATCACAGGTTCTGCCAACACCCTTTTCATTAAATTAATTAGCAACTCATCGTGCAACTTGTCACTCAGGATTCAGACTTCCAGTAGGTACGCATACTAGGTAGGTATATCTCTTCTCTTAGTAGACACTCTATCGCCACTGGCTTGGACAATAATTGTACTCTCAGTAGGAACTAATTTCCTGACAACTGAACGCAAGTCAAATTAAATTTTGCTTCCTTTGGTGTGTATGTTATTGGGCATGTCATGTCCTTGTCCTGTCCAATGTCCATCAGCAAACCTACATACCACCACCTTCTTTCTATCTACATCCAAAGGCTACCATCAATTGAAAGCATACATATATATGCATGATGCAAACATCAGTTAGACGGACGTAATGTAGTTTCTCTGTTTTCGCTAAGTAAACACTTCCCCCAGTTTTGCTCTGATGGACCAGGACCTAGACCTCAAACAGCACCAATTTGAAATTCGATGGCACAACACACAATCATACACATTACACACCTATGAACATTTTGCCATCGAATTGATAATCAAATGTGTTTGTTGAGCATATATACTACATTTATGCAAATACACAAGCACAATTGATGTGGAACATTCCCTTTGAAAAACAAAAATACAACGAACTTCAAAGTGGTTTGCTCGGAAAGGATTATTTTTGTTTCTCTTAACAAAAAAAGCAATTGGAATCACATTAACTGGACTTTCACCATTCAATTTTATGGAAAACAAGGTTTTGAAAAAAAAAAAACCATTAATACTCGTATATCAAAGGCTTGAAGATTGAGGTTGTTTTCTTGGAGGACCCTTTTCAGTATTAATAGGATTAAATTTTCTATTTTAAAAAATAATTGGATTTAAGAATATAATTTGACCAAAAAATAACTTGATTGACCAACTTCCCAATTTGCGGTAGAGAATATATGTTTTTTCATACATTTCAATGGCATTCATTCTACTAACAGCATGTTAAAAATTATTCCCCATTCAAAAATAAATGTCCTTGATATTCAAATTATAAATACAAATTTCATCGCATTATGATTCTAAACATCAAGTGCATGGGTCTTATTGAAATTTGAACTAAAAAATTCCTATTTCATTTGGATTTTGTTCTACGAGTATTAAGGATGAAGCTTTATTTATTGTTAAAGGATTTTGTATGAATTTATTTATTTTTTGTTCAAGTTGTTAACGACCTAAAAACTGCAATTACCGTTCCATTAATAGAAGGCACTCTTGGTTAAACACAAATGCAACTTAAGAACCCTTTGCCATTAAACAGAGCACACAAAAGAAATTAAAATGACATTAAAGTCAACAGCCCCATTAACGCACAGAAAAATTGTTCCTTGGGAAGGGTTTTATTGTCCTTTCTGTGAAATAAAAAATAAAAATACAAAAAAAATAAAGAATGGACCAGGATGACGACGACGAGGACAATCAACCAACCGGCAACAAGAATTCAGTCCTGGTCGTAAGAAATAATTATATACCAAGAAATAAAGTACCACAAGAAAAGCACATTTACATATACACAAATACACGAGTACAACTAAACAGCAGAAGGAAATATTTACAGGTAGATATGTACGAGCTTATGTATTTGTATTCATCAAAACTCTTTTGCTTTCCTGACATAATTCTATAATGGCTCTAAGAACAATAAAAAAAAAAACAGTTAAAATATAAAAGCACACAAAATAAGGACCGTAACTTTTAAATAAAAGAGGCAGGATTGCAAACGCTCTGTGTGTTGCTGCGAGGAAATTATATTTTTAGGTCCTGATGAGATATTCGGGAAGTTCCTTTTAGTTGTAGCAAACTCTTAATAATAAGGAAGGGTTTTTGTTTTTCCTTAATCACTACGGGAAGAGGTCAAGAGGTCATCCACAGCCAGTCCAGGCGAAAAGTGCACCCCGCCATTAATTTATTGCGTATTAATACGAGATGGGGTTCAACCGCCATCTTAAAAAAAAAGCCACAGTCATCTTGGATTTTCAAATTTTGGCTTTATCCTGGAAATTAAATGTCCAAGATAGACATTTAACTAGAAAAAAAAAGATTCTACAAATTTAACGATTTAGATGGGTTTTACCGATATTATTATTATTATTAAATTGTGCAACCGGCACACGCGAGGGATACGAAAAAATTTGTAGAATTAAAAGGGTAATAAAAAGAGTAAACAAGTGAGATTTAATAAAAAGACGAATTTGGGTATTATACGAATTCGATTAATTAAATGTTAGTACTGGTGCGTACTTACGTTATAGGGTGGGCGCCAGGAAACTGTTTTGGGTCGTTTGCTTTAACTTGGTGGCTGGAATTGTTCTTCAAAGATGAAGTAAACACAAATTTTAATTCCCAATGGGAAGTAAGAAAGTTTTATTTAAAATAATCTAGGAAACCGTGGCTTGCGCCTGGATTAAAACATAGAATTTTTTTCAAATATGGTAAAGTATAAAAATATATATTTAATTGGATGAAACCAATTGAAACAAGGGAAATTATTATTACAAAAAAAGCTTGAGATTACACTGAAAATAAAATCTAGGTATATATGACATAAATGCAGGTTGATCTGATAAAAATTTTCTCAATGTACGTCTAACAAAAAGTTTTGTCAAATTGCTAAAAATTACAGAATTTTGGTGAGGTAACAAAAAATATTTTGTTGTATCTACAAAATTATTTTTTTATGCTAACAGATTAATTTGTTGTTGTTGACAAAAAAAAGTTAACAAAAACTTTGTGATATTGACAAACATTTAAAAAACAGATTTTTTGTAGATACAACAAACATTTTGTTAACAGCACAAAAAAGTTTGTCGATGTGACAAAAATCTCTGTTTTGTTTTGTTATATTAACAAAACTTGGTTTGTTAAGCTGACAATATTATTTGTAGTGCATATTTTGTTAAACTGACAAAAAATCATGCTGAACTATAAAAAATTTGTGAAATCAACAAAATCATTATTTCGTATTGACAAAAATTTAATTAAAGCGATAAAATTGTTTTGTTAAAGGTCAACAAAACGTTTTTGTCAATATTACCAAGGAATTTATTTTCAGTGTATACATATGGTATGAAACAAAGGGAATTTTGAAAACCCAGACCGCAAGAATGGACCGCTATCACTCGGTTCCGAAATAAAACAGACAATTCAGACTACGGTAAAGGGGGTCGCGCGTCTCACAATTTTGAGATTATCAAATCGAAATCAATCAATCAAGAATCAAGACTTTTAATACCTAACACTATACTTATCTTTTCCTTTCTTTTTCGATCTTGTTTCCTTTTCTTCCTTTTTCTTCCCTCTATGATTCCAATCGCCCCATTCTGGCGATTCTTAACCTTTCCACTTAAAAAAAAACTCCTCTTTCGAATTAACATTATTATTTTTCAAATTTTTCAAAAACTATTATTTTACTTTTCTCAACACTTTCTCTTTTCTTCAACTTTTTATATTTTCTTTTTCTTTCTCTTCAAAATTTTACAAATCGCCTATTGGCTTCGCTAGTTAACCAAGAATTAGTTCCACCATTAAGCCTTTATTTACTTCTTGGCCTATTCGTTCTCTCACACGTTCAAACACTTATTCAAAAGCTTTCGTGGAACTCGGTTACGGTACCACTCCGATGTTGAGTTGTTGGTGCGATCCCAAAACTTAGCGAATCCAAGGCCGTACCCTAACGTTTTTTTTTCATAGCTATTTTTGAGAAAAGTAATCAGAATTATAAAAATTTGTAGTTAATCTTCTGAGCATTCTCTCAGCTACTCCACTTAATTTTACGATGCTAAACTTATTCGAAAAAGGAGCCAATACTACTAATTAACGTCTTAACAATTTTGAGGAACCGAAGAAGGATGGCAAATATTCAAATTAAACTAACTAATGCGCAATCTACTATTCGGTGGACCTTTGTGCAGAAATGGGGGTATTGAAGCGATAGCGCTTAGCATTCCATTCTTTTAAGCTGGTCTGTTATATAATATATATATAATATATAATGGGATTGGTTGGGATGGAGGGGAAAAAAGATATAGAGATCTAGACTATGACTAAACAACGTAGTCGAAAGAATGTTTTAAGAATCGAGATTAAGAATGGTTTTTGTTGCAGTAAATCTTACCGTAACACTATTATGGTTATGAGAACCGGCATGAACTGCCACCCTCTTTAATCCCAACCTCGCTGCTTTGAGTAATTTAAATCATTCGCTGTGGCTTGGTCTCTAAGCCGGAATTTTGTTTTTCTTTGCCACCTTAAACCTGGGGCAGGGACTCCAGAACTCTGATGGGAGCATTGTTGTCTTTACAATGATGAGTCTAAGCCAATATAGTCTGGGCTTTCTGGGATAAATCCACGTCCATTTTATAGACTTCATATATTGCAAATGCACTTCGAAGATTTTTTCTGCTCTTCCATCCTTCTCATATGCTTATGAACCAACAGTCTACTGAGTAAAGCAGGACTAGTTGAAGTTGAAGAGCATCTTACGCGTGAGAAGTTTAAAAACAATTTGATTTGCCAAACTGAAGAAGCAAAGGCTTACCAGGGTAATCCTTAATCGAATTTCCACTCAGGGTTGCAAAAGCTTAAGTCACTTTTTAGCTTAAGCTTGGCATTAATTCACAAGCTAATGGGTGATTTATGAATTAAGAAAAATGTAATTTAGCAGCTAGTTACTGACTTATGAATTAAAAAATTTAATTCATAAGTCAGTTGGTGACCACTAAGGCGTTATTAGCGGCTTCTTGACGTTCTTATCATATTTGATAGATAGATATTTTTTGGAGATTGTATGTTTTTCGCACTTACTTACTTTAAAAGCAAACAAGTTCCGTCTGATCTGCAATTGCTGTGATGGACACTATTACAGATCATAGTTGGAAATATTTTAAGTAAGGGTACAAATAATAGAAAAAGTTTTATATAGGAAGGACAATGTGACAGTACACATGTATTTAAATACGAGTAGCTTAGAAAGATTCAACTTATTGAAAATGCATAGCTAAAAACATTTAATAGCAATTTTTGACCGAAATATCTGATAAGACATATAGTGTGCACTTAGGCGTATACGTACCTTTTTGTTTAGGCGAATTTACTTTACTTTTTGTTTTGTTTTTGAACAAAGAGTTCTAAGTAAAGTGTTTGTAAGACCTCTTAGGGATCATTATTTAATTATTGATCTATGAATATTCTTTCAAGTAGTTTTCAAGATATTTTGTTTTGAGTAAAATGTGTGAACTTCGAGGAAGAAAAAAATATAAATAATCCCTTTCATGCAAATACAAATTAAATACAATTTTAATGAAATGGATTATAGTTAAAATATATACTTCAAGACATGACGATTTCTTTACTTTTATATTATGGTTGGATTTAGGGGTAGCAAAGTAAACGAGAGAGGGGGGGAGGTGTTCCCACTAAGGCATCTTTAATTTCATTCAGGCGGCAGCGGAGGAATTCCCCAAAAGGAATCTACGTTGGCGTCTACAGTTATAATAAGGCTGAACTACTTAGTGACCACCTTACAGGGCTACTCCGGCATATTTGGTGCTCAGGCCCGCAAGGAGCGGTTTATCGGCTCCCCGTTCTTGGAGGCATACTAAGGATTTGGCCCTCCAGGTTTTTTTTTTTTTTATATAATCTACACGCGCTCAAGGGATTTTGATTACCCTTTAAATGTATCAACACAGCGCGGGCGTGAAGATAAGGAAGAGAAAGAAGGATAGGAAAGATGTGTGGCACGATGTTCTGAGACTGAAGGTGGTTGTCTCAGATTTATTTATCTCCAGGGATGGCGGCTGAACTACTGCGGAGAAAATGCTGTGTCTTATTTGTATGTCCCTTATAATTCACATTATTTTTATTCGTTTTTCATATTTGATGGGCATACTAGTTTTTACTCAATCATATGTTGTTGGTGTTATGCCTGAACAACATGCAATGAGCAAACCAGCAACCCATTGGGACGAATCATGCAAACGAAATAAGGACAATGAACTCTTATGTCCCTTAATAGACCACGTGATGCAGTCGAATAATAAGCGGAAGCCCTAAACTGCTACAAACCAGATATTACCGCCTTCTATGAAATGCGATAGGACTGACCGGGAAGATAAAAATTAAGAGGCTGCAACATCTACTATGGCGACTGCTTTTGAGAACAAAAGCAGCGTCTATTTGGATGCGGATTCATTGTTGGAAATTGGCTCAGGCAAAAAGTCTTAATCCGCATAAAAGCCAAAATTGGGCAACAAAAGCCTCATTTGCGTGCATGCCCCAACAGAGGAAAAAGTTGAAAACAGCAAACACGTATTCCACGAGCTCCTAGACAAAACATACGAGTAGTGCTATAGTTATGGCATTAAAATTGTTCTTGGAGATTTTAACGCTAAGCTAGGAAGAAAAGGCTCTTTGCTGACACGATTGGAAGATATAGCCTGCATCACACAACCTCCGAAAATGGATTCAAGCTGATCGACTTCGCTATGAGACGGGACATTCTAGCAGCTAGTAGTCAGTTCATACATTTGGATTTTTATAGACACATGGCGATATCCTGATCAGTCAAGCGTGAGCCATGATCGACCACATCACTATCGATGCAAGGCACTTCTCCAGTGTAAAAGGTTGTCCGCACGTTGCGAGATACTCGGGTCACCACCTCGTTGTAGCCAAGGTTCAGGTGCGGATATCCCGGCTCAAGCCAAAACAAGCAAGTACTGAGAGGAAGTTCGGCGTTAGACCTCTAAAATCGCAAGAGATCTCAAAGTCCTTTTCCGATCAAGTTTCTAACAAGCTCCTAAGAAGAAGAAAAAAAATGGATTTAACCCAAACAATATTTTTACTAATATTTTTATATGCAATATTATTTTAAACTTAAGGGGGCTCCTGCTTAACCTATTTCCGGTGGCTACCAGTTTCCGGTATACTAGGAGATTGAAATTTCACACATTGTCTATTTTTGGTCCAATTAGAGGAACTCTGAAAAAAAAAACTGGAAAAGCTTTTACTTTGCCGGAAAATTCACGTTGATTTTCCTAACATCTGCCAAATGTAGTAGCAAAATCTTTTGGAAACATTTTTTTTTTTGGTATGAAGTTTAAATCAACTTTATTCAAATATTTGTTTGCCACAGTGTATTAAAACAGAAAACAAATCAATAATGAATTATAAATTACAAAAAGCCAACATTTATATATGTATATAGCTATGTATGCATGTTCATAAAATATTAGTTTTTGCATGGTATCAAAGCATTTTGGATGAAGCGCTACGTTACACTTTTTACCGAAAAAACGGTTTGACTTGAACACTTCCAACAGCGAAGACGTTTTTCTGTTTTGCTGACAGTGTGTTTCATGTCATCGAATCGAACCACTTCATTATAGTTTCCATCTGCAGCTTGTCTCCAACCGACAACAAATGTTCTGAATTCAAGTTGCGAAAGAGGTGCTTCTCTGGCAAATTTTCTGCAGACACAATGTAGTTTCCATGCATTTACTGGTGCTGCATCGAGCCCATTGGCTAAAAGTGGCCAATACCACTTCTTTCCCGGAATTCTTATTCGATAGTTGTTTATGATGTAATCAAACAAGTCAACTCCATCCATCTTTATAGTATATTATCGAATTGTATTTGGCATCGGAATATTAACATGCTTCTTCTTTTAGTGATCAAACCGTTTTGCTTGGTTGACTGACTGATCAATCAAATGATTTGACAAAACTGTCACTACGGAATCATCATTCTAGCAAACAGCAGCAGTTTCGTTTTTATGTCAAATGTAATACCGGTGAACCCATGGCATTTTTTCTTATTTCTTTTGGGTCTGTCCAGACTGCTTTTGCAGTTCTGTTTTCACGAACTGTACCTGTAAAGACAATAAAAATTGATGATGTAATATAAATTACCTGTTGCAAAATGGCCCAATGTAGATAGACGTTGACTACACATAGGTTTTTGTGATGTAAAGAAATTGTGGGAAGTTACCGTATGCTGACCTGGTATATCGACTTTTGAAAGTAACCCCAGTACAACGTTTTCACCGAAACCAAAATCTGAGCAATTCTGGGTTGGTGCACCACCATACAGGATAAATTGAAAAAGGTATCCTTAATGTGAGCACAAGTTCAAATATTTATACCCAAAGCGTATGGGTTTTCCTTTTATGAACATGTTGGCCGAATTCGTCTATAATAAGGAATTATCTGCTCTGCGTTTAGTAAGTTGTTCAGATTGGAAGTTTTAGCAAACTTGTCACCGGAATCGATTTGACTGTCATCATAGGCATGTAAATATGCTTTTATCGGCTCATGGCATCTTTTATCACATCGCAGCAAAATACTGGTTGATAATACCAATATAGATCCAACTGGGGAACTGTATGTATTCCCGAAAAAAAAAAAAAAAAATTCGAATAAATTAACTGATTTGTTCTTCTTCGTCTGAGTTTGGATTCATCAACAACTCTTCAAGTTCTGGGAGTTAAATATGCCTTACAAAACATAATGGCGCAAAATTTTAATCAAATTAGTACGATGCTAAAGCTATTTCAGTATGATACTAGGTTAAAACAACGACTTTGCAAATTTTAATCGAATATAGCATCATACTTTCTCTACCCTTTTATTAAAGTTAAAATCATCGAATACCTACTTTATTTTTTTAGTATCGTGCTAGCTTCATATGACTCTTTGACATTTGCAAATATCAAAAAAGGTACTTGTACTTACTTTTTTACACGAAATGTCAATGTTTTAGGTATGTTCAGAAGTAATTTATTAGAAATTTTTTTTTAAGTACGAAACTAGTTAGAAAATGTTTAAAATTAAGAATAAGTTAGCTAGCTACTATAAATATAGCAAATTGGTAAGAAGTATCATACTAATACTTGAATAAAAGGCTGTTTAAAACTTTGCGCCAATATTATTTATTTTTTTCAAACACGGAGAAATTCAACGAAAAATAACATTCACTCACAAATCGCGGTTTATAAATAAAATATAAATCTAATGCAAAAAACTTTTATTCGTTTGTGGTTTTTGGGTTTTTTCAATACACCACGCCTTTATGAATTATTGGTTTAATTTTTTCTAGAAAAAAAAAATATATATTTCCTGTGAGTTTTCTTATAAGGGCCACGCTCATAAGAAAAATTACCTGCACTTTGAGGGTTCTTATAACCAGTGTGTACTGCCTAATTATTTCTAAGAATGCGGTAAAGGTTTTTTCCAATATAGCTGTTATTGAATTTTCGGTTCTATTTTTTCTAAGATTTTGTTTATCAAGCACACTATTTCGAAGAAACCACATTTCATGTGCAGTAAAAACTCAACGAACAATTTTTTTTTTTGTTTTGGGAAAAAATGCTACTACATTTGGCGAATGTTGCGAAAACGCAACGTGGGACTTTTACCTAACCTATCAAGCAGGTAACTCGTACGAATTGCTTCAAATGTATATTGAAATATAATTTGAAGCTTTCATTAATAGTTTTCGAAAAAAAAAATTGAAAAAAAATGATGTTGGTTAATTTTTTTAATCCCTCAAAAAAGCTACCTCAAGATTTACAAAATTTCGGTTTTTGAAGGAGCTCAAAAAAACTAGAAAATTAAATTTTCGAAAAAAGTCCAAAAACAGGTCGATTAGATAATTTTATTAACTTTCAAAATCATTTGTTATTTCATTGAAATAAATGATCATGTAACCTAGAGACGCTCACAAACATGACGTTGAGTTTTCACAACGTTGGCCGGAAATGGGTTTTAAGAATGTTGGTTAAAATCGTTAGAGCCGTTAATAAGAAAGTCGTAAATAAAAAAAAAAACGGTTCTATCACAGGTATCGTTAATAACACTTTTTCCTAAAATTTTGTTTGACCAAAATGTAGTGCATGCTCATAATAACACGCCAGAGTCGTTTTTGAGATAAATAAGGTTTTGCATAATGAGGGGTACCGTTAGTTTTGGAGCTAAAAAAAATTCAGATTTTCCTCTAGGAAATCACCGAAGACCCTTAAGTACCTAGTTTGAAGAAAATACCTTAAGTAGTTTAGGCTGTAGATCGAGGTACAGACATACAGACAGACAGGCGGAATTGCTGGACTCACTTTTTTCGACTCCGCTATCATCGTAATGTCAACTTTGATCTAAATTTCGAGTTCGATTTTTTTCCAAATGCAGAATTTGCCCTATAGTACCTATATTGCAAGTTAAAATGGAAATGGGCACAATAAGTTTTTGGATTGTAACTATACCTCTTTTGGTGTCATACTAAAAACGTTACCAAATTAAAATGTTGGCACCCTTTTTCCATGGTTAGCATTGGGAGGACCTCAGCTTCATTAGTATCTGAACGTGTTTGCAAACCAATCTGCAATAAATCTCGTCCAACGCAAAGATTGAGGTTACACGAGTATTTATCGCACAAAAAATACTCGCACAAGAAGTTTTGTATGTATTTGCATTTTACTTCATAAAATGTCATACAATTTAAAAATACAAAGAAAAAACTTTTATTATTTTGAAGTTTTGTTTCCTTTTCCCCAAGACGAAAGGAACAATAGAAATTCGAAAAAAAACAATGCAATTTCAGGATTTCTGTGTTGGTAATTTCGCATACCTTCTGTTGGTGACTTTTAGGGTTTTGTTGTTTACTAGTTTTTTTTACAAAACAACAATCCCCAACCCCATACCAACAGGCTGCAACTGCAAAACAATGGAAATAAGTTTCTTCGTTTAAATTTGTAGAGCATTTCCGGCGGCAAAATTCGTGTCCTTTGTCAATTTAGTGGACAAAGTGCTAGTGGCGTTTGCGGGGGTGTTGTGTTTTCGTGTGAGAGCTCTTTCTCTATTAACCAAAAAACACAAGTGCCTCTGTGATGTTGTTATTGTCCTGACTCCTGGATATACACATACAATTATACTATTGTAGTTCTAGGATTCTTCTATTTTTGTATCACAAATAGCGTGCGATCAGTAATAACGGAAGGTACGTACTTCAATTGGGCATGGACAGAAACAAAAAACAAAACAAAAAAACAGAGAGGTGCCATTCAGGTCAGGAAGGGTTAACTAGAAATCAGGAAAGAGTATTGTTATTATTTTGTTCTACTAGTATCTATTCCTTTGAAATATTAGGTTTGGAAAAAGTTTTTATTTTTTTTTTCGTTATTCGTTTCCGAGCGGGTCGTTTCATACATTGAAGTGCCTGCGGAAATTTGTCTTTGTAATTAGAATGATAGCGTGCTCCTGTCGTCGATACGATATGAAGGTAATTAGCCTTATGGTGCATGCAATCGTCATCACTGGGCATTTTATTATTTTCTCTATATTGTTTTCAAGTAGGTATATTAATCTTAAATTGACATCTTGTACACATAACAATGGAGACCCCATTCTGAAATAATTACCATGCCATGTGGGAAGAATGCTCAATTATTAATTGGGAAGGGCTAATTGAATTTATATATTTTTGTAGTCCTAGGTTGTCCGAAAATAACGTCGTTAATATTTTAACTGGAACCATAATTTGATGGACAAGGTGTTTTTGTAGATAAATTTAATAAGAGTGATTATACTATTGAAAGTTTGTAGGAGCTTTTTGAAATCTAAGAATTTAAATTATTAATGAAATGTCTCTATTTATAATGAAAATCTATAGTAAAATATTATAATTTTTGATCAGAAATCGATAAAATGTTAACTGAAGTTAATTAAAGTTTCTATTGACAAGAGCCGCACTTATCGCCAGATGTGATGAGTACCTATGTAGCCACTAATTTGTGGACACGCTAAATTGGCTTTGACAGCCCTTAAAATATTGAACACAGTACAAAATAAGGACAAATTTTAAAGTAGATGCCGATGAGCATAAGTATTGAAGTTTTGAAAAATACAATGAGAGGAAAAAAGAGAACTAGGTTAAACAATCCACATTCGTGAAGTGCGGTTGCTTAAAGAATCTATTTAGTTAATAAAACATCCAATATCAAGGGAAAACTGATGAGCGTTTCTTGAATACAACGGGTGAATTATCTTAGCGGATAAATGCAACTGTTTATAATAATAACGACAGAATAGTGAGCCCAATGGAACATTGTGAATATGCTCAAGTAATGTCAAATGTGAATATTTCTATCAGCGTTACATTTTTGAGCTCTATTTTATCTTAGAGAGTCAAGTGAGTTATAAGAGCATTTCCTTGCTTTCAACGACACTCCTAATGTCAGGTTAGGTTTAAGTGGCTGTCATTAAAGCGTCTGCACACCTAGACCAGTAGAGGTCCATTGTGATACCACGATCTAATAGGGAACGAAAAGGTGCCCTACTAGTTAAAACCATTTGGAGCTTCTGATGAAGCCAAGGAGACTTTTAATGTCTGTGTTCATGAGATCGCTTGGTTCATTATAGAAATATTCTATAGATTAAGTTTGCGTCTGTAAGAGAGAGCAGGGCATGTACAAAGAAGGTGTGGGATTGTCTCCTGTGATCTGTCTATTTGACACCACCTTGTGGAGTACCTCTACTGACTGACCTTCTTGTAGTAAAGCTACCTAGTTCCGTATTTATAATTCTGCTTTTCAGCATAAAATTTATTAGGTCACCAAGTGAGCTAGCTATCTACGTTGAGATTCTGCAGTGCCTTCGCTATTGCAGCGCTGTCGACATTGTTGAAGGCACCTTCTATATCTAGGAATGCAACTAAAGTATATTCGTTGTGATTTAGGGAGTGTTCGATGGTGCGTACCAAGGTATGTAGCGCGGTTTCTACCGATTTTACTTTACAGTAAACGCGTTGTCAATCAATCGTTCTAGAGTTTTAAGAATAAACGACGATAAAGTGATTGGTCTAAGATCCTTGGGCGTAACATGGGAGCATTTACCAGATTTGGGTATAAGGACTACTTTAACTTCTCTCCATATAAGGGGAATATGAACCAGGCCTAGACAACCGTTCAGTATTATCTCTAAAGTGGGTAAGATAATATCTGAAGCAACTTGCAGTTCAGCTGGTATTATACCGTCTGGTCCCGCCGATTTGTATGGATCGAAGCCCATTTTAGTTTGTCCCTTGTTATTAACCCTTGGACACTTATAAGTTTGTTGTTTGACTCCAGTGAGTTCATGTTACAAATGTTTTGCGAGCTACCTGGATAGTGGAGAGTCAAGAAGCAAGTTGAGTGATTCTTCAAATGAATTTGTCCAGGAGCCATTTGACATTTTCAAAGAGCTTGGCATGACTGGATTTGTTGAGAGGATTTTCCTCAATCTAGATGCTTCGGAAGTATCTTCTATTTTATCCCAGAAGTTCCTCCATGAAGATCTTTTACTTGTCCTCAATTGTTTCTTATAAATCTTTAAGGATTCTTTATATACGAGTAAGTCCCAATCTGAGGATTCTTTTGTGTATTTAGCTTGATTGAAGAGTTTTCTGCAACTTTTCCTGAGCGGTTCTAATCCTGAATTCCACCAAAAAGGTTTCTTTTTTCCTCTAACTTGCAGAAGAGGACAAGAAATATTCATTGCATTGTTCAGGGTTAGTGTCAGATCCTTGACTTTGTTATCTAGATCTGAGGTATTGAAGGGGATATCTAGAGATTCGGCTGTAACCGATCTTTTCAGAATGTCCCTTTACGTTTGCCAATTTGTTTTCCAATAATTGCGAAAAACTAGAAGTTTGGTTGGTTCTTCATTTAAACTAAATTGGATGTATCTATGGTCTGAGAATGAGTGTTCCTGTGATACTTTCCAATTCGTTATCATTTGATATATGGTATCAGAGACAAGAGCGATGTCTAGCACTTCTTGTCGGTTTCTGTTATATCTCGATTGCTGAAATCAGGGAGTAAATATACATTAGAACTACTTTTAACTAATATGCAGAATCTGCCTTCACCTTTGTCCGACGCATACAACAAGTAGTAACCAGGAGTCCTGAGTCCCTGAATTATAGATTTGGCAAACCATGGTTATTAGATCAGGACTATTTCCTCACATGAAAATGCGAATTTTCTGGCCCAGATAGTATCTGCCAATTGTTCTGAAGAGGTGTTGCTTAACGCTGGCAAAACTAATTTATAAACTTTTTCATCTGTTCTTCTCGACTGGTCTCTTTGCGAGTGGATAGAAAACAGCATCTGTCCATTCTGTCCCAAAAATTCTTTTCCACCCTCTAACTTTCGTCCAATTGCAACTACATCCTTTCTTTCCAAATTCACGAAAACTCTCATAAATTATCAGCTCAAGAAATATATTAAGGAAAGCTTCTCAATGACAGGCAGTATGCCTTTCATAGCAACAGGTCCACCGGTGATCTGATGGTATATCCCACCGAACAGTAGCACAAAGCCTTACACCGTTTTGGGCAAAGTAAGATTATTTCACTTGATATTTCAAAGGCATTTCATAGAGATTGGCATCAAGGTCTCTTATCGAAAATGCGTGCGTTTCGTATTGATGAATCTCTTCTTCGATGGATTAGAAAATACCTATTGAATCAATCAATACAAGTTGTGTTGGATAGTTTTAAGTGGGAAATTCATTAAAAAAAATGCTGGCGTGCCACAGGGCTCCGATTTTTCTCTGACTCTCTTTCTCTTATTTATAAATGAAATTTTGTCTGAAACTTCTAATCCAATAAATTATTTTGCTGATGATAGTACTCTCAGCTTCTCATATTCATTTCCTGATACATATCCATGTTCTTCAGATGTGGAAATAGAATAGCATCGGATGGTAAGCTCATTGAATTCTGATCTTGATAGCATTGTCAAATGGGTAACCATAAACCGCGTAGAATTTAATGCTTCAAAAACGAATTTCTGCCTTCTGTCATTAAAGCGTAAAAACGAAACAGATTTATCAAAATTCTAGTTGCCGTTTTTACGAAAAAAAATACAATTTTCGAAAACTATTTCAAACATTCGTATCGTTATTTTTAAAAATAATAATAATATTTTTTCAAAATGATATTAATAATATCTAAATCTTGAGGATAGTTCTAAAAAATCTGTTAATTACCAAGCTTCAACAAAATTGATCACGTGGTACTTACATATTGAGTTTTCAAAAAATTCAAAATTTGAATACACAAAACTTATCAAAATATGTTCAACCGTTTTTGGGAAAATCGTAAACATAAACAATGGTTCTATGGGATGTGCCATTAATAACCATATTTTTGAAAATGTGGTTTAACTATTAGCTAGCTTTTACTAAATGAAAGTTTTGTTTTGATCTGTGAAACAGTTTCGTAAGGCAGATATTGTTATTTAAAGTCTTAACAAAAAAGTGTCATCTAGTAATCTTAAATCGGATGACTCAAAATTAATTGATGATTTAACATCTCTTGGACTTCACTAATTCAATGACATTTTAAACACTAATTGAAAATTACTGGATCTAGTTTTCACTTGCATTGATGAAGGCATTTCAGCGGAAAAATTAAGTGAGCCTGTACTGTCTGAAGATAACCACCATCCAGCTCTTAATTTTACTCTTTTTCAGAACTCAGATAATTTAAACAATGAAATTTTTTAAACTCCTTACTCGTTCAATTTAAAAACAAGACAAATTTTGTAAAACTTATTATCACTAGAAGACTGGTCTTGTCTTAATAATTGTGTAACTGTTAATTCTATGGTCTTTGAATTGTATAATGTTTTCAAAATCTTTTCCTCTGGCCATAATTAAACTAATATTTTTACTTGCGACTTATAGGTATTATAAGGCAAGTTATGCATTCATAAAAAAAATAAAACTCGAGATTTTGATCAAAGTTGACATTACGATAATAGCGAAGACTAAAAAAGTGGGTCTCGCAATTCTGTCTGTCTGTCGGTTCGACTACAGCCTAAACGGCTCGGCCGATTTTCGTACAACTTGGTAGATATCATTTTTAATCCCCCCCCCCCCCACACGTTTTTTTCTTTTTTATTAAGGCCAAAAATTACGGTACCTGCCATACGAAATTTTTTCGAAAATTTAAAAATATTTTTTTTTCTCCAAAACTATACGACACATTTTAAAAATAAAAATACAAAAAAAAATTGATTAAGTTAAAGCTAGGTAATGGTTGAAAATTTTTTTCAGAAAAATGGTTATTGAGGGTACCCCCATGGAACCATTTTTTTTTGTTTTTGATGTTCTCAAAAACGGTACAACCGATTTTGATCATTTTTTTTTTGCTAAAGCTCCCTAAGAACATTAATAGAATTGTGTACTCAAATTTAAAAAAAAAATTTTTTTTGGATTTTTAAAAAAAAATTCAAAATTTATTTTTCAAAACTTAATATATCGAAAACCCCCTGCTAGATTTTTTTATAAACTTGATAAATAAAAGTTTCTCAATATCATCTACAAGATGTGAGAAAAAAAATTATTTTACCTAAAAATAAAGGTACCTACCATACAAATGCTAAAAAAATAAAAAAAAATGTTATTTTTCTCGAAAATGCGCCTAGAATTTCGATAAAAAGTCTAAAATTTTTATTCAAACAATAATAAAAACTTTAAATTGGCGTACCAAAATGTTTCTTAAAAATCTTTTAAAAAAATTTTATATAAAAGCTTTTTTTTAAGAAACCACTACAACGACTTATAATTTTTGTTCTTGCATAAATTCATATTTGCATAGCATTATGTTTTTGTCTCTTACTACTAAAGTCTATTACATAGAAGCAAGTTCGTGCGACCCAGTCGTGCATTATATTTGTTAAAGATTGGTAATAAAGTTAGTTGAAAGAACTTTACAAGAAGAAGAAATAAGTTAAGAAAATTATTGTGAAGTAAGAAATATTTTTACTAGCACTGCAACTTTGAGGTATCTTAATTATCTGCAGAAGGTGCAAAGAGAGCTTAAATTGAATACAAAATATTTTTGAAAATTCATAAATAGTAAAATAAAGTCTTTCTTTTAGCCATCGGTCTTCCAGTCAAATGGCATTTCACGTAATGTACCTCGAGATATTACAACAACTATGACTTCTTTCAAAGTGTCTTCAACTATGAAACTAACATCTGTGATACCTTAAACTTTGATATTTTGAACTCTGAAATTTTGAAATCTTTCTTTTACTTGATCGTCATTAACTTTAATATTAATACTAATACTTACTAAAAAGTTTATATCTAACCTAGACGATAGTTGTATACCAGGACCTGATGGTATGCCTTCTACTATTTTGAAAAAATGTGTAAGTCGTAACCTTTGTCCGATATTTTTAGCTTATCAATGTCCTCTTGTGTATTTTCAACTTAATTGTAACTTTTTACTGGAATTAGGAATTGGCTGAAAATTGCATTAACTCATTTAGGAACAAAAGACAAATAGATTGCGTCTTTAGAGACTTCAGTAAGGCGTTTGACAAACTCTCCCATCGAGTTTTGCAATGTAAACTGTGAATACTAGGATTTAGTGAACATTTTGTAAGGTAACTTCAATCTTATTTATTTGATAGATCATACTCAGTACATTTCATCGGATGCGAATCGAATAACTTTAAAGTTAATTCTGGAATACCACAGGGAAGCCATTTGGGTGCAGTCCTTTTAATTTTATTTATTAATGACCTCCCGCCTGTGTGGAAGTTCTCAGACTGTCTAATTTATGTGGACGATGTAACAATGTCTTAACATATTTCGAATACTGGAGTTTGTGAAGAGTTCCAATATGACTTGATTCTTTTTTTGAGTCGTTCATAAGTAATTGTTTATTTAACATCGATAAATGTAGAACTACTCGTCTAACGATGAAGATTACTGTTTCTTTTGTTAACTATTTGTTTATTTGTTTACTCTTTGTATCGTAGCTCAGGGAAACAATTATAAAAGGAAATAGAAATATTAATACGGGGTAAAATTATCACCATAAGAACAAAATGAAACACAACAATTATAGTGGAAAAATATTAAAAAACCACTTTTTATTAAGTACTTATACGCTGCTCTTAACCTGCTAACGCTGCTCGGTAGCCTGCTGTAAGACGACTGACTCTCGTTTTATAAAATACTCAGAACATTCTCGTTCCTTTCGTTAAGTTTTACATAGGTGTTTATATAAGTTTATAAATTTCCTAAAATACATCGAATGCAGAGTTACCATCCTCATGCAGTTCGATACAGTCCCGGCGAAAACCTATGGTTTTCTAACCCTTTCGCTTTTTATTTTAGACATACTTCTACTATAGATCAAATATATTATAATAACAATAAATTATTCCAGTTCTTCGATTGGCAGGATACAAATCTTCTGTACCGGCCTGGTAAGTTGATTGGTTGCTGTTTGTAGAACCACGCTTCTCACTAGTCCATCTCTGCTCGGTATTAATTTCAATATACGACCCATAGCCCATGCTGATGGTGGGGAATTCTCGCTCTTTATTATGCACAGTTGTCCTTCTCTCAAACCATATTTCTCCTTTCGCCATTTCTTTCTCTCATATAGAGTAGATAGGTACTCTTCCTTCCACCTGCCCCAGAAATGCGCAAGCATAGTCTTACGCTCCTTCCATAATTTTATACCCTTTAGATTCGGCATTTCATTGGTTACGAATGGTAACGGTAACACGAGTGGCTCACCAACCAAAAAATGTCCCGGCGTTAACGCCTGCATATCATTCGGATCATCGCTCAATGGATGTAGCGGTCTTGAATTCAAGATGGCCTCTATCCCAGTAAGTAGTGTCAAAAACTGCTCATATGCTAAAACCTTCACCCCAACAATTCTTGTCAAGTGATATTTCATCGACTTGACCGCTGCTTCGTAAATGCCACCTTGGTGGGGTGCTGCAGGAGCCATAAACTTCCATTCCGTCCCTTTCAAACTTAAGTGTTCGAAAGTATCCTTCACTAGCCAACGCTCTTTTGCCTTCTCTAATTCTTTCGCTGCACCGACAAATGCTGTACCATTGTCGCTATATAACCTTTCACACC
Source organism: Philhelius festivus (assembly GCA_963931855.1). Lineage (NCBI taxonomy): Eukaryota > Metazoa > Arthropoda > Insecta > Diptera > Syrphidae > Philhelius > Philhelius festivus. Next base: position 162,202,743 of record OZ007555.1, read on the forward strand.
TGCCCCTTCTCGCTATGAATCTTTCGAAACAAGCAATAAACGCTGCTGATGTTAGATTTGATACCAAATCGATATGCACTGCTCTTGTTTTAAGACAAACAAATATGGAAACCCAACATTTCTGCCTTATTATTTGCTCACCTGCTCTGTCGATCATTTTGATCTCAAACGGCCCTGCATAATCTACGCCTGTGTGTAGAAAAGCTTTACCTGCTGTTACTCTCTCTGAAGGCAAATCAGCCATCAATTGCATCTCAAAACGATGATTATATCGCACACAAACCAAGCACTTATGAAGATAACTTCTCAGTTCGCTTCGAAGCTTTGGTATCCAAAACCTCTCACGAATATGTTGCATCATGACCTGCACCGCTCCATGTTTAGTTGCCGTATGAGCACTATCCATGATTAACCAAGCTAATCGAGAACCATTTGCCACGATTGCTGGATGCCTTCTCTCGTATTCCATCTCTGCTCTCTTTAACCTGCCTCCAACTCTCAAAATCTTTTCACCATCTAAAAATGGTTTCAAAGATTCTATCCTGCTCTTATCAGGTAAACACCTGTCCTTCTCGATACAAGTAATTTCCTTTGGAAAAAACTTTTCCTGCTCTTTTCTTAGTAAGTGAACAATTGCTTTCATCTTCTCTTCAGAAGATGGTTGATCAAATACTCCTGCTATATTACCTGCACCTTCTCTTCTACTCACCTGACGTATAGAACGTCTCCGTCTCTTTCTATATCGCTTCTCATCATCTTCCCGTTGCCTTATCTTCGCCCTAGTTAAATTGATAAAGCGAAGTACATAGCTCAGTATATTTATAGCCTTCTCTAATGTAGAGGTATATTCCGTCAATGGAATAATCCTTCTCCAGCACTGCACATAAATAGATAAAGGTTCTGTGAATTTCGTGATCACAAAAACTTTCATCTCATCCCTCCCCCCATCTGAAACATTTGGCACAAACTTTTCAGATGACCAGCTTGTTCGAGGTTTTATCAACCATTCCGGCCCATACAACCACAACCTGTTATTAACCAATGCTGATGGCTTTACTCCCCTGCTAAGCAAATCAGCCGGGTTATCCTTTGTTCCAACATGTCTCCACCTTTTAACTTCAGTGTTTGTCTGTATAGACGAGACTCTATTCGCTACAAATGTTTTCAAATCGCATGGTAGTTTGTTTATCCAATGCAACGCTATGAGTGAGTCTGTCCAGAGCTCATACTCGACACCTTCCCATTCCATTGTTTTGATGACGCTAACAATAAGTCGTCCCAATAACTCTGCTGCGGCAAGCTCCAAGCGTGGAATTGTCACCGTTCTAAGTGGCGCAACACGTGTTTTTGCTGTGAGGAGGTTTGCTGAAATCCTGCCATTGGCACATATCGTTCTCACATAAATCGCTGCTCCATATGCTCTTTCGGAAGCATCCGAAAAACCATGTATTTCCAGCTGTACCCCTTTTGAAGTACCTATCCATCTCTGAATTCTTACATTCTCTAAGAATGTTATTTCCTTCCAAAAATCTCTCCATCTCTCATCTATCTCTTTTGGTAATCTCTCATCCCAGTCGACATTTAAACGCCATATGTCCTGAATAAGAATCTTTCCTACGATCGTAACAGGAGCTATGAACCCATTAGGATCGTAAAGTTGCGCAACACAGCTCACTACGCTTCTCTTGGTCATTACCTGCTTGTTCACTGGTGTTTTCACCTTAAATGTGAATCGGTCCTGCTCAACCAGCCACTTAAGTCCCAAAATTGATGCTTTCTCCTCATCTTGGAACAAAATTGACTCCTGCTTTTCATAATTCATGTCCTTCACTAGAGCTTTGGAATTAGATTTCCATTTTCTAAGCTCAAAACCTGCGCCTTTTAAAACATGATCGATATCTTTCGATAATTCGATTGCCTTCTCTTCGGAATCAGCACCTGTGGTACAATCATCCATATAAAAGTCTTCCATAATTGCCTTAGCAGCTCTTGGAAACTCCTGCTCCGCTTCCCTTGCACATTGTATTAAAGCACGTACCGCATTATAAGCTGATGAGGTCATACCATAGGTGACTACCGTCAACCAATATTCTCTCAAATTATCCTGCTGGTTTTCTCTCCAGAATATACGTTGCAGATCCCACTGCTCTTTCACAATCTTTACCATTCTGAACATCATTTTAATATCCGCACTAATGGCAACTCGATGCCTGCGAAAGCGCATTAAAATTTCGTGCAGATCCTTCTGTAGCTTTTCACCCAACATTTGGACTTCATTTAACGAAATGCCTTTATTGGTCCTGCAGCTCGCATCAAATACAACCCTAAACTTTTTAGTCACGCAATGATGTGGTATGTGGTAAATAGTTTTGCCATGCACTGTACCAGTTACTGGTGTCATGTGCCCTGCTCGCTCATACTCTCTCATAAATTCTACATATTTCTGTTTCAACACAGAATCTCCTGCTAACCTTCTCTCTAAAGCAAAGAACCTACGTCTCGCTATAATCTCTGAACTTCCAAGCTCCTTCTCTGATTCTCTCAATGGAATCGTCACAACAAACCTGCCAAAATCATCACGTGAAAACGTTTTGATGAAATTTTGTTCCACCTGCTCTTGCTCTTTTGACCTCTTTGATGAAATATCAAAGTCATCCAACTGCCATAAACGCTTAAGCGATTCATGAAGTTGATTATTGTCCATGCACACGACATGTGACATCTGCTCATTGCCCATGCTCTTTTCCTTGCTTTCATACTCTCCAAGTATGATCCTGCCAAGAGTAGTTTCCATCTCTAGTACTCCTCCTGACTGATGCCCTAAAACAGAAATAAATGTTTCTGCTATGAACTTGCACCCTAGCAATAAATCTACAGGACCTGCTTTCCAATAATCTGGATCCGCAAGTGGCAACTCTGTAGAAATGTCCATCCGTGGAGATCCCAAATTGTGTGCAGGCACAATTGGCTGCCATTTACTTTCCTCGGGCATTACCCAGAAGTCCTGCTCTACTGAAACCTGCGAATTAAACCATGGACTTACTATAAGTGTGGTTTTGTATTTGATTTTGAAAGGCTCGCCCTGCACGCCAATAATTCTCTTCGCTATTTGCATCTTTGGCAAATCTAATCTCTGAGCAAGCTGATAACTAACCAAATTAGGTTGTGCCCCTGTATCTAAAAGTGCTCTTATCGGCCCATACTTCTTGCTATCCATCTCGATTCTTACCTGTGCCGTAGGCATCAAAGTAAATTTTTCTAGCCCTTTCTCATTATAATTAAAAGATGTTAAATACATTTTATTTATATTTTTATTTGATTGCTTAGTAGACATCTTTACCCTCTTAAAATCCCCCCAGGATATCCTGCTCTCGGAGTCGCTTCCTGCTCCCTTCACCTCTGCTGTTTTTGTCCTGCTTTTGTCTAACCGAGGGCGTTTCTCAGGATGGACAAATAGTCAATCTGATTTCTGCTTATTTCCGTCTTCCTGCTTGCCCCTTCGCTTCCTTTCATTTCCCTGCACATGCAAAACTGTAGCTTCTGCCTTCCTAAGCTCTCTCATAGGACAGAGTACACTGTTGTGCATTATTCTCCCTGGGCACCGTATACACGGTCCCTGAAAACAATCCTTAGGAGTATGCCCAGTCTTGAGACAATTCGGACAAAGTGCCTTCTCCTTCACGATATCCTGCTTAGCTTTCAAGCTCAATACTGCAAACTCCGGACAACGCCACATCGGATGACTTGAGGATTTGCACGAATGGCAAGGTAGTGGTCTTTTGCCGCCTGCTGATTCTTCTCTCTGCGCATTGCTGCGAGCTGCTCGAACATTTTCATACCTGCTTAGAGTCGACCGTGTATGTTGCAGAGACGACGTCTGCTCAACTCTCCTGCTCAGTGCTCCACCCAATGCCTCAGCACGCTTATCTAAGAAGATACAAAATTCCCTTGCAGTGGGCTCTTCGGAAGTGCGCACTTCCTCCCACTTGCATGCCGTCTCGGGATCCAGCTTCTCATGTAGGACATGAATTATGATCATATCCCACTTTTCGGTGGGGACCCCTTGGGCTGCTAATTGCCGAAGGGTTTCATAAGTCGTATTGGCCATTTTCTCTAGCTCCCCTGCTTTCGGCGCACCCTGCAATGATGGCAGCTTAAAAAAGTTTCTAAGCAACTCCCTGCACGTAGCGTATTTCTTAGTAAAAATCTCATTTATCCGTTTCCATGCTTCACAGTAATTTTTCTCAGTGAGCTGCCACTCACCGAGAGTTCTCGCTGCTTTCCCAGATAGGGATGCCTTCAAATAAGAAAACTTATAAGCTGGCGCAATCTTGTCGTTGTCGTGGACCGCTGCAACGAAGCGATCCCGAAAACCCTGCCATTTCGTGATGTCGCCGTCAAACGAGCCCCAGGTATTCTTCACATCATGTTGGGCAAATGGAAGATTGACTTGTACTTCGATTTGCTGTCCTGCTTTGCCTGCTTCACCTGCTATTGGAGTTGTCTCCGATATTTTCTCCTGCAATGCTGCATGGGCGGAAAAATAATTCGCCTCCGCACCAGCGATCCTGCGCTGCATCTCCACGTTAACTAATAGATCGTTAGCCAACGCGATCCTGCCCTCGCTCACCTTCACTTGTGCCCAAGCATCTTGCAATGCTTCGAACCTGACCTGCGCCGCTGCCCTTGTACAGGTCTCAAAGAGTGGAGATTCCACGAAGACCAGCATCCTGCTCACCGAAAGTATTCCGGCATCCAACATATATACGTCGTTGCGTTCCTGCTCTTTTTCCATTTTAACCTGCTTCCTTCTGTTTTTTTTTAAAAAGTGCCTGCTATATACCTCTTCTCTGAAAAGATTTTAATTATATCGTATTGCATTAGAAATCGTATTTCAAAACACTTTAACCTGTAAAAAATAAATAAATAATGATTCGCAGTAGGTACTTTAATGTGAAATTTCCCAGTATGCGAAGGTAAAGTGTATGATAAAATAGTAAAACCAATGAACAAATAAAAATATGATAATAATTCGCAGTAGGTACTTCAATGTGAAATTTCCCAGTATGCGATAGTAAAATGTATGTTAAAAAATATATTTTTAAGAAATTATTTGCAGTAGGTACTTTTATTTCCCAATATGCAATAGTAAATGTATGTTAAAATATATATTTTTAAGAAATTTTTTGCAGTAGGTACTTTTATTTCCCAGTATGCATTAATATAATAATAAAAGGGTTATTTGCAGTAGGTACTTTTGTTTCCCAATATGCATTAATATAATAAATATAAATAGGTTACCAAATTGTTGCTGCTTTTGTTGCTGTTGTTATTTACGCTATTATCATTATAATTTAAATCCCTCAATCGGCGAAAAAATATTTTTCTTTCAAAAATATTATAATTCGATTTGTTTTGTTGTTGTTTGAATCTCACAACAATGTATTATACCCTGCTTTTCAGAACTCAGTTAATTTGAGTGTATTCTGAAATATTTATTCCTGCTGCTTGCAAGCATTCCTTCTCTTAAAAACTAGCACCGTCGTGCTTTGAGTTTTTTCCTGCCGCTGCTCTGTGTCTCCTTTTTTTTTTTTAAACGAAAACAAAAATCAAAAAATCTCATAACATATGAAAACTGGTGCGTTTGCGCTCAAGTTTTCTCTTTCACACCTTCTCTTGTCTTGGCAACTCGCACATATGTGCTTTGAGTTCCTCCAGCTCTCCTGCCCATTCACATTTTTTGTCTCGACATATTTTCTCGCTCTATTGGTATATTTATGGCGACTGGCATATTTGTGCTCAAGTCTCTCCTTCACCCCTTCTCTTGTTTGGCAACTCGCACACATGTGCTTTGAGTTCCTCCTGCTCTCCTGCCCATTCACATTTTGTCTCGACAAAATAAATAACTTGGCAAGAAAAAAGGTGACACACAAAAAAAAACTTAACACAAGTAACCTGAAAAAATACCATTTTCAACCCCTATTTCGCAACACAGCAGCAACAACAATTTTTGCAAATTTATTAGTGATATTTAATATAAGAATATATTTTCCGTAAATATTATTTAAAGAGTTATACTTTTCAATGCAAATCTACAACTTTCATCACAACAATACCCATGCACAAACAAAACTGGAATTATCATCATTCCCCGTCACACCGGCACACACAAAAAAAATTAATACGCACACTCGCTACGCTTATCTGTTCAAGCAAATGCTAAGACACCCTGCTCCTGCACGTTGTCGCTGCTCATCAACATTTGTCTGGAAAAAGGAAAAATAGAAAACAAATATCCAGCACGCCTGCTCTTGGAAATGATCACTCTCACATTTCGTATTTAAATCATGCACACTGAAAAGATTTTGACGCACATTCACAAAAAATAAAAACACAAAACGAAATGTAGAGAAATCCTGCTAAATAAATCACAAAATATTTTCTGCTTGTCCTGCTTTAAATGTGGACTGTATATTAGGCTCACCTGAAAAGATTTTATTTAATATTTCTAATCCTTCTGGATTAAAATTGTTTATTTAATTTGTTATTGTTGTTTTTTTTTTTTAGAATTTTCGAAATAAAGCTTAAGCTAACCGAACTGAACCGTTCACTTCTGTTTTACAATACGAATGACGAAACCTTCTCGTTTTGGTAGCTGCTGCAAATGCGCAGCTGGCTATTTTGTATGTATGTATGTATGTGTGTTTCGATTCTCGCTGCCCATGAGTGTGTATTTTGCCATGGGACGAAAATACAACTCTTGCTCTTACCTGCTCTTGCTCATAATTCTTGATGAAGAATTTGTTCGGTTGTCCTGCTTTTCAAAGGGGAAAAGAAAAATAGTATGTATTCGCTTACTTACATATTGTTAGGTACATAATGACTGTGTATGGAATTTAGTGCCGTTTTGTAATTGCCTGCTGGTGATATGAAATTTTGCACCCTGCGCATATCATGTCGAGACATGATTCTTGCTCACATTTGCTTTATTATGCGACTACGTGATTTTCATCGTAGCACATTTCAAGATCACAATTTGCGTTCGTAATAAAACGAACTCCTGCTTAACACAACGCACTTGTTAAAAAATATATTTTAAACAAAACTTGCACAATCCGATCACTGGCACAATATCCGGCTCGACACGGACCAAATGTATCGTAGCTCAGGGAAACAATTATAAAAGGAAATAGAAATATTAATACGGGGTAAAATTATCACCATAAGAACAAAATGAAACACAACAATTATAGTGGAAAAATATTAAAAAACCACTTTTTATTAAGTACTTATACGCTGCTCTTAACCTGCTAACGCTGCTCGGTAGCCTGCTGTAAGACGACTGACTCTCGTTTTATAAAATACTCAGAACATTCTCGTTCCTTTCGTTAAGTTTTACATAGGTGTTTATATAAGTTTATAAATTTCCTAAAATACATCGAATGCAGAGTTACCATCCTCATGCAGTTCGATACACTCTTATCACGTGTAAGTGATATAAAGGTCTTTGATGTCCTATATGATCGTATACTTGGATTCTTAAAACACATCAATGCCATAGCTAGTAAGGCTTATTCAGTTGACTGTCATAAATCCAGATTAGAACAAGTGCAAAAACAGATTTATGAGGTTTGCGCTTAGAGGTTTAGGTTGCAAAAATTCCTCCTTAAAACAGTAGACTCAAACTTAACGACATGCCTGGCCGTGAGAGCAGTCGATCGTATTTATCTTTTGTCTTCATTGTCAAAGTTTTAAACGGTTAAATAGACTCTTTGTACCGCCTATCTCATATTAACTTTAACAAAGAAGTTTGAGAAATTTGCTTGATTGCTTACTTACGAGTATTTCAAACTATCGGACGAATAATGAACGATTTTCTCGTTTTAATAAAATGTGTAAACTATTTAATATTTTCAATAATAGCTTTGATAATTTGTTTGACAATACTCTACATTCTTCAAGTAAATTTTAACTTAAGAGGGTTATTCGGTAGGTACTTAGCCTCACCGCCCGATGGTGTCAGTATCGCAAGAGAGATTTACTTTCGTCTAGTACGCTCTCTAAGGGTACAAACAGAGTGGAGCGGAGAGCAAAGCTGCGAAATTCATCAGAGCAAAGAGCTCGAGCAGTGAGCAAGGATGATGACTAGCCAGAGTGAGGAGCAAGGAGCAGTGGTACCACTTTACTTCAATTGAAGTAGATCTACTTCTTTTTTCCAAAATATTTTAAAATCTACTTCCTACTTCGCACCATCAGCAAAATATTAAGATCTACTTCATTTTAAAAATCTCTGTTTCAATCTACTTCAATTTTACAAAATAAAGCCCAAATCTTCTTCTTTTTCTCTATTGCACTCTAAGTAGTAGTATATAACCTCATAACCAGAAAATAAAAGAACGTCAACACAATCCAAATACACAAATGAGTAATTTTATGCGAAATTTCTTTAAAATTAAAAGAAATGTATTGACAATTTTAAACAAATATTTAATAGGTAATATGTATTCATTTAAGGAAAAAAATGTTTGTATGCAACATTTTTTCCAAAAGCAAGTAAAACGCCATTTTGAAATCTACTTCGATTTTTCTCAATTTGCTTCACTTTTTTCTTCAAATCTACTTCGACTTTTTTTCCGGAAGTGGTAACGCTGGCAAGGAGCAAGAGCAAAGTAGAAGAAAACAAGCAAGAGATTATTCTTTTTCATTTAAATATTTTTGTATTTTTCAAATAAAAATGGATTCTAATAATTTGAATCTGTACTTTATTTGAAACCCATTTTTAAGCATATGATATTTTCTGAAACGCGGAAACAGAAAATCATGTTAAGTTTCAAGCATATTTCCGAATGACCATGAAAATATTCGGTTATTTACTTGACGAAATTCAAAACAAGCTTACGAAGAAGTGGACAGATTTCGTAGCAAACCCGATTCTAGTCAATAAAACATCTTGCAGTAACTTTAAATACAAAAAACAGTTAAAAATTTCAATACTTCTACTTAAAAATCGCAGCGATGAGAGCGGAGAAATCAAACATGTTTGAAATCGCCGCTTTGCTCTCTTGTTGGCTCTTTGCTCTATCTTCGAACTACGCTGCAGCTGCACTCTGTGTGCTACCCTTTTAATGGACGTGTTTGATTTCTCCGCTTTACTCTTTGCTCGCTGCTTTTGCTCACTCGCTGCTCCATTTTGTTTTTACACTTAGACGGCTACTGTCAAAAAAAATTTCAGAAGGAATCGGACTCGTAGTTTTGTTTTGACCACATGTCGAAGTCAGCTTGTCCACGAGTTTCAGAAAAATGGAAAAAGAGCAATATCGATCAGTGATTCGATTCTTGTTTTTGGAAGGGAAAACGCACAGCGAAATCAAAGAGCACTTGGATGCTGTGTACGGTGCCTCTTCTTCTCTGATGGCGACCGTCAAAATTTGGTATTACGAGTTTCAACATGGTCGCACATCGGTTTTTGATGAGCCACGCCCAGGTGCCCTGACAATGGCTCCCACGGAGGATAACACGTGTGAAGAATTCACGATCTCGTATTGGAAGACCATTGAAGATGCACGGGATAGCTGATGCAGTAGGCGTCTCAAAAGACTGCGTGGGTCATATCCTCCATGAATTTTGGGCATGAGTAATCTGTCGGCGCAATTGGTACTGCGTTTGCTTACTCCGGACAACAAGCGCAACCGTGAGACCACGGCCAAATTGATCGAAATGCACTACGAACTGCTGTCCCACTAACCGTCCCATTCTTTCGTAAGCAAAGAACTTATCGGACCGCCCTCAGTACATATCACTTAACACTTTCATCAGCGGTTAGCCTCATCCTTTGATCAGTGAAAAGTTTGACATTACTTGTCATTGTCATTTCACCGACATTCTTTGCAGTGGAATTTAGTCTAGTAGTATCATCTTTGTATATAAAACTTATAGTACTATCAAGAAGACGAAAGATTTTGGCGACATCTTAAGGCTAGGGACTGCAATTGCTAGATTTGTCTTTGCTAAATTTAATAGTAAAATATTCTATTTTTTACTACTTGTTTTGTATGTTATTCTACCCTCCACTGCAAAAGCGTGCGCTAATTTCTGCGCCACCACCAGGCTAGCGTTCGCAATACAAAATCATATTCCATGATAATACTATAGGTTATACATATATACAAAGGTATCATTACCGATTTCTTGGGCTAAAATCAAAGATCTGAAATTGAGAAACATGTTATTCCTATATGATGGCGGCACAAAATCTTACACAACACGCAACAAGCATGAATGTCATATTTTATAACATTGTGCAGCAATGCTTCCAATCTATTGAATCAGAAACAAATTATTCAAAATGCATCAACACCACACTCTGGCTTTAAACACCCTGTGGTCTTAAGTCAACTGTTCAACTTATACCATTTGCGATATTATACCTTTCATTATACCTCTTAAACTTCCTATAAACTTTAAGCTTTTTATGAAAAATAAATGAAAGTAAAAAGAAAGCTCTTAAAATGTAGCTTAAAGCTTTTTGTAATTTAAGGGAATTATTTCAGCTTTTGTTCATGTTTCTTTTCACATTTAAGGCGGTATACATCTGCTCTTGATTTAAGCTTAAGGTTTGAGAATTAGCTAATCCACTGAACAATATATATTTATAAATGTTTTGAAATGCTTGTACTAAAATTTTTATATAAATTCCTTGATTTCGTTTTTTTTTTTCAGATCTTCATCACTGGAATAATGCTCAATCCATTAGGAAATATATTTCTTTTTCTTATTCTGGGTGAGTTTATTCTAGGTATTTATTTTATTCTAAACATTTTAAACTATAAACCAATTAAAAAGAATTTTAGTTTTATCTGTTTTTATTAAAACGCAATATAAATGAAATTATTTCATTATTATTAGATACTAGTTGTATACAATTTCTTTAAAATAAAGCTTTTTTGACTAAAGTATTAAATTAAGTAAAATAAATAACTTTATTATAGGATTTAACAAACCTTAAACAACGAAATTTGAATTTATTAAACTTTCAATAAGCTTTTGTGCTTTAACCGTGCTTATTTAAAATTTACGTGAAGAGAAAAAACAGCAAAACATAATTTGTAAGTTTTTTTAGCAACTTTTAAAATAAGAGAATTTAAAGTTCCACAAGCTTAAAGCTTTAACATAATTAAAAGCTTTTGTTCATTTCTAGCCAAAACTTTTTTTTGGTTCGAACTTAAACTTAGATGAAAAAACGGTAGCTTATGTCTCTATTATCTGGCAATGTTAATAGCAGACATAATGTACATTTTTTGTAAAAAAGCTTAAAACACACAACTTTTTTTGGTAGTTTCTGTTATGATATTATATTAACAGAACTTTGCTGTTAATTTGGATTTAAAATTGAATTATGTATGTACATATCTTTATCTTCTGAAAAAGAAATTCAAGGAAATATTTAAATTGAGCTTCATATATTTTATTTTTCCCTAGTGACCAGTTAACAATAATTCATTAAGTGAATATTAGGGCAAAATAATGTATAAAAACTCAGTTAAAATTTTTTGTTTGACTTTCTATACATTCATTTTTATTTATTACAATTTTGTTAATAGTATTAAGGTAAATTAAATTTATAAGGGATATGGATTTAGTTTGACAAAATCGACGAAGCTTTCAACAAGATACATGAAAGACCACTAATTATTTAAATCGAATTTTATGGGTTAACACAGTTTTATTACAATTACTTTAATTCGAAATATATTTCTGAACTATTCATGCTTATTTTGACATTCTCATGAATAGTCTATTCGTTAGAATGATTTTATTCCTTCGAATGAACTTTCTTAATTTTGAGATTTGAACGAATAACATTCATTTGCGAAAGATAGCATAAAATGAACTTCAAAAAAGATTCATTTTCATTGTCAGCCGTTTGACATTAACTATATTTGTATTTGAATTAGTATGACCGTTTTACATTTTTTTTGTTTCTAAACATTTTACAGATGTTGGATAAAGAATCAAGAAACAAAATTAATAATACACTTTTTCATTATAAAGTAAAGTTTAACCATAAAGAACTACATATTCATTACATTTTTTGTGTCAACTCAGCTGTTTTGAAACTATTCTTAAAAAAATGAGTTGTTCATGACGCGTTTTAAATTTTTATTTTTTTTCGTATACACTTGGTCACACTAAAATATCAAAAACAAAAGAGAAGTGTTTGTGAAATGTCAAAAGTCAAAACCAAAAAGTGAAATCTTTGTTTAGTTGTAATTGGTTTGTTTATTGTTTAATAATTTAAATTTCTTTGATAAAAACATAAAATAATAAATAAAAAATAAAAATATGGCATTTGTGTTGTTTATAAATGAAGATGGTGTTGAAGAAGTGCAGAGGAGAAGGATAGTGGATGCTTTCCGTATCAACGCGGGTGGTAAAAAAAACCCTTTGCTACCTCCGGGTTTTCTTCCACTGTTTTGATAAACTTTTCCTTTTGTTCGCGGTTTGTCCAGTTGGAATGCGACCTTTAAACATAAAACAACAAAAAAAAATGAATAAAAGTAATTTATTTTCCATGAAATAATTAAAAACTTACATGTTTTGTTGCTTACTCGACAGAAAAATTCAAACGACACAAAAATGACATTTAATTCTATTCCTTCGAATGTCAAAATTGAATTAGCTTTCGCAAATGAATGAACTTTCTATGGATTGGGTGAACTTTCGATTTGTTCGATTAACATTCTAATCGCCGAGTCTCAAAATTAAGTTTCAACGAATTCGACTCACTTTCGAACGAAAGAGAATGTCAAAATAAGCACCATTAAATATACTTTTTAAAGATGTAGATTGAACGAGAGTTTTCATTTCATTTAAAGTGTCCAATCTTTCAATTATTTCGTCTACAATTTGTTTCGAAACTAACACCAGGAAACTATTGCCGTTCAAAATCGGCAAAAATTTGGAGGTCCCCTTTATTTCATTCCTGATAACACGCACATATGAATGGCTGAGAGTTGTGATTCACTAGGTCCTGGTTCTCTACGAGCTATTGCACCACCAAATTTATTTTACAAACTCAATCTGTCCTTAATGCGAACTCAAGACACTTTTTTCAATATATCATTCAATACTCCAATACTCCGCTGATACTAATTATTTCTAGGAACTCTGAAGTACATTATATCTTGACTTCTTAAATAACGGGTGATTTTTTAAGAGCTTGAGAACTTTTTTTAAAAAAAGAACGCATAAAATTTGCAAAATCTCATCGATTCTTTATTTGAAACGTTAGATTGGTCCATGACATTTACTTTTTGAAGATAATTTCATTTAAATGTTGACCGCGGCTGCGTCTTAGGTGGTCCATTCGGAAAGTCCAATTTTGGGTAACTTTTTCGAGCATTTCGGCCGGAATAGCCCGAATTTCTTCGGAAATGTTGTCTTCCAAAGCTGGAATAGTTGCTGGATTATTTGTGTAGACTTTAGACTTGACGTAGCCCCACAAAAAATAGTGTAAAGGCGTCAAATCGCATGATCTTGGTGGCCAACTTACCGGTCCATTCCTTGAGATGAATTGTTCTCCGAAGTTTTCCCTCAAAATGGCCATAGAATCGCGAGCTGTGTGGCATGTAGCGCCATCTTGTTGAAACCACATGTCAACCAAGTTCAGTTCTTCCATTTTTGGCAACAAAAAGTTTGTTAGCATTGAACGATAGCGATCGCCATTCACCGTAACGTTGCGTCCAACAGCATCTTTGAAAAAATACGGTCCAATGATTCCACCAGCGTACAAACCACACCAAACAGTGCATTTTTCGGGATGCATGGGCAGTTCTTGAACGGCTTCTGGTTGCTCTTCACTCCAAATGCGGCAATTTTGCTTATTTACGTAGCCATTCAACCAGAAATGAGCCTCATCGCTGAACAAAATTTGTCGATAAAAAAGCGGATTTTCTGCCAACTTTTCTAGGGCCCATTCACTGAAAATTCGACGTTGTGGCATCAGTAAGTCTATTCATGATGAAATGTCAAAGCATACTGAGCATCTTTTTCTTTGACACCATGTCTGAAATCCCGCGTGATCTGTCAAATACTAATGCATGAAAATCCTAACCTCAAAAAAATCACCCGTTACATGCTGCAGCGTGACCTCGTTCGCATCGATTATTAAGAGGTGCCGCAAAATGAATATCATAATATGAATGCGACTTAATTTTTGCAAATGGCATCAAATGTCATTGTGCTTTGACACCTAGGTAGAATGTAGAGAATTACTGGCTGAAAACAATGGTGTGCTGCAACTGCAACTGGAGCTGCAGCTGGAATAGCTTTCAAAAGTACCGTTCGTGCGCGCAATTCTGCTATTCAATTTACTAACTGTTGGGTCAGTCTTTATATTAGGAATTGAAGAGCTGAAGCTCACTTCCATGTTATGTAAGCTTGCAACGGGTGGTTTGACCGTTGGATTTTGAAACGTCAAAATTGCTTCACTCACTAGTTAAAAGTGCGTCAACATTTACATTAACGACTGTAACTACGTCTTGCGTTGCATTGCTCTGTGTTTATAAATTTAAATTTGTGTGTATTCAATATTCTTACATCCATTTCAGTTGCAGATAGTTAGTGGACAACGAGCAATCGATCGATTTAATCCTAAGAACGTGAAATTATTGTTTCTGTTCTGTTGTCTTAATGCAGATTTTGTCGTCGCATTCAATTACGCATCAACAGACATTCGTTTGAACGATACTGATTCTAGAGTAAAACAACTTAAAAATGAAATTGCAGCTACTGGTATCTCTGTAGTGAATTCAAATGCTACTCGTTTCTGACCAAATACAACCCCTAGTCTTCTAGACTTAATGATTTTGTCTGACCTGTCCCACGTTCTTTTATTCGACCAGCTTTCTCTTGAAGGAATATCTGACCACGATTTACTATTCTGCATCTATAATATAGATTTTTCAAATATCTCGTCTCCGTCTTCATTTCAATTCCGATATTTTAAATCTATTTATAATTCTGCATTACAAGAAGACGCTTTAAATTTATTGTCCATTTGATATTTGTTATAGCTTTTATAATGTTGATGATAAAGTCAATTTCTTTCGACATTTATTGCTTCAACTCTACCTTAAGCATATTCCACTAAAAACTGTCATAGAAACAAGAACTGCCCTTGGTTTACTTCTGAAGTCTTCGACTCAATAAAAATCCGTCGTAAGCTATATTCCAAGTGGAAGCGCTATCCAAATCCCATAAACTGGAAGATTTTTTGTCAAGCTCGCAACCATACTCGTCCTTTTTAACTTGCAGAGCTAAAAAAAGATATTTTTTTTTTCAAAATTAAGCCCTAATCAAACCTCACGTAAGTTTTGGAGTAGCCTCCGTTCATTTGGTATTGGTAGAAAGAAAGTGGTTGAAAATTTTCCGGATCCAAATGATCTTAATAAAGGCTTTGTGGATAACAACTTACAGACATCTAGCTTAACAATTAACAGCCCAGCCATTTATGAACCTCCTTCTGAGTTTCAATTTGAAGTCGTTTCTGAGAATGAATTGGTCATGTATATCCTTTCTCTTCGATCCAACTCAGTGGGTGAAGATGGAGTTCCAATACGTTTTATTAAAATGATATTACCACAAATTATACCCACCTTTACTCACATAGTAAATTTTTGTGTCATGACCTCTTCTTTTTTTAAATGTTGGAAGCGTGCAAAGGTAATTCCTGTGCCCAAGAAAAACAATCCTTCAACTGCATCAGATTTTCGGCCTAAAAGTATACTGCCTTGCCTGTCTAAGATCTTAGAAAAAGTTTTGTCAAACCAAATTTCAAACCACATGCGGACTCGTAACTTATTTTCTCTGGTGCAGTCAGGATTTCGAGCAGTTCACAGCTGCTCTACGGCTATGGTTAAGGTTCTTGAAGATATTCGAGTTCAGTATGACCAAAGCATGTTAACGCTTCTCTGTTTGCTGGATTTTACAAAAGCATTTGACCGAGTTCATCACAGTATTCTGTGCAAGAAACTAAAACTTTACTTTGGCTTTAGTGACAGTTGGGTTTGTCTCATTCAAGACTATTTAAGTCATCGAACTCAAAAGATTAAAGTTGGCAATAAATCTTCTTATTCAATATTCTTACTTGCTGGCGTCCCACAGGGTTCCATTTTTGGTCCTATTTTGTTTTGCATCTTTGTGAACGACTTACCACATGTTTGCAAAAATGTCATGTTACATCTCTACGCTGATGATGTTCAATTTTATCTTTCGGGACCTTTTAACTTACTGGAAGATCTAACTAGCAGAATAAATGAAGATCTGGATGAGATTCACAATTGGTCCCAAATAATTGCTATATCTAGACGGAAATTCGATACGAGCAATCTACCACCTGTTTTTCTAGCACAGCTTCAAATTGAGTTTTTGAGTGCTGGTTTAAGTCTAGGCTTTAAAATAAATCATTCACTTTCAGCCATCGACCATATTAACCTATATGTTGGACATAATATCTATGGATGTCTTCGAAATTGAATATGTTCTCTAATCTAACACCGGTTGAGACTAAACTGAGAAGTAGTAAATCGTTGCTTGTACCACTTATTGACTATTCTCAATCGCTGCGTAAATTGCTTGTTGCTTTTAATGATATAATTAGGTACATTTTTGGCTTGCGAAGATTTGACCATGTTTCTCAATACCATCAACTTGTCCTAGGGTGCACTTTTGAACAATTCTTTGAATCCAGGTGTTGTATTTTCTTGCACAAAATATTACAAAGAAGGACACCATCATACTTTTATGAAAAAATATGCTTTGCGCAGTCTGATCGAACAATGAATCTTATTTCACCTATATGCACTATCTAAATTCATCAAGGCTATTTTTTGTATACGCCATTAAACTCTGGAACTCATTACCATTGGCGATAAAGCAGATAATAGGAATACCCCAATTTAAAAAGGCAATTCTTAGTCACTTTAATTAAACATTTATAAAACAGTAACTAGAAAGTAATTATGTATCAAATCTTAACAGTGGCGTGGCGTGAATAATTTCAAATGGTAAGTCGAAGCTAAGACTAATTACCTGCAAACGATAATTAATATTATCATGATACAAAAAATATCAATTAAAAATAAATAGTTATGTATAAAAGTTTACAAATAGATGATTTATGTATGCTACCAATCTCTGTAAATTGTGCAATATAGGTTTAAGTATAAAAAATGTAATATTTTGTATTTTGTATGTTATTAAAAAAAAATAGCAAAAGTTCGCTTTTCTAAACAAATAAGAAATTATGAAAAGTGTTACTAAAAAAACTTCTCTTATTTACGAATATTCTAAAACTATTCTACTATATTTTTTTTATAAAATCTGCTTAAACTCTTTCATAGAAGGCAGGTCTATTCCTTATTTTTTAAAAGAGTCGCTTTTCTGTGGAAATAAGTGCTAAATCTGAAAGCCTGTCTTCTCAGTCTTCTCATTGAGAATTCATTAAATATGTATAAATGAAGGAATGACCTACTCAATTAATCCAAGAAAGTGCAGCGGTAGAAAAAACTCACACAATTCAGCAAATAAGTCGGTGAAGAGCGAGTTATTTTTTGCATAAGCAGAGAAGTGTACTTATAAACAAAATTTAGGCTGATGGCTTTACTGTTAATGCTTTCCTCTTTAATTATCTTTACGATTTTACATTGCAATTATAATAAATAAATAAATAAATAAAACAAAATTTAACAAACACAAATAACCTTCTCCTTCAGTTTCAGTTTTCAGTTCTTCACTAGTTAAATTTCTTGCGCACCATTTTTTTGCTCTATCTGCGCAACCCACCATTACCCAAGTGACTTGGTTTTGGAATTGGGTATACTCACCTCACAACAACACAACACTCACCAAAAATAAGTCGAAGAAAAGCGTGTTATTTCTTTGCATAAGACAGCGGGCGTTAGACGGAGTCGACCCAAACTCAGAAAAACGATAAGTAAAACAGAGAAAGAAAACTAACATTGTTCTATCCAGCGAGAAATCTTATAACCCGAGATATTTCGGGTTGCTTTTGCTTTGGCTTGTGGTGGGCAGAGATTGTGGGAGAAATTACTCATGATAATAACGTGTGTGGTGCTGGTGTGGTGTGTATTTGAATGAAAAATGGGAATAAAGTTCAATTGAGTTGGTTGTGTGTGCAGCTTGTGGAGGTTAATGAATAGATACGTTTGTATTTAGTATATAAAGTGGGTTTTATGTTGGTCGTTATTTAGTAAATATTCTTGTGCAGCAAGGTCGTTTGTTATTTAGTAAGCTTTGTTGTTTAGCAGAAAATTTAAAAGGTAACCCGATAGGAATCGGGTTATATGGACGCCACGCCACTGAATCTTAATTTTATTGACTTATATTATGTTTTTTTTTTATTTTATTTTTTTTTTATCTTACTAATGTTAAAAGAAAGCTCTAATTTTAATTAACATAGGAGTCCAATTTTAAGGTACTATAAAAGACTAAGTCTTTTTTGTACGCCCGCTATAAAATAAATAAATTTAAATTGAAAGATGATTCCTCATCGGGTTCTGACGGCATACATACTTCCTACTGTTGCTAAGAATAGCAATTCAAAAGCTGCTCAACCATTGAGATCTCCATTTCCTGTGGTATATTTCCCAAACAGTGGAAAGATTCTTTTCTTATCACTGTCCATTGCATGGACAGCTATGTAGAATATGTGGTTTCAGCAAGAAGGGACTTCAAGTCACACAATGGGCCTAACCATCGACGAAGATTTTTTTCTTATGCTTGGTGAAAACTTACCAAAACCTAGATAAAACTAAATGATAATTCAAAACTGAATTTACGAGTATAACGCACAAATTTAATTTCAAAAAGAAGTTAATGTTTTTATTAGGAAAGCCTTTACGAGTATAGGCGGAAAATGCTAAATTTTTTCAATAATGAAGATGTGACAATATGTCAAACTTTGACAATGGCCAAATTTAAGAATATTTAAGTCAAAAAAATTTAAAAAGAAATTTTATTTTAAAAGTGTTGCGGTAAAATTTACTACAACAAGTTTCACCTACCTACTACCTAGTCAATTTTCCCCAATCTATTTTTACCTTCCTTTTTATTGCGGCTCCAAAATGCTGTAGAGCTCAGTTGAAACCTGGTTTCCACCGTCCAGAGTCCTACTCTTAGGCATTCTGGAAAAGCAATCAAACTAGGTCTTCGATTCTGAAATACAAAGTTGAGTGACAGGCGGTCACCAAAATCCATATACTTATATGTGACGGATGAGTCACAACGGCAAAAACACACAGGTACACAGTGTGCGACAGATGGTCCACAAGATATGTGGGGGTGCGACAGATGGTCCACACAGGATTGCAAAACATAAAGATTTTAACCCATGTTCAACGGCATGTGTGATTTCAAGTTCACACCAAAATAAATTTAGTATGGCCTTCTGCCCAAATTTTAAGTGTCGGGCTCACCAAGTAAAATCACGTTGCAAGGTTTTTCCCTTTACCCTTAAAAGTCTATGGGTTTAAGATATGTTAAATTTCGCGTGAAACATCGGATCCTGTCTCATAATGTTTGTTGGGAAAATGGCATGGGATCCCATATAACAGAATGATTTCTTCAAGTCTTTGAGTTGGGCCGGTTGGGCTGGGGACTTTATTCGCGATCTTTAATAATTTTTCGTTTAACTTTTTAGACCATTTGAAATTGACGGATTAGAACTGAACTCGTCCATTAAGCCAAGGTTGGTGTTCAAATCACCAATGTGAAAGAGACCATATATGCGTGGCTTGATTGGACAGCGGCAGACACACCAGCGAAAAAGCCGGGTGTTGCAACCGTGAAAGAATACCAACACGGACCAAAGGTCAGAAGAGGATGACATATATTTCATGGCCGAATGGATGAGAGAAGTTCGCCTTTTGAGAGGCACTTTTTGAAGAGCTACGAATGAGCTAAGTTGGAAAAGTTTCAAAGCGAAAAATTATTATCGGAGGCGAGAAAAATTTTCGAGTTGTTTTTTTTTGATATAGTCAAATTGTTGTCAGGGAAATCCCAGTTGAGGGAATACTAAGAGGAAAATTCTTTTATGGCAACAGAAAAGCATTCTTTTTCGAGGAGATGGAGCCAGGGTGAGACTGACTGGAAGAGACAGGGTGCGCTGAAAAAAGAAACTAAGTATACGTTGTTCATTGTCCAATTGTGCTTAGGAGAATTTTTATTCGTTTTGCTTTGTTCGGAGGCTATCAAGTGCCTTAAAATTTACCCCGTTTAGGCTTTCGTTCCCTTCTTTGTCTTCCCGAGATTGCGGGACTCGCGGCCGTTGTTAAGATTCCATTGTTGTTCGGGAATTTTTCGCAACATGATTTTTTCCGTTGTGGCACAAAACCATTGTCCTTGTTTAAATTTTAAATTTTTCACATTTTCAAACATATATTTTTTTGTAAATTGGCCATCTGCCAATTGCCAAATACATTTGTTAAATTTCTTACTTGTTTTAGAAAAACTTCTGGTTTTATACATGTAGAATTCGATTTTTATTTAATTAAATTATTCGAAATTAACAATAAAATAATAGAAATTAAAAGGCAAAATTTAAACAAAGGAATGCAAAAAGTTAAATGAAATTTAGAAAAAAGGATAAGCGAGATTAATACACGTCTTCGTCGTTCGTCGTCTACTTTAAGTCTGTCTTTCTTTCTTCAGGAAAATTAATTTCTTTTGGAACGGGTGAGCAGTCCGAAAGTGAGAGCGGGTTTAGCGTTGCCGTCTAAATTTATTTCCATCCTACAGATCGGCCGTCCTGATCACAAGCTGTCCTCAGCGTTCTGTCAAAAAGAAATAATAAAGAAAATAATTAGTCATCGCTTTCCTCTTCCGAAGAAGAGTCTGAATCAATGTCCGTAAGGCGCCAACTTTTCATCATATCGGCACAGCTGGTTGTAACTGAGGGTCCTTCATGGTCTCCAATCTTCTCCACCTCGTACCTGTCATGATTACAAGCTTTGGTAATTTTGTAGGGTCCAAGATACTTCCTAGCAATCTTCAAATTAGGTCCGAACTGTGTGCGACGAATCGCCACCAGGTCACCTTCATTATACTTTCGGGCTGGACGTCTTTTCCGATTGTAAGTCTTCCGATTCTCGTCTTGGATTTTTGCGATCGATTCTCGTGCCTGCTGCCTTGCTTCATCTCTCTCCTTGGCAAACAGCTCTCTTATATCGTCGTCGATTAGTTTTGTCAGTTCAGGGTCAGTGTTGCTTTTCATTTTTGTCCCAAACATTAGTTCGAACGGTGTGGTTTTAATGCTTCGCTGCCAGGTCGAGTTGATGGACGCTTGAAGTTTACTACAATGAGTGTACCACTTACTTGAATCTGTCGCTGAAAGCTTGGTTAGAACTGAAACGATTACACGATTTATGCGTTCCACTTGGCCATTCCCCCTCGGCACTCCTGTCGCTATTACTAAATGTTCGATATTACCTAACTTGCAATATTCCTCGAAGTTATTGCTGGTAAACGCTGATCCACGATCCGAAATAATGCGTGCGGGATTTCCGAAGGTTGCGGCTTGTAGCTCAAGCTTGGTGATCACCTCAGCTGCTGAAGTCGTCTTCGTTGGGTAAATCCATGTAAATTTAGAAAACGCGTCGATTACACAAAAAATGTAGCTGTACTGCTTTGCTGTTTTGGTCAAAGGACCTAAATGATCGACGTGGTATGTACACAATGGGGCGCTTTCTTTGTCGATAGGGCTAAGGAGCCCTTCCTGTTTTCCTGATTTTCTCTCCGATAAAATACAGGCAATGCAGTTGCTTCGGGTTTCCTCTAGCTTCTTTGCGAGATGAGGGATGAAATAATCTCTTTTCACGATCTCCATCATTTTCTTAGTAGCAAAATGCCCGTTGCTGTGAACATTCCTTAAGACTTCAGCTTGCATCTTCTTTGGTATGTACAACAGCTTCCGTCCTTCGTCATCTTCCTTGTAGATTATTCCGCGTTCACAAACGTAATTTTCATAAGGGGTATACTTCAAAATATTTTTTATTAACTGTATGTTTTCGTCGTTGTCCTGTGCTTTGATAATTCTGGTTAGGAACTCACCTTTAATGATGCCTACCGCATTTCTACTCAGTGCATCAGCATGACGCATTCTTACCGCATTCCGATGTTCCAACTCGAAGTCGAATTCCTGCGTAATGAGCACCCATCCAGCAATTCGTGAAGAGAACTCTTTTTTCTCCATCGTTCCTTTGAAAGCTGCGCAGTCCGTCACTATTTTGAATCGCAGTCCGAGTAGGTAGTGTCTAAACTTCTTCAAGGCGTTCACCACTGCTAGAGCCTCAAGCTCATAGCTGCTGTAGCTCTGCTCCGATGATGAGGTCTTCTTACTGTAATAAGAAACAGGATAAAAAGCATTATTATCTTTTTGAAGCAAGACGGCGCCAAAACCCCATTTGGACGCATCAGTATGAAGCTCCGTCTCTGCGTCTGGTCGATATAGCTTAAGAACAGGAGAAGTCGTCAAAATTCGTTTTAGTTCCTCGAAGGCGGCTACCTGTTTTGGTCCAAACTGAAACTTTTCACCTTTTTTGAGTAGATCCGTTAATGGTCTTGCGATTGTGGAGTAGCCTGGCACGAACTTCCTAAAATATCCGGTGAGTCCCAAAAAACTTTGGATTTTCAGAACGTTTATCGGCTGTGGAAATCCTTGAACGGCTTTTATTTTTTCAATTGATGGCTTGATGTTCCCATTCTCGATTCGGAATCCCAAGTATTCGATAGATTCACACAAAAAATGACATTTCTTCCAGCGAAACTTCAGACCATATTCGCTTGCCACCTCCAGCACCAACTTCAGATTATCCAAAGCGTCATCATAATCTTTCCCCAGGATTGCAAAGTCATCTACAAAAATCAAAAGAATTTTCCGAAGTCTTAAATCTTTAAAGACTGCATTGACATGTCTTTGGAATACAGCTGGTGATAGACAGATTCCAAAAGGAGCAACGTTAAATTCCCATTGATCATCTGCCGTCACAAAAGACGTATACTTACGACTCTCTTCGCTTACAGGCACATGGAAAAAGCCATTTTCCAAGTCCATTGTCGTAAAAACTTTCGCCGAACTCAACTGATCGAGCTGTTCCTCCACCAGAGCATTTGGGAACGGGTCGCGGATGATAATCTTGTTGAGTGCACGATAGTCGATGCACAACCTTTTCGTGCCGTCTTTTTTATTTGCGAGTACAACAGGTGATGAGTACTCTGACTCGCTTCGTCGTATAAAACCCTTCTCGTGCCATTCTTCTACCTGCTTTTGTACGATGTCTTTTTCGAGTGGAGCAAGTCGTCTTGGACGATGAACAATCGGAACATCAGAACGGAGAATAATTTTCATCTGAACGTTTGTTGTCTTCGTTTTTACAGGCTTGTAGTTGTCGACCAACTTCTGAACTTGTTGCCTGTACAACGGTTTGCCAACAAATAGTTCTACTTTTTCGTTACTAACTTGGTAACAGTTCTGAAATTCTGACTTTATCTGCTCTATGTGAACTCCATCTTTCGCCAGTGAAATGCGTGTGCCTCGTAAGACGTCTTTGCCAATCAAAAGCGCGTGCTGCAGGCACCTTGAAGAAACAACGTAAATCTTGGGTTCATAGAACATGTTGTCTATTTTCATAGTGGCAAAAAAGTATCCAAAAGGCTTCGTACATTCTTGGGATAATCCTCGAAAAACTTGATCATCAACCTCTAATGCTGGAGAGCCTATCTTGAAATACTCTGTCGAATCCATCATCGTCACGTCGCTACCTGTGTCAATTCTTGCTCTTACCCGAAAGCCATTCACCGTAACCATCTTAACCTCCAACTCGCTTACGTCAGTGTCAACCACATTCACTGCTTTTGGAACGTCTACAGTCTTCTTCGGACAGTTTGGTGAAAGGTGACCGAACATATCGCAGTTGAAGCACTTTGGACCTTTCGACTTATTTTCACACGATCTGCTTTTATGTCCCGTCATTCCACAGTTATAGCATCGAATTCCCGAATTATTGCTATGGTTAGTATTTTTCGTCTTCG
This sequence comes from Philhelius festivus, assembly GCA_963931855.1. Lineage (NCBI taxonomy): Eukaryota > Metazoa > Arthropoda > Insecta > Diptera > Syrphidae > Philhelius > Philhelius festivus. Next base: position 162,226,851 of record OZ007555.1, read on the forward strand.
ATTTGGTGGTCTGCCACTGGTGTGAAGACGATCGTTGACCGAGGCTACTTCTGAATCGCTCGTACTCTAATAGTTTCACCCTAAAATCGCCCATCGTTCGAGCACCATAAAGCATGGCTTTATTGACGGCCAAGTCGTCAATGCCATCGATGACGTATTGTATAACGGAGGGTTCCTCTACGCCACCCTTAGCCCCTAACTCTCGCATTGCAAACAAATATTCCATAGTTGTTTCACCTTTCTTTTGTTTTTTAGCAGCCAAACCTTTGTGCACATCTGCAGTATTCATAGCGTGTCCAAATTCGTCCAACAACAGTTCTTTCAGCTCCGTCCATTTTGTTAAAGTTGGCTTAGCCCGCATCGCCATTTTAGCGGTACCAGACAACAACCGTTTGGCAAACAGAATTTTTCGCGTGTCATCCCACTTCATCAAGGATGATACCGTTTCAAACTCGTCGACCCATGAAGCAACATCTCCCTGACCACTGAAACTAGACACAGCATTAAGAGCGTCCTCAAAAGATCCGATACTTGCCTGAAAATCACGCCTTTTTAGCTCCTCGAGTTCAGCTCGGAGCAGTGAACACTCTAGTTCAATGCTAACCGTATTTCCACGTCTTTGGTCATCTTTTGAGTGTGTTGATTTGACATTATCAGCTCCTCCACCACCATCGTTCCGACGTTCGTCATCTTGGAGTCCTCTTGTAGGAGGTAGTCGTACTCTCCCACCGAACAGACTTGCTTCAGCCCCCGCCATCGTCCTCCTGCCGATCGGCACATCAGGCAGAACGTCATCCATCTCATACTCGTCATTTTGGGGTGCTTCCGTGTTGCCTCTTTGTGTAAGCATGGACATTCTCCACTTTTTTTTGCTAGACTCCAAATCTTCCTCACGTCTTTTGAGGTCGATTTCTCGTTGCACAAGAGCCTCAAAAACTTCTGGAAAATCAGCACCTGAGTTCATCGCAGTGCTGTTTAATTGTCTTCCTCGTCGTTTGCCTACCATCGTGTATATTTTTTTTTTTTTTTTGCTTGTCGCGATAATTTTAATTCGAGAGTACTGCTCTCACCGCCTGACTGATAAAAAGATCGCAAATTGTTTCTTCGACTGAAATTTAATGTTTTAAAATCGAGTTTCTGGCCTCAAAATATTTAAAAAAAAGGAATGGTTGAGCCCCCAATTGTAGAATTCGATTTTTATTTAATTAAATTATTCGAAATTAACAATAAAATAATAGAAATTAAAAGGCAAAATTTAAACAAAGGAATGCAAAAAGTTAAATGAAATTTAGAAAAAAGGATAAGCGAGATTAATACACGTCTTCGTCGTTCGTCGTCTACTTTAAGTCTGTCTTTCTTTCTTCAGGAAAATTAATTTCTTTTGGAACGGGTGAGCAGTCCGAAAGTGAGAGCGGGTTCAGCGTTGCCGTCTAAATTTATTTCCATCCTACATACATATATTTATAAAGGTTTCCCAGATAGTTTTAAATAAAACTTCGTTAAAATCCTATTCAGGTAAAATTAAAATATTCTTTTATTTTTCTTGGAAAGGAACTTCTTTTTCAGTGAATTGGTCCAAAAGGTTTGTAATTTCCTATTTCGTTCATAACTAAGACAAAAAAAAAATTACTGGCGCGCATTTTAACTTTGGTACACCCTATTTTACAATTTAATTTAATTCACTTTTAACATCTTTTTTTATCGATCCCCCAATTAATACAGCCCACCGTTTTTCTGAGCCCACCCCATCGCTGAGCTATCTAGGTGGCAGCATTTTTTTATGCTCCTTGTTGCGAATTCTCCAAACGCACCCACCTTGTTGACAGTTGTCATTAGTTTATTTTCTCTCACACGCTGCGCCGACTCGTTTCGACTTTTTGTAAATATTATATTTAATTAATTCGTTTAATTAAATAATTATTCTAACTGTTTTGTGTTTTGCGGATTGTAGTTCCGCCGTCATAAATATAAACTTATTCCCATAAAAATTCAAGTAGATTCGCGCTTAGAAATTTCGGTAACAAAAGTGAAAAATAATATATAAAGAAATTTAATATAATTTTTTATGTAAAAGACTAAGAACTTTAAAAAAGATTGTTATTAGAGAAAAACTGTTCATAAAATTCATTTTTAAATTACTAAAACAACTTCATTAGAAGATGAAGGTAAAAATAGGATGCCATGTGAATCAAGCAAATATTGGTTTCTGCAAGAATAAAAATTATAAGACTTTGTAGTGGTTTCTTAAAAAATAAGCTTTTATATACAAACTTCTTAAAATATTTTTAAGAAAACATTTTGTTACGCCAACTCCAATTTTTTATTATTAAACGTAAACAAAATAAATTTCCAAAAAAAAAAATACTGAGCCATTTTTGAGATACTGAATATTCCAAAAAAAATATTTTTTTTTCCAAAATTCTAAAATTTTTTTTTTTAATTTTTGAAATGCAATGTTTCTTAAACTTTTTTGAAGCTTCTCTATTTTTCATTAAAATTCGTTATGAAAAATTTAAAATTCGAAAAAATGGTTCTTATGGTAGGTTATAGATCGTAAAAATTAAACGAAAGAAAAAAAAAATTATGAAAATTCTCAGAACCGTTTTCGAGAAAAATACGATTTTTGAAACCATATTTGAACATAAATGTATATGGTGGGTACCATTATTTTTAGGTGAAACAATTTTTTCTCAAATCTTGTAGATTATATTAAGAAACTTTTATTTATCAAGTTTGCCAAAAATCAAATACATATTGAGTTTCCAAAAAAACAAATTAATTTTGAAATTTTTTAAAAATCCAAAAAATGAAAAATTGAAAATTTGAATATGTAATAATATTCCAACTTTGGAAGGGCTCTTAAAGTTACTGCTTAGGGAGATTTCCTGTCCTCGACAGATAATGAAACTGAGTTTCCATTTCTTTTTGAAACTACTTCAAAATTATACTTTAAAACTCCAAATAGAAGGAAATTAACCATTTTAAAATTTGTTAAAAAATGATTTTTCGTTTTCTAGAACTTTTCAACTTCGTTCTGTATAATACCAGGATCTCACAAATTGTGACTTCTTGGTGGCCTCCTCCCATTTAACCTAGCTCCTTTGATTGTGCCCCTCTCTTTTTTACACATTACGTGTAGTGGTGGTATTCGGTCACGGTTATAATGCGCAGTTTTTCACTTTTTTCGTTTAGAAGCTCGCTCCGTAGTTAATCCCAATCCACTCTCTTATTTTCAAATATCCTTACTGAAAGGGATCATTCACAATGAAGTTCGCATAATGAACGTATTCAGCGCACCTCCGTCCAATACTTCCAAGCTAAAAGAGAAAACATTAATCAATTTTACGCGATTAAAGTGCCCGTCCCGAACCGACCCAGACTAAGATGAAGAGGAATATCTCGGAAGGATGCACTTCGCCATTTATCAATGTTAAATGGTAAGGAATAATTCAATTTTCAACTAATACCGTAGACCTTCGTGCAGATTTTAGGGAGCTTAGTGATTCTTCTTCCAAAATCATCTTCTTTTCGTTTAGAAAACACTAATTTAATGTTGGGCTCTCGGCCATTGTCGTAGCTTTTTTTTAAAAAAAAAGGTTGTCACTCCCTTTGGAAAACCCCATTCTTTCATTCTTAAGAAAACAGTGTTCCATTTTTAAATAACTAAGGTAGTGTTTTAATAGAAAATCGACCAAGTCATTTTGGAAATATTGAGTTGGATTTTTTTTTTGAAAAACTTTAAACTCACGAAACTTCCTTATATACTCGTAGCTAGACTGGCTGTTCTATACTGGGTGCTGGACATGGCACTTCATTGACTACAAGAGGGTTATCTTCTTGGACTATTACTCGCTCTTTACATGATGCCGATTTGCCAGCTACTCTCTACTCTTTCTCCGTTTCGATCTCAAAACCATCAGCCAGTTAATTGGCTTTTTTATAAAATCTTCGGGCTTTTATTGAATGTGTAGGTATTCAAAATTTTCAGCAAGATGATGATTTTTCTCAAAGTTATTTTAAAATGACCCAATAACTTCAAAACAACCGCAGCCAAAGTAGTTAACACTTAAGATTTATGAATATCTACATTAACGTCAATCACTCCGAAGAAAGTAAGAGTGACAGTGATTTTAAATTCTTCCCTTAGCCAAGAATTTCATTAATGTATACCCCAGAGGAAATTCCTTATTTAATCCATCAATTTCCATCTCACCTGGAAAGACGTTTTACTCACTAAAAAAAAAAGTACCCTTAATTTCTTCATTTAACTTTGATTCTTAAAGGCATCCCAACCAACGAATATTTACCAGCGAACACCTCCATCAACAACTTCACACCTCTCATGCAAGGATATGTGTGCATGATATCCTCCCACATAAACACAGTAATAGCTATAGCACCCCTTACAGGAATAGCATGCGAATTTTGTTCGCATTACAAAAATACGTGAGATATTTATCTACATATATACATAAGTATTTATGTAAGCACCACAAAAATGTTTGCTTTTTAAAAAAATTCCGAGTTTAAAATTCAAATTACTAAACGCAATGAAGTGAAGAAATTCAAATGATGGGGTAGAACTAGAAGTCTGCAAAGGGTGTGTGCGAGGTTTACATTGTAAAAAAAATATAAAAAACGACAAGATAAACAAGGCCACAATATCGATCTGGGGGAGAAGATTTACTTTCCTCCTAGATACAAGAATTGGAATTTTATTGTCAACGTTACAGTGATAACAATGTACATACATTTTAAGCATTAATAAATAATCTTCGTTTTCTTTTTTCTTTTTTGAACAGATATCCTTGAAGTTTAACACTGGATTAAGGCAGTTATCCTTTAGGGATTATCCTATTTAATTAAGAGAGTAAACAAAATGATGTTTATTAAATTATGTAATCTTATTTACTTACTGATTTTTGATAAGATCTTCGTGAAGAATTAAATATGGGCCTTTCCGAGTCCTTTTAATTAATTTATGTTCGGTTTTTTATTAATTGCAAATCACCCGCTATAAGGATTTAACTGGAATTTAAGTTATTCAAAAACTAGCAGACCATTATAGCTTACAACTATGTCTAAGACTTATATCGCCGAAGCTTTATAATAGCGCTAACTTTTTGATATATGTATGTATATATTAGGTATGTACATACATACTATAAAACAAATCAAAGCTCATTGCGTGTCACCATTGCATTGCAAAACAAATTTACCAAAGGCATATGCTTCTGAAAAAAAAACACAGAAACGAAATCTGACTGAAGTAAAAATTTCCTTTTCTGATGAAGAAAATTACGCATACAAATCGGCCTCCACAAACAAGATTAATGTAGGGGAGAATGGGGTGAATTTGAATTAGAAAACACAACTTTTCTAAAATTTAATAAAGGCTTCATGGAAATATGGGCAGTCACAATGTAATGAACTAGTTCCTCTGTAAATATCTCCTCATGTTGCTTTTTGTATAAAAGTAACCTATCACTTAATAATTAAGATAGTACGACAGTAGCCTTTACAAACTTAAAACTGATTTTTGGAATATCACCAACAGCATGAATGTTTCGACAAAATTCTGCAACTAAGACCTCGACATTCTCTTCCATGTGTTCAAACTATCAGCACGAGATAAGGGTAATGATCTATATACCGTTCTCGATCAATTGGACCCAGATGCACTTTTTAATGGCAGAGTAAGACTGTTTAGCTTCAACTCCTTCCTTCTTAAGCACGATGCCTTTGTCGTGAAAAGCACCTCCAAAGGGATTGGCTTTCCACCTAGTTTCAAGATGAGCTTTTTTTTCCAAGATGGTCCCTGCCGGCGCTGTGGTTCCTGGAAGATTTTTCAATTCCTCGCCACACGTTGTACACACCTGAAAAAACTTTTTTGAAGCGGCTGAGAATCGAACCCAAGGCCCTCTGCATGACAGTCCAACGCACTTACCATTACGCCAAGGGGTACTACAAGCCTTCAGTTCAGTCAAAGGACATTGCACGAGGGATGAAAATGATTCCTTCCCTCAGTCATCGTTGCCACGAAAAGAAGAAACTAAACCCTCTCGAAATGGCAAAGAATGTGGTCAGCGATCGTGAGGTTAGACGGCGAAGGATAATTGAGTCAGTCAACTTTTAACTGGTTACATCGCCGTGTTAATATCTCGTTTCATAACGAGTAAGCAGAACAAGTTGAGTCTACAGAGATTTCTTTTCTCTGGTCAGACAAAACCCGAAGGAAAGTATGTCAAGATTTCTTCTGAGATAAAAAGCTTGACACATGTCAATCTGATAACACTCTAAGTCTGTTATCGCCTCTGGACTCATCAGACCATTGTGTCATATCTGTAAATTTCTCATGTCAACAAAACCCAGTTAAAGAAATAATTCCTAAGAGAACCGTTTGGCAAAACGAGAAAGCCAACTGGGACGGTCTCAATGATTTCTTTAGAAGCTGGTCACTATGCTTTCTCGGATGCTATCAAACCAAAGGATAATTCATGGTTTGGTTTGACCTGTAAAAAAGTTATTAGGGTCAGAAAAGTAAGTTTGAAAGCCAACCCTACTGAGGAAAACCGTTATAAGTTCAAACAAGCTATATAGACTTGTTATTATGATATTCAAAGAACGAAATTTCTGCATGACAATGCTTTAGGCGAAAAATCATACAACGTTCAAAATTGTTTTAGCTATTTTTAATTGTTTATTTTCCACTCTTAACAATTACAATTAGGAACTTAGCTTAAATAAACTTAAAAACTAGACTTTAGCATTTTTTTTATTTTGGTAAATGACCACAAGGTACGCATTACTTATATTTATGATGTATTTTTGTATTATTAAGACTGCAATATCATTTTTTTGTTTTGTATGTATACTGAAATTAACTATAAACATACATAGTACATATTATATTATAATTTTTCAATAAGGAAAACGTGGGGAAAAAACCTTTGAAAACATTTTTTGGTTCTTAAAAATACGTCTTAAATACTACATATAAATAGTTTATGAACTAATACCTAAACCTAAAATAACCCTAAACTTAACTAATCGCATAACAGGACCCAGTCCGCAATGGTCATTCCATCGATTTACTATAAGCAAATCGATAAAAAAAAACCGCTGACAAAATCCTGCCATGTAAAACCTAAGTATCAGCTACAACCCAGTCGAGCCACCAACACTTGTCTCTGTCAAGACGTTCAGAACTATTAATATCTCTTTCGGGTATGCTTACGCAGTATCTCATACTTTCGCTATCGTTCGCCGAATTTCGAGGTTCATACAATATGCTTTTGTCAGTCGCTATTCTAGAAAGACATTTTTAAAATACTGAGGATTAGGATAAAGCAATCCGGAAACGAACCCATTATCTGTAATGCTAACTGATCGCACAAAGTGATTTCTCACAAGGTCTAAGATGACGTTATCAATTCTTGATATACCTGATGCATCTAAAAGTATTTTGTTACAGCTATAATGCTGAAAACCGGAGTGTGCACTTCTGTACATGTGCATACATGCTCTAAGATATTTTCTTTCGAATGTACGATATTTTTCCATGTACGAGTATGTATGATGGACTAATGCTCCACTACACTGGACTCGCGTGCGTCAGAATTGGACGAATAAATGCCCGATAACAAATGATCTTCACATCAGGTCTCAAGTAATTGGAGTAGAAGAGGCTCTTTAGAGACATACATAAATGCAGCTCTTGCTTTTTTAAGTTGAGTATTTATGGGCTCATTAAAATATAAAAACTTGTCCAAATGGACACCTTAGTATTTCACAACCGTTTTAGATTCAATTAGAAGACCATTACAATCTAAGATTTTAAAATCTTTCCAATTATGTCGCAATTTACCGCGTCTTAGTGGGGTGTGGAACAGTATGGTTTCACATTTTGTATAATTTATTTTTAATTTCCATTCTGTGCAGAATTCTTGTAGTCTATCAAACTTAGTTTGTACGAACTAAATCCTACTTCATCTTTGGTTCCAAAGCTCGTTCCCCTTTTCGTCCGTTCACAAGAAAAGGCCAATTTGCTTGCTGTAGAGTTTGCTGTTAATTCAACGCTGTCATATGACTCCTCTTGTACTTGAGAGCGTAAACGATTTTATGGGACTAATCTTCTCCCGCACTGATAGACTTGCAAGAGTACTGAAAGCCAGATCTTAGCACTTGATATTTCAAAAGCATTTGATAGAGCGTGGCATCAAGCTCTCTTATCGAAAATGCGTGCATTTGGTTTCTTTTAGTTGGATTATAAACTACCTTTCGATCCACCCAATACAAGTTGTGTTGGATGGTTTTAAGTCAGAAGTTCATATAAATACTGGTATGCCACAGGGCTCCGTTATATCTCTGACTCTCTTTCTCATATTCATCAATGATCTTTTGTCTGAAACTTCTTATCCATTAAATTATTTTGCTGACAACAGTACTCTCAGCTTCTTATATTCGTTTCCAGATATATGTCCTTGTCCTTCGGATGTGGTTCTGGAACGGCAGTGTATGATAAACTCATACCATAGCATTGTCAAAAGGGGAAACATAAACCATGTAAAATTGAATGCTTCAAAACCTCATACGTGGCTTCTATAGTTAAAGTGGAACCCATTCCATGCCACATCTCTTCAGGTCGCAATGTTTTCTGTCTTTCAATATTTTATCGTTATTTTTATAAACAGTGTTCCAGAGAAATAATGAATTTTATTCCTTTCCTTAAACAACTCAACATAAATACTTGCGCTTTAGGGAATTCCGGCCCTTTTACCTTGAAGCCCAATTTCGAACGTACTGTTTAATTCAGAGATTTTTTCCTTAGCAGAACTACAAGAATGTGGAACGCCTTACCCAGCTCAGTTTTTCTTTCCTATTTCGGTTTTCAAAATAAATATGCATCAATTTCTCCATTTAAATCATGTTCACACATTTCAGGGGCAGTCCTAATCCATGTAGGGCTTACAAAATTATAATAAGAAAGTATTTTCCTTAAACTTGGCAAAAAGAATTGGATTAATCCCCGGCCAAAACTAACGGTACCAGTCCAGCAATTTTTTTTTTGGAAATCATAGAAAATGTTGTTTTCTGGAAAATTGTTCAAAAAATTGTAAAGTAAGAAACTATTTAACAAAACTGGTATCTTAAAATGGTTACCCCTCTCAAAGATTTTTTTTTTGTTTTCGATTTTCTGAAAAACGGTACTTTTATAATTTTCATACTAAAATTCCTTCGAAGTTTGAATAGTATTGTGCATTTAAATTTCTCATAACTTTTGTAGTAGTAGTGACTTTGTTAAGCAACATTATGTTGAAACAAAAAATATCACTCGAGTACTCGTATAGCATTGGCTTTTGTCGTTGATTATTTGCTTTCTATAGCATGGTGCTGAGAAGAAGAAATTTGGTGGTACTGTCCAGTTTTGCCCATTTAGGATATCTTTGTCTTCATCGATGTTCAAAGTATTTTTCCCGCAACAAGAACGCCGAATCGATTGTAAGATAGGTCAAATTCCTAGGAAATGTCTTCGGTTGCCTGGTGGTTACATAAGTTACATTGGACTTGTTTGTTTGTGCCATGTGGTTGGTAATTCAAGTTAAGCAGTTCACCTCTAGCTTTAATTATAAGGAGTATAAACTTGATAGGATTCCGGTCGTTGAAATAATTGTTTGAACACATATCAAAATTCTATTCCTTGTATAGTACTCTGGATTCACTTTCACTTGCCGACTCTGCGAACTTAAAAATAATACGAATACATTCTCTCAGGTCGCTGAGTCCATACCAACCAATTGAATTCCGTGTTCCAGACCAATGATCAACCATTCTTCGAAAATTTGAGATCTTTCCAATTGTAAATACTTTGCTATAATATTAGGGAGACGATGACTTGGAAGTGCCATTATCTTCCGAATGTACGAACTGGAAATGTATTTGAATGGTAAAGATGTAAATCGGTGAAATTCTTTTTCCAAATCCATCATATAGTTCGTCGTATTTATAGGCAGCCAGAACATCTTTTTGATAAAATATCTTAGAAGTTTTTGGGCCTCTTCGTATTGCAAAAGTCCTTATACTTAGGTAGCATAGCAGACAATTGATCTCATAACCGCCTCAAAAAGTTTGAAATTGTTGCTGGAAGCAATATTTTTTACTGAGCACACCTTTCCTGTTTCAGTTAATTGCCTTTTTGCTTCTACCTGTTTCTTCTGTAATTGTTTTTTGAACGATAGTGACGACACGTAATGGTAACACCTAAGTATTTGTACTCTTTTAACTATCTCGATATCCACATCCATGAATTTCCATCTCTCTTCTCTAGCGTATCGTCCTGCGCTATTTCGAAATATCATCTCTAACATAACAATATCATGTACATTATATAAAAGTGCTTTTATTGTAGTACCAGTAAAACAAAAGCCACAGGGAAGGTAGCTTGTGAGATCATCCAGGAAGACCGAGAAGAGAAGAGTACTCAAGAGACAACCTTGCTTAACTCCGGATGTCGATTGAAACCAGTCAAATACTTCGTCTCCATCCCATACTGCCGTTAAATACTTCTCGTACAGTCCCCTTAAAACTGCCAGATTTTGGATGATATTCCTAGGCAGTTTAGTTTGTAGATCAGATCTTTCCGATCGATTGAGTTGAAGGCTGCTTTGTAATGAATAAAGAAGACATATAATTTTTTACCCTTGTTAAGGTAAGATCGAGCAATACATGACAGGGAAAAGATGTGGTCTACTGTTGAATATTGTTTTCTAAAACCGGCTTGGAATTCACTTAGAGTATTATTTTCTTAGATCCACCTCATAAGTCGTTCTAGGATCACACGAGTGCAAATCTTTATGACAGAGTTCATAAATGAAATCCCTCTGTAATGCTTGGTTCGTTTACGCCGCATTTTTTAAATAGTGGGAAGATAATATTACTTCGAAAGCAGCTTTCTGTTAAGTTATAACCCATAAAGGGTTCCGAGGCAAACTTATAGAATTCATATGGGACCCTGGAACCTTGTTATTCCTGCATCTCTGTAGAACAATCCTCACCTCCTGGGGTTGAAAACGCTAGATCAAAGAATTTATTTTCAATCCATGTGTAAGCTAACTAAAATTTTTTTGGTTTCATTGGGGCATAAAGCCGCTGTTTGAAGTGGTTTTCTAGCAGAGCAACGTTTACTTCGATTTTCTTTGCAAACGGTATGCCATTTATGTAGTTCTTGAGCAATTTTCCGAAAACAACGACTGTCCCTAACTTCTGTCAGCCTATCCATGAGCAGTTGAGAATACTGTTAAATCCTTTTCAAAAATATTATTTTGGATGTGTGAAAATGTTTCTAATTATTCTTTTGAAAATTTGATATTTCAAAAGAGTTTGAATGTTATTTTTTTTTTCTATTTATGCATTTTATTTCTCTTGATTTAGGAACTAGTTTATAAGAATAAGTTAATAAGTCTTTTCCTAAGCTTTGAGTCTTAATTAAAAAAACAATTTTTGAAAAAAAAAAATGTTAAACTTGTTGAATTTTTTTCAAATCCTAAAAGTTTGTCGACACATTAAATTGCCCCACTTCCCCCTACAAATTGACAGGTACGTAAACCTTCTTACTCATGAGTCCTGGCGTTTGCCCATTTCCTGTTTCTTCGTCATGAATTCAAATTATGGCGGGCATGAATAAATTAAGATAACATACTAAACTTTGCTACGTAGAAAAAAAAAGAGCGAGGGAGAAAGGTTTGGATTTTGAATGTTAATCCAAAAAGGAAAGCATACGAAAAAAGAATGATTAATTACTGATTCAGGATTTTTATGACATCATTGTGACTGAGGCCATAAGGTGGAAGGGAAGAATGGTTTTTATTTTTAAGTGGAAAAAAAGTGTAGGCAAAAAATATACATAGTACCTGAAACTGAACTTATAAGGCAACCGGACATGGAAAGCTCAGTGAACGTATTACTTATCGCTTTCAATTATAAATTATTGAATAAGAAAAGAAAATTACGATTGTATCACAACAGGATTAATGTTGTGTTTTTGTGTGGAGGGTGGTTCAGCTGACAGGATTGTGAATTCGTTTTGAAATGGATTAGGTAGAGGAGTACATAATACATACATATGTAGTAACTATGTTTAGTAAAATACAGCATTCTTAAAATACTGAATACGACGAAACCGAAAAGCTCTCAGGACTCGGTATATTTGTCAACGACAATCTTCGTTGGAATGAACACATCCTCTTAGGATTTCTATATCGATGTAAGAAATTGTTTCCCCTTCTGATGTGGCTACCATTTATAAGGCGTTTATACGTCCAAAACTCGAGCATAACTCACATCTTTGGGCAGGTGCAGCACAAACTTACATCCACTTATTGTAGAGAATTCAGAAAAGAGCGTTGAAACTGATAGGTAACAGATCTATCAAGTATTCATTCCCATCTCTTGTTGTCGGAATGTTTCATGTATTACTTACTTTAATTACTTAGGTCCTCGGACCTATTAACTCTGTGTGGTTCGCCTTGCGTGGTATAGGGCCTCCATACTAATCCTACGCGCTATCGTGTACGGTTTCTGGAGATGTGCCTTAGCTCTCTCCAACTCTTCCCCAGTGGTGCTGATTCCTCTTCGACCGTTCTTCGCCAAGTACTTCTGGGTCGGCCCACTCCTCTGCCTCGCTGCGTGAGAGGGTTCCATTGTATCGTTTGATTCGCAATGCACTCGTGGCCTTTTCGAAGCGTATGCCCAATCCACTGCCACTTACGTTTTTGTATTATAGAGTCGATGAGTTCCTGACCTGCCCTCGCATGAAGTTCATCATTGGAGATACGGTTAGACCATAAAATCTCCAAGATGTTTCGCAGACATCTATTCACGAACGTTTGCAGCTTTCTTGTGACAGTGGGTGTTACTTTCCAAGTGCTGCATCCATAAAGAAGCACGATTACTACACTGGAGCGGAACAGTCGTAGCTTGGTCTTTAGGCTTATATAATTGTTTCTCCATATTTTGGACAGCATTCCGAGCGTAGCTTTTGCTTTCCCGATTCGGCTGGTTATATCTAGTTCGGTCCCGCGATCAGTAAAAACAATACTCCCCAGGTATTGAAAACTCTCTACCGTCTCTAATGGTTGTCCAGAAATATCTATTTGAGTAGATGAGGAAGTTCCAAGGCTGATCCTTTTAGTTTTTGCCGTATTGATCTTGAGCCCGCCAGTTTCGGCTTCTCTCTCGACCCTTGTTGTCATTTGATGGAGATCCATGATCTTATGAGAGAGTAAGCGCACGTCATCCACGTAGTCCAGATGTTTAAGGTATGATAGCAGATTCCACTGAATTCCTCCATTTAAAGTCGACAAAGCTGCATACAGCACATCACTTATTACCAACAGGAATAGTATTGGTGACAGTATACAACCTTGTATAACACCACTTTGGATTTCAAACTCCTCTGACAACCTTCCTTTATGCAGAACGGGACATTTGGATCCTTCATATGTAGCCTTGATAATAGCGATCAATTTATCCGGGTTGCCCCTCCTGCGTAAGGCAAGTCAAATAAATTCTGTATTGACACTGTCAAACGCCTTTTCGAAATCGATGAACAGCAGGTGAAGTTGTGATCGATGTTTAACGCACAGTTCGATGATAATCCGCAAGGTGTTGATGTGATCCATGCAGGAAGATCCAGTGGTATTTTATTCACTCTAGGACGATTCTTGCTATAACCCTCGCTACAGCAGGCAGCACCCAGATTCCTCTCCAGTTTTCGCACTGCGAAAGGTCTCCTTTCTTTGGAAGCTTGACAATCATCCTCTTTTTCCACTCCTCAGGAAAACTTTCTGTTTCCCAAGCTCTTTCTATGAGTGGGTGCAGGAGCTCAGATGATGTTGCTGGCGCTGCTCATAAGAGGTTTGCGGGAATACCATCAAGTCCAACCGCTTTGTTAACCTTCAGTGCTCTGATTGCGGTAAAGATTTCTTCTCTACTGGGGGATACAGTGCGTATTCGGGAATTTGTTACTACGGTCGGATCATTGGGTTAACACCACGGTTGACTTCGCTGGTGAAAACGCGATTTAAATCCACAGAAAAGCGTTCCTTCCACCTTTTGAGCTGGTCCTCATCTGAAACTAGCAGTGATCCGTCAATGTCCTTTATCAGGTGTTGTTTGGACCTTTGGACAGCTGTTAGCCCTTTGGTTATTCTGTAGAATGTCCTACTGTATCCCCTACTTACGGCCTCTTCTACTTCTGTTACCAATGCGTTGATATAGTTACGCTTGTCACGTCGCACGCTACGGTGAACTACTCTTATCTTCATGTGGTACGCAGACTCTAGCTCGTTTCTGCCTGCTACTGACGTTGCTGCAATACGAGCTTTGAGCTGTTTTCTTTCTTCGATCCTAGCCCAAGTTTCTTCGGAAAGCCAGACACTATTTCTTCCTTGGGACCGACCGACTATACTTTCAGCACCTGATTTGAAAACATTTTTCACAGCACACCAATGGTTTTCGATGGAGGTGGGTTCTGTGCTACTGATTGCTCTCAATCCTTGCGAAAGATGGTCCCCTAGTTGTTGGTGGACTACGGGATCTTTGAGTCTATCGGTGTTCAACTTGGGCATTCGGGCGTTTTGTTGGGATCTCCGAACTGCAGCTGTTCGTAATCTTACGGTAGCAACCGTCAGATAGTGGTCCCGGGCAATTTCCATGTCTACCCCTCTTCTGTTTTGAACGTCCTGGAGACTGCTTCTAAATCGCCGACTGATCGCGAAGTGATCAATTTGGTTGGAAGTTGCTTGTCTGTCCGTCAACGCCCAACTTATTTTGTGGCACGTCTTGTGCTCAAACATGGTTCCTCTTATAACAAGGTGGTTGGCGTTACAAAAATCGACAAAACGTTTGCCATTGTCGTTCCGGTTTCCAAAACCATGCTTTCCCATAACATGCCTGAGCCCATGATTGTAATTGCCAACCTTGGCATTCAAGTCTTTCATTACCATTATGATGTCTCCACGTGGTATACTATCATAAGCAGCACTTAGCCGGTTATAAAAGGCCTCCTTCTCCTCGACAAAGGAGAGCTCCGTTGGGGCGTAACACTATATGATGGTGACGCGACGTACTCTAGTCCGGAACCTAGCTTTCATGATCCTGTCATCTAACTCCTTGTCCGAGGAGTAGTGTCGGTTTCGTTAGCGAGAAATTATTTCAGTTACGATGAATGCTAACCTCCGTAACCCCTATCCTTTAAAGCTAGGCCTTTCGCACTTGTAATTTTAGTCTATTTACGTATATAGGGATACGCAAATAGTTGCCCGGTCACCACCACGAGGAGGTAAAACAAGCACTTCACGGTGAATGATTGTTGCGCTACTGGCCCAGACCAAGTTCTGAGCAGTCAATGGTTTCCCGATCAGGCACGATGCAGTTCGCAGTTCACCCTCGAGCCTAATTTTGGTCGTACCGGTAAGTATAGGCATTCGTTTTTTAGTCGAAAAACATGATTATAGAAAACGATTATAGACAAAAACAAATATCAGGACTAAAACTGCATAATCTTGATCTTAATCACTAACAGGTATCTAGAGATAATAGTCTTGAAAACTTTATTTTTGAGATCCGATGACACCTTTAAAGGTAGAACATTCCTAAAAATATTATCTGAAGAACCTTGAAAACAAATCAATTTTTTCCACTGCAAAAATCAACAAAGCAATTCTTTTCGATACACGAGACTGTTTTTAAATTAAAAAAAAAAAAACTTCTTCCCTGAATTTGTAGACTGTAAACAATGTGACCGAATCGAAGGACATTTTCCCAAAAAAAAAAAATAAGAAAAAAACATTTTATATCCTTAAGGAATTACCTATCACATCAATACCTCAATCTTTATCCCACGGGATGCTTCCCACCACCGACGACGATGCCAATATCCTGCCGTAAGGCATATAGGCACCATTTCCCACACAACAACTCACCAAATCAAATTCCGTCCAATATAACATCTCCAATAAAAAAATATATATAAATGAATGAAAACGGCAATAACAATTCTTCACGATTAATCAAATTCAGACGATATCGGTTGCGGATTGAAATCATGAATAACAATCCCCAAAAATAGGCAGGTACAATGAGAACAAAAAATAAACAACAAACACCTGCAAATAGGCATCAACTCCTGTTTCCCAGCTTTTCGCCCGATATCACCTCCCGTAACACCATCATCATTACCTATTCAATCAATCGGAGGTATCATCCTTAGCCGGCTTGAGCCTTCATTTGAATTCATTCCGTTGTTTGTTTGGTTTTTTTTTTTTGTTCTTGGAAGGATTGGGTCTTGGTGGCCTATTACCACCTGCTTCCCTGTATTTCGTATGCCAGCCCACTTTTGGAAGAGTCATGTTCCATCGTCGTAGAACCGTTTATCCATAATCAGTTCAGTCAGGCAAATGCAGAAGCAAGAGCAGGAGGGACAGTCATGGGAGAATAATGGATTACAGACAAATGCCGACGCAAAAGTTCTCCGTCTCCGTCTCCAATCCACCGTGTGTGAAGACTGAAGTCTGAAGGGAGATAAATGATGAATTTTAAGGTGAACCATCGAACCATTTATCTCCCGATAGATGGACGGATTGAGATTTGAGATGTGAACGCGCGAACAGGGAATTAGATTCAAAGAGTTGTGTCTGTTCGACAGATAGTAAGCCTAAGATTTATATCTCCTATTTGTGCTTCACAACGACGAAACGGAATAATCTATGGGCTGCACGTAGATATAAATGTAGTATGGGACTATATGCAGAAATTGGAGATTGCTTTTAGAATTGGAATTCACAAGTGGAAGTATCAGGTTTTCTGCACCGCCCCGCTTCGGTCTCATTTCAGATATGGAAAATGGTAATGATGAGTATTTTTGTTTTTTTTTTTTTTCGATCAAACTTGCAAATCTCAGAGGTTTAAGTGATTTTGGGTATGCAATGGCAACTTGACTACTCGACGCAAAAGTTCAAAAACCGAGTTCTGAAAACAAAAACTCTATGAAGACTGTGGCTAAAGTTCTTACTAAGTTTCGTGATTGATATGTTCCAATAATAAAAAGAATAAATGAAATAAGTTTAGAAGAGAATTAAGCTGACTTATAGATGATTGTTGAGTTGATGATGTATAGTCTCAGATAAGCTCTGGAGACGTGGTGGAGCCCACATAAACCGTCAGGCACTTTAAAACCCTAAGTAAATTATTTAGAAAACCCCCTCAATTGAAAGATTTCAACAAAGTATGTGTCTTATGTTTCTGTAAAGTCCTTATATTAAAAAGAGAATATATTTTAATAACATGAAGATATTTTTTGCTTAAGAGTGTCATGGTTATATCCAGAAAAATCCAGATCAAGGTTACTTAAATAGCGAAAAAAAAAATACCGGACAGTATCGATAATAATTTATATAACGGATTATGACATCTTTCAAATGCCGTCTCGCCTTCTAACATTGGCACGGAACCTAGTGTTCCAATTTCCAATGACTATTTCACATTTATCTAGCTGAATTTGAGCGATGGATTGGGTAATGTTAACCTTAAGAGAATCGGTCGATTGTAGTTTATTCGCATAGACGTGGCAGGAAACCCCTGAAGCGGGATAAAATCGCATGACCTTGGTGGCCAATTCACGTAAACTCTGTTAGAGATAACCTTACCGTGAAATCATTCATGCCCGCTATGTGGCACTTGGCTTCATACAGCTGGAACCACTTATCGTCTAGGTCCAAATAGTTCAATTTGAAATATGGTTATCTCATTCTGTAGCGCTGGCCATTGACGGTAACCGCCTTCCCAACGTCGTTTTAGAAGAAGTACGGACCATTGACACCGTCGCTTGCCCAAAATCTATATCAAAGGTTACCTTTTTGATGGTGTCGTTCCATTTTTGGCAACTTTGTTTATTAACACAGCTATTCATCCAAAAATGCGCCTCGTCCCTAAAGATGATTTTTCGGCCAAAATTGGGGTTATCTCCCAACTACTTCGAACCTTGGTCAGGGAACAAACGGCATTGTCTATGGTCAGGAACTGCGAGCTCCTTAATCACTTGTATATTTATTGGCTGTATGTTTAAGACCCAACGCAAAATACGCGCAAAGTTAAAGTCTGCGAAAGACCGAGTCCTTATGCACGGCGAGGAATTCACTGCAGGGATACTCTTTCTCGGATCGCGGCGATGTTCTCCGATGATCTTGTGTTCCTTTGAAGTACGAATCTTATGCCATGTAATAGGGGCAATCACCCAACATTTCGTAATAAAAACAGGGAAGAAATTCTAGACCGCACTCTTATAAGTAACAATGATAAAATCTCTGTAGGGAATTGAAGAGTCTCTTCTGAGAAATCGTTTTCGGATCACTTTGGGATACTCTTTACCTTAGAAAAAACTTAATGATATAAAGCCTTTAAGGAACCCGACTAGAACAAATTGGACAAAGTACACAAAATGGTTGAACGAACGTATCGATCTTCTAGAGGAAGAAGCTTTCGACAACTTCAATCATTGACAATGGTGTTCAAAACCTTACAACGACCTTTGAAAATCACTGCCCCATATCTCGTAACATTAAACCTTCTTATCTACCATGGTGGAATAGTGATCTTAAGAAACGAAGAACAGGGGTCAGAAAACTTTTCAACAAAGCCAGACTGAGTAAATCGGAGGAAGACTGGAATTCATATAGAGCCAAACTTTGCATTCGGCATTTCTTCCACATGTTCTACAGATAATCACCCTATGGCTTAGGGTAATTATTATTAAATGGGTATTAAATGGGTATTAAATGGGTATTAAATGGGAATACGTCCATATCAGCTGGAGAAAAGTTAAAGTGGTCTTTATTCCAAAAGCTGGAAAACTGACACACTCGATTGCAAAAGATTACAGAGTCTCTCTTCGTTCCTCCTCAAGACACTGGAGAGAATTATTGATCTGCATGTTAGGGACCTTCTCAATTCAAGCAATCTGTGCAACTACCAACATACTTACCTTAACGGTAAGTCAGTGGAGACTGCGTTGCATGAGGTCGTCTCACAAATTGAGAAAAGTCTCGAGCACAAAGAACATACCCTGGTATCATTTTTGGACATCGAAGGAGCGTTTAACAACGTAAAAACGGAGTCCATTAAATCCGCTCTGCAAGAAGTTGGAGTTGAACCTGCCATTGTGGACTGGATTTATAACATGCTCAATGGCAGAAACATTAACTCACAACTTGGGGATAATATTGTAGAGAAAGCAGTTACAGTTACAAGAGGCACTCCACAAGGAGGAGTAATCTCACCACTCCTCTGGGTCCTTGTTGTTAACAAAATTCTTGCAAGATTTAGGAATCAGGGCATTAAAATAGTAGCCTATGCGGACGACATAGTAATTTTGATATCGGGTAAATATCTCACCACCATCAAAGATATTATGGAATCATCACTTAAAGAACTATCTTCTTGGGCAGCACAAAACGGTCTCGGGGTTAACCCTTCCAAAACTGAACTAGTCCTGTTTACGAACAAAAGGAAATTGGTCATCCAGTGGATGTACACGGCGATAGTTCGTCTCATACTTACCTATGGATCGATTGAGTGGTAGAAGACTGTAGAAAAAATTTGCTATCTCAAAAACCTGAATAAGGTACAGAGACTAGCCTGTTTAGGAATAACGGGGACACAGGTTTCTACGCCACAGACAGAGCTGGAATTTATTTTAAACCTAGCAGTAATAGATGAGCACAAAAAATGCACAGCAGCCAAAAGCTCACTTCGGCTTAAAGAAATGAGCTCTTGGAAGCACAGCACTTATGGTCATGGGTCTATTCTGCAAAGGTATGACAAAGTGGCCGGGCTTAATGTGACGACTGACTCAGTGGCGTAGCGTGCCATCTCGGCGCCCGGGGCGGGAGACCCATATTGCCGCCCCATTCAATACTTAATTAAAATTAAATTTCACAGGCAATGAGGTATCTTTTATTGAAGATAAAATAGGATCAGCGCTTTCACAAACGGATTTTACGGGCCTTACGGGCAGCGAAGTCAAAAATAACTTTGTCAAAATCAACATTTGCAGCCAATACTTCTTCAATCGACAATATAGCCAAGTTTGATAGTCTAGTGGAGCTCATAGTGGATCTGAGATAATTTCTGATTAGCTTCAACTTTGAAAAACTTCTCTCACAACTAGTGACACTAATTGCAAAAGTCAAATATATACGAATCAAGATGACTATATTTGGAACCGAAATCCCCAGATTCAGTTTTTGAATGAACTGGAGGAGCTCCAGTGATCATTTGCCCCTTATATCTTCCTCTGATTCAGAACTGGTGACAAACTGCTGGAGACGCTTCCGCTCCTCCTGACACTCGTCCGTGTCGATGTCTTCTAATACATGGGAAAGATCGCACTCGTACTGGCTGTCCAAACGTTTCGCTGGCGTCAAAAATCCGAACTTGTCCGCTATTTCTTGAACTTGCTAGAATCGAGTTGTCATTTCTTGAATGATCTTCTCAAATGATGCAAACACCCACAAGAAGCACAGAATTACTTAACGAAGTCTTTAAGAATTCTAAATCGGTATCTGACATCTTCTATAAGACGGATTTAAGTTCCTATTAAGTAGAGAAAAGGCGCAAGTGGGCGGTCCGATAGAAGGAAATAAGAAGATAAATTGAGTCTTAAAATGGTCTTAAATCGGGATATCATTCTTCTTAAATACTTCATTACTCCTTCTTAAATAGTTCCTTACATCTTCTTAAATACTTCTTAACTACTTCTTAAAGAGCTAAGGCAATTCTTAAAAAAATTATTAGAAACAATAAAAATATATTTTTTTTTATTATCTGTTTGTTTTTTTACTATTGTTGATTATATTCTATCTTTATGTGAATTTTTGCTGGAATGAAAGAATTTTAAAAGTTAGTTTTTTTAATTTACCTTTGTGCTTCCACTGAGATTCGAACCCGAGGCCTCTCGCTTGCCGTGCTTGTGCTCTGCCTATTGTGCCACTGTGATACATAAAATAACTTGTCTCAAAGTGCTACTCAAATAACTCTCTCGTGTTTTTAATATTATACTCTTTAAGAAGACTTAACTACGTATTAAAGAATTTGAAAAATACCGATTTAATACCAAAATAAAAAGGAATGTTTTTAGAAGGATTAAAGAAGGAATTAAGTAACAAAAACAACCGATTTAAGAAATGCCAATTTAAGAAGTATTTAAGAATGCTTTAAGTAGAAGTAAACACACCATGTTAAGTTCTGTAAAGCAATACCTAAAAAAGACGAAATTAAGACGGAATTAAGTAGCCATAAATTAGCACACCTACCCAATAAAGAAGGAATAAGGTATGAATTAAGTATGGACATTTTGTCAGTTACATAAACGGATGTCATCAAAAAAGTCACATTTTAAATAAATGTGACGTTAAAAATCAAACAGAGGCTAAAAAAATGAACATGAAACCGCGCAAAAGGGCGGAAAACTATAATTCCTAAAATATTTAAGTTAATTCAATGCAGTAAATTTTGTAAAATTTGTAGAAGTCTTTTTTATTAGATTGACCAAAAAAAATACTAAAGGGACCTTTTATTTTCGTCCTTTAGTGAAATGTTTTTTTTTTTACGCAGTTTTGTTTGTTAAAAATATATTTAACGCGTTTTGAAAATAAGTTTCTTAAATTTTGATTCTCAAATACCTGTAAAATTAAAAAATAAGAGAACATTTAAGTAAGGAAAAGTTCTTTTTATTGGAATTCATTAAAACTTATTTAACAATGATAACAAAGAATACGATAGGTAAACTAAAGATCCTTTTATAAGGGTCAACAATTTTAGCGCCCAAAATTATTTAGCTCCTTTTGAAAAACAATCCTATCTATTTGATTTCATTTAGAGAAAAATAGAGCTGTTTTGAAAATTACAAGCATTGTATGAAAAATAGCTTGTTAAAAAATAACAAATAGCCTCGTTTTTATCCTTAACTCAACATTAAAATAGTAATAACTTCTAAACTAGACCGTTTTGAAATACAATTTTTCCACCATTCTGTAGCTCTCTTTGATACGCAAATTTTGGTATACCACACTCCATATTTTGAAAAAAGTGCCTTTAGCACCGTTTTGATTGTTAACGTCACAAATGCTATTTTAATTGTTGTTTGTCTTCAATAATGAAACAATCTCTTTTTTTTTTAAAGATTTAATAAATTCGGTTTACACATTTTGCTTTCCATCTAAAACTAAAAGTACAAAAACGGCGTTATAAATCATTCTGTTTCAGAAGACTTAAATACGTATTAAAGAATCTGAAAAATACCGATTTAATACCAAAATAAAAAAGGAATGTTTTTAGAAGGATTAAAGAAGGAATTAAGTAACAAAAAAAACCGATTTAAGAAATGCCCATTTAAGAGGTATTTAAGAATGCTTTAAGTAAAAGTAAACACACCATGTTAAGTTCTTTAAAACAATACCTAATAAAGATCATATTAAGATGGAATTAAGTAGGCATAAATTTACATACCTAATAAAGAAGGAATAAAGTATGAATTAAGAAATGTGATACCGAAATTATACCATTTTGTGCTACTTGTGCTCTCGATGGAGTTCATGCTCGTGAGACAAAGCTGCATCTGCGGATTCTTCGCCATGCATGCATTCTTCTCGTTTTGAGTTCGATTCCGAGTTTTTCGCTGAGGGTCTTAGCAAAGTCGATTGCGGCTTGGACGAAACGGTCTCTGCTCTTCACTAGTAGAGCTTTTAAAGCGCAGAGTTTCTGAACACACTTATCCACACTCAGTCCTCGTTGCTGCAGGTAAATCTGTGCGTCATCTATTTCAGGTAGCACTGCAGCCCAAAAGCAGGGCCGGACAAGCTATACGTGCAAGCTGTGCAAATGCGCAGGGCGCTGAACTCAAAAGGAGCCTTGGGCAAGCGTTAAAAAAGCCACTACTTCATAACCACTACCTACCATCGTTTTTAAGTTTCATTTCTTTTTATAGCGCACTCCAATATTGATATTTATTATATAATTGATTCTGAATTTAAAGACAGATATTCATATATATATAGATACATATCTACTTTTCCAAAAATAAGTCGATGTTTAATTTCCTATACACACCCCTATTCCCGCAGTAAAAAAAACTACATCACAAAATCTTTACAAAGTGCAAAATTTTGTTCGCTTAACAACAGATACCTACATATTTGCTATTGTTCTCTTTATCAATCTACACTACGTTATTCTTCACACTCACCATCGCGTGTATCGTGTATGAGTGAAGGCATTTATTTTATTTTGATATCCCTCCCCTATGCAGTGTAACATAAAACAGAATTTCAACAGCAAATACAGCCAGTTACCAGTTTGCAAGTTGATAACATGAGCACGATGCCAATTCTTCTATTTGAAATCGACGTCAGCAATGTTACTCAAACAGAAATTCTTAGGTACAAAATTCATACTCATTGCGCAGAATTAAAAGTTGCGTCTATGAATTTAAACTCTTCCGGTTGAGTGTTTCTTGTACTATGTTTTAGTTTGGCACTGGCCTCTGTTTATGAGTGAAATTTTATCACTGTCGTGTGTCGAGAATGAGACAAAGGGTTGAAATATGGAAATACTTGAGTGATGATGATGCGATGATTAATGTTGAGGTTTGTCGTTAATAAGTGAATATGTTTTATTCAATTTCTTCTT
This sequence comes from Philhelius festivus, assembly GCA_963931855.1. Lineage (NCBI taxonomy): Eukaryota > Metazoa > Arthropoda > Insecta > Diptera > Syrphidae > Philhelius > Philhelius festivus. The sequence goes on from OZ007555.1 coordinate 162,250,593, forward strand.
TTCTCTATTTTTTTGTTCTTGCCAGTTATTGTTTACATTTAAAAAGGGATTTTTTGACTGATCTAATTACTTTCTTTATTTGTCTATGCTTTATGGTAAAAAAAACTCAAAACAAAAGAAAGGATAGCGAATCTATATCGACAATAAAACTTGCTACGCTACTATTTTAGTAGTGTATACGAGTATGTATAAGGTTATGATAATGGTTCAAAAATGAAAGGAAAAGAGGCTGGTGTTCAAAACAAAATTAAGTGTTTTGAACCAAGAGCTTATTTTGTTCAGGCTGCTTGCATTCCTTTTGGTTGTTGTTGATTTTTAATGATTTAGCTTGCTGTTCATTGGAAGCTGTTAAGTTTTTTGACATTTCTCAATGCCTATAAAACTTTGTATCATGTTCAACAATGCGTTGGGGCATAGGTACATATACAAAAAATTTCGCTGGTTTGACCTTAAAACCCCTTTCTGAAACCAGATGGGAGTAGACTAAATGCTTTAAAACCATTCAAAAAAATCTTAGAAGCTATAATATGAAGCTCTAATTGAAATATCTGAGGCTGGAAACGTTGAGAATAGAAACGTGCTGTCATTAGGAAGTAAAATTTTAGTTTCAAGTTTACGAGTATATGTTGCATATTAATCTAGTTTGATATTTAAGAAAAAAATAATGGCGCAAAATTTTAATTGAATTACATAGTACGATGCTAAAGCTGTTTTAGTATGATACTAGGTTAAAACAATAATTTTAATCGAATATAGCATCATACTTCTCTACCCTTTAATTAAAGTTAAAATCATCGAATACCTACTTTATTTTTTTAGTATCGCGCTAGCTTCATATGACACTTTGACATTTGCAGACATCAAAAAAGTTTCGTGTACTTATTTTTTTAACGAAATGTCGTTGTTTTAGGTGTGTTCAGAGCAATTTATTAGGGAAATTCTTTTAGTACGATACTAGTGAGAAAATGTTTAAAATTAAGAATGAGTTAGTAAACTACTATAAAGTTAGTAAATTGTTAAGTAGTATCATACTAATACCTTAATACTCGTTTCTGTTTCAAACTTTGCGCCAATATAACTAGTAAGTATTTACAAACTCCGTCTGCTAATTTATCTACTAAATATGCTACTAAAAACTCTTAAGTGGAAATGCGATCAGAAGAACAATTCACTAACGTGCAATCAGCTGAAGCCATAGCTCTAAATCTATAAATACCATCACAGTTTCCTCAAATAACAGTTTTTTGAAACTAAAATTAATAAAAAACTACTTCAGGACCCCAACGACTCAGGAAAGATAAGTTGACTAGTCGATCATGGCTATAGAGAAAGAGCTTGTCAAGTCATTATATTATGATGATCTGGTAGCTGTTAGTTTGCTAAAACAGAAGCCAGAAAAGTTAATCTATTGCAAAAAATTCGGTTCTATTTATTTTTATTAAAATAATAATCTTATTATTATTTCCTACATGAGCAACAATTAATGAGTTCATTATTTATTTGTATGTTGTTATTGTTTTTGAATTAGTTTTTAAATATTTTTTACTTCAAAAAATACTTTTTTCAGTTCTTAAATTTTTGTGATATATTTGTTTACTATTATTTTTGTGATATATTTTTGATTTCTTAGTTTTTAATAAAAATCATATTTATTTTAATTAAATATAAGTATTATCTAGGAATAGGCCTCTTGGGGATCCCTCGTTAAAAAAACGCATTGCAAAGGGTACCCCTTGGGTAATGAGGAAATGACTTTTTCCGCCAATCCAATCCAAATGAGAGGCGCCACTGATAAAGCTTGCGCAGGGCTCTAATTTAGCTCGGGCCGGTCCTGCCCAAAAGCCAAGAAAAGTGAGGAAGTTGAATGACTGCATGGCTGTCAGAAGAAGACTGGCTCCCGATTTGTGTCGGGAGTTTGAGATGAATCCGTCAATTCTTCCAGTACCTCTAGAACTTCCTCAAATTTATTTTTAAGTGTTTTGACAGTTTTATTTCTAGCGCTCCAGCGCGTTTCAGTGACTCGTTTCACTGCTTGACCTGTGACGGCAACCAAAGCGTGCAGAAAAGAAGACAAATAGCTTCTCCAGAGTTCCAAAAATCTTCACGGAGTTCACTGATTCAGAAGCAGCGTGTACCCCAGCCAAGTTGAGTGAATTGTTTGTGCATGTGCATGCAACGAATGTAGCTTTCGGATTCAGTACTTTAATCCGGGCTTGAACTCCATTGTGGATCCCTGCCATTGTGGCAGCGTTGTCATAAGCCTTTCCTCTCAAGTTCTGTATGTCCAGTCCGTCTGATGTTATCTTCGCGATTATATCGTTGCTGAGATCTCCTGCATTGTTTCCTTTTGGTACAAAGAAGTCGATGAAAGATTCTACCACGGCGACCTTTTCTCCTTCGAAATGTACGTATCGCAGAACCTCGCTCATTTGGTCTTTGTGGGAGATGTCTGGTGTACTGTCGAAGAATACGTAATAATATTTAGCTTCTTGAATGCGACGGATGATGGTGAATCGAACTTGCTGTAAGTAAGTTTATCAATTCATTCTGGGTTTCTAGAGATAGAAACGAAACTGGGACTCTCGCTCTCAGCTTTATCTTTGTCAGATGTTCCTTTAGAAGAGGGTCATATTTAGCTAGGAGGTGCACTAACTCCAGAAAATTCCCACGGTTGCAACTATCATCTGTTCGATGTCCTCTGAAGGCCAGATTCTGTTTGGCTAAGAACTGGATAATATTCAACAACCGATACAATACATCCCTCCACTTCTTCTCCACACTTCCGAAAACTTCTTGTTGTTTCTGATCAATGGTTGCCTTACAGTCCAACTCCTTCCATTTCAAGAAGATCTGCTCACGGTCCAGGCTGTTCTCATGGTCTCCGATTCTTGGATTTAGCTTTCACCATTTGTTGAAACCTTCTTCAGATGCGAAGTTCGAGCCGAATTGCCAAACAGCTTGCAACAGAAACAAAACAATACAAGGATTACTTCAAAGACGATTAAGGCCGTAAGAGTGCATTCCGTTATTGTCGCGCAACTCGCGAAACTAAAACGGAACGTTCCGAAACTCTCGCGAAACTGAAAGGGAGCGTTCCGAAATATATGATATGCGAGACAGCTGCGCTGGCGTCGAGAGCGTCAACGACGAATCACAGGCAGGGTGGCAAATTTCAAATGTATGTCATTGTTGTTTGTTGACTTGTCAAACGTTATGTCATGAAACATAAATGATCTCTACTCTAAACGCTTCACCGACATTTTGCCGCCCCCGCCTTTCTGCCGCCCGGGGCGGGCCGCGGCCCCCGCCCCCCTACGCTACGCCACTGGACTGACTACTTACCACCCAGAATAGATTTCAACAAACACTTCTCTATTACAATACCCGAAAGACATGGATGGGAACCCAACTCACAATTAGTGACCAAGGTATCTCCTTCTACACCGATGGGTCGAAAATGGAAGAAGGAACAGCAGCTGCGGTGTTCTGTGAAGCTCTTAATATTAAAGAATCATTCAAGCTCCTAGATGAGTGTAGTTAGTGTCTTTCAGGCTGAGATCTACGCTATTGAAAAGGCGACAGAATTGGTACGCACAAAAAAACTGAACTTGTCGGAGATAAGATTCTTCGTGGATAGCCAGAACTGCCATTAAAGCTTTAGCCAGTGAGACTATAAGATCGAAGACAGTAACAAAATGCCGAGACATTCTGAACAATATTTGTAACACTAACCAAGTCAATATCTGCTGGGTTCCTGGGCATAATAATATAAAAGGGAATGAAATGGCAGATGAACTGGCAAGGAATGGGTCAGTCTCAAATAAAAACAGCAGTAGCGTGATTAAAAAGAAAATAGACCAGTGGTACAATGGCCACTAGAATGGGTGCATTTGTAGTCCACACAGTCCGCAAAAATCTACCTGCCCCAAATATCCTATCACCTAATATATATGTACACGGTGGGCCATCTAGTGGTTTCTTTTTAAATCAAAGTTTATTTTGACACTGACAGCTGTTTCCCACTCGAAGTCTTGACATAAAGTCATAAAGTCAGTATAATATCTTCGCGGAACGAAATGAGTCGCTCTACGCTTGAACAACAATGGAAAATATTGAAAACTTATTTCAAAAGTGCGTCCTGTATAAGCCCAAACAGTGCCTTTTTTTTAAAGAAGTTTTACAATAACTTACTGCAACAATCCGCCGAACGGAATATAAAATTGTGTTTGAGAGCATAGAAACCTAAGGTTCCCTCGCCAGCAGCTGTTTTGTCATTCTATGTCTATAAAGTTTATATAATTATATAAAGTTTATAAACAATGCTTTTATTTTTATTTTATGATAAATGTTGTTCCAAAACGTAACGTCCTTTGATCGCTATAAAAACTTAAAAACTTTCATTTGATTTTCGACTCTTTTCGAAAGCGTCAATGTGGTTTTATCAATATTAGAGAACATATAAAAAAAGAGAACCCAAAAAGAATTCTATGAAAAAACGAGAACATGTTCTCTCTCTCTTTAAAGGAGATGTTCTGGAAACCTTACTTATCGGTGATATACCTTCTTCTTATTATTTTGTGTGCGTAACGTCTACCTTTCAATTTCACAACTTCCAATGAGAAAAATGGATGTTGCTGCCATAATTCCGTCATTGAAAATTGAGGTATAGATCTGTGATTACCGTGGTGACCACATTATTTGGAAGCTTTTTCTTTATTGCATCATAGTTTTTAGGCAGTAAAACATTTTTGACAGTAGTTTTCAGGAATTTGACATCTGCTGTCAAGAGCTTTAACGAAACCTTGAAATTGTGTGTGCTCCCCCTTACGGAGAAGTGTCGAATCAATAGTAAGCATTCGGATGTACATTTTATCCAAAATTTATTTGGCCTTTTATCCTTTTAAATAAAAATTGCTGTGGTGTTTTGTTTTGATGTGGTCTTTTAAATAAGTCCTTTCGCCACAAAACTAATCATGTCTTTTACAGAATTCGCAGAATTTTACTCCCGGTGAGTTGACTCGATTCGCATCCGCTGTAAAACTCAATTATGAAATTCGTCGAATGAACTACATTGCCGATTCCTAAAATTACCTTATCATTTATGAACTTTCGTATCGACACTGTCAGCTACAAACATTTATTCAACCGGCCTAGGCTGTGATAATAGTATCGCTTTCGATCAACGAAATCAAGCATCGTTGAGCGTGGTTTCTACGGTGAGGGAGGACGGTTCAGAACCAACCGTGTGCTATCTTTTTTTTTTTTTTTTTTAGATTTCGTGCTCTCTGGTTGCGTTGCTAGTTGTGCTTTTTCTATTGAAATTTGTTAAACAAACACTTTAGAATTCAGTACGATAAGCTTTTGACTTACATTTTTGTACTCTCCATTGTTTGTTTTCGTTTAATCAAAAATTCACATCAGATTCGTCTCGAAATTGGTGCGAATGTAAAATGATAGAAATTGTATGGAGCGCGAATGGATTGCGAATTCTGTAATACCAAAAAAGTTGAACAAAATGTCAGTGATGCAGGGATTGTTACCGACATTCGTTCAACTTTCATTCGTCGGATTGAGTAATAGCACAAGTCTGGAAATTAATTGAAACTATCCCTTTGGCTCATTCGCCGAATTCTGTAATAGGGGTGAATACTTTTTGTAGCTGGTATCACTACCAAAGAGAAAGAAAAATAGAGGATGAAAGTTACATCTTTTATATGTTACATTTTTGTATTGTAATCTAAGCCTTTAAGCTTCTGCGAAGGTTTTTTTTCAATTATCAATGTTTTCGATAATCTTGTTCTATCGATTAATATCGATGTTAAAGGAAAACACTAGTATGCACCTTAGTCTTGCCTTCTTAGGCACTGAGTTTTGAAACAAGTTTGTTTATTTAAGAACCAGGTACAACCTTTAACGAGTGAAGCCTTGTAAAGTGCAGCGCCGAAAGATATTTCAAATACACATAGTATTCTTGGCTTCTACATTGGTGATGATGTTGCTTACCAGTTTCAGCCTAAGTATGGCAACTTTTCTTAGACGAACTTTAACTTTATGTGGCTTAAAATTACTGCCAGTAAGCTTGTTTCATTTATAGCAGCCTAAGCTCAGATGGCAGTCTGACTTCTTGCGAATTTAATGTGCTATCATTTTCCTCGCACTGAAATCATTATTACGGAGGATTTCAATGTTCATAGTTCTTTCCACCTTCGACATTCTCGTCAGGCAATACCCAAAGGAAGAGATGTCAGGATTTTCACTGAGTTAAACTATTTAACTAAGCTTGTGAACGAAGCAGCTCGAATACCTGACGTTGCAAGTAATTCAAATCAGATAAAGAAGTATGGACCACCCATGACATTACCGGCCCAAAATCCACACTAAACAGTGACTTTCTCTGGATGCATAGCAATTTCGTTGATTTCGTGTAAGTTGTGATCGTCCCAAATTCGACAATTTTTCTTGTTGCTAAACCAAATCATTAAAAATTGGCCTCGTCTCTAAATATGATTTCTTGGCAAAATTTTTGATCAACTTAAACTGCAAAAGAGCTCAGTTGGTGAACGCCCATTACATACGAGTATTTAAGATTTTTTTATATTATACTTCAGGGGTTATGAATACCCCTATAATGTTAAAGACCGTGCGAGTAGTTATGAAAGTAGGACAGGATTTGAAAGGAGATACCGATGCACATTGGTTTTCAATATCTGCACATTGCAATGAGTTGGAAATATTGAGCCATGTTAAGCATTCCACATTCGTGTAGTACGGCTCAAAATCATTTGCACATGCTTTAGAATGCGTAAGCTCTCCATATTTATTTAACAAGAATAGCTAAATACATAGATAGCAATCTATGTGACAGATGCAGTTTGATTAATATGCCGGCAATCACTGTCAAAGTCCGCAAGTCTGTAGCCATGGTGGTATCTAGTGGATACAAGCGTGTGCAAATACTCCAGCCAACAACACCTAGGACCTTTCCCCTATAGGAATCACTTCCCCTCCAGAAATTAGGGTTTCACAATATTATTTTCGTAACCCCGTCCAGGCTGTAGCAAGAACGCTCCCTCGTCCGACGCGCAATGAGCTAGCATGCTTCGCTGCGTAGCCTGAATTACAGTTCCCGTACCTGTAACATGGGATTGTAATGGTGGCAAGGGAAAGAGATATTTCTTTAGCCATCGCATCGGTTCGGTTACAAGTTAAGTAGTAGGTAAGGATTATGAAAATCTTTCAAGCTCCTTCATGACCTCAGTTGGTTAAAGTGTTTTCGGTATTTAAAGCCTGATAGCATACATCCATTGCTCTGTTGTAGTACAATGCACTTAAGTCTTTCAACAATTGGAAGAGATTAACTCTTCCCTTGGGCTAAAAGAAAAAAAATATTACTAAAACTATTCTTTTCCAGAAAAACTCGTTAGCTTCTTTTTATTTAAATTCACTTTTTTTTTTCAAAACCAATTTGATTCACCCCCTGCAGGAAAACTCACGACTGTATTAACTTTTTTACGTTTTGTTTTTGCGAGAGCAGTAATGTGATGAGAATTTACGTAAGCAACAAAACATAAAAATTGTATGATTATTTTTATATATCAAAATAATATAAAAATCTGCCCCAAGGACACGCTTGCAACTTATACATTCTATATACGAACCAAATGAGGGAATAAGTAAGTGGTGTTCGATTTGGTGGGTGTAGATATTTGGGTCCAAAAATACTAAATTGATTTTCTGTTCCATCACCTCTTGCTATCACGCAAACCTGTCATATTGGTATTACTCCTGACTGACGCCGCCGACTGCCGACCGACCGAAAACGCTGAAAATCTCAGCCATGTCATTTCCCAACAATCTGCCTGCAGCGATAAGTGCTTTTGTATCATAAATAAATAAGCCAAATAGAATTACTAACGAAATGAGTGGTACACAACACGGCACGCAACGCACTACTTTTGGCCACCTCTATCCAGGATAAAATCGAACCAACCAACTACACATGGTGCGCGAAATATATTGGGGCAGATGAGGCAAACAACGGGACGCACATTCCGAAGTTTTGCTTTCGTTGAGAAAATCGAAGGCGAAATTTTAAGGTACGGTCTAGAACGCCAAAAAAACGCACGATTTTTGGGAATTTTTTTCTAGGAAACTTTATTAGGTAATAAAATAATTTTTTTTAAATAATGAATGAATGAAATTTTTTTTTTTTAATTTTCGAATTTTAGCCGAATTAGAGAGGGCGCCAACGTCGACTCATCAAAAACACATTGTCCCATCGCGGACAGTTAATCTCCGGATCTACTGAACCGATTTTCAAAAACCTTGATCGTTTTTTATGTTTTCCAAGGCAATTTACCACAATTTGACTAAAAAGTTATGAAGAAAAAAAATGGTGATCCATAAATGCCCGAAAAATTGCCAATTTTTTTTTTTTTTTCAAAGCTCGATTTTTTTTTTACTTTTTAATCAAATTGTGGTAAATTGTCTCGTAAGAAACCTTCATTTAAATAACCCACTTTGTTTTTTTTTTTGTTTCAGTCCAGCCAATCCTGAAATTAACTGTCCGCAATGAGACAATGTACATATTTTTTGATGAGTCGACGTTGGCGCCCTCTCTAATTCGGCCAAAGTTCGAAAATTAAAAACAAAAAAATAGTTCTATTGACGCATGTATTCATTATTTAAAAAAAAAAATATGTTATTAAAGTTATTAAAATTATATTATTAAGTTAATAAAGTTTCCTAGAAAAAAATCCCCAAAAATCGTGCGTTTTTTTGGCGTTCTAGACCGTACTAGAACCTTAATCAAAATTGGCATTACAGCTGTTTCCAGCTCGAAATCGTGACAGAAAGTCAGTATGAGTCGTTAAACGCTTGAACAAACGTTTGGGAAATACTGAAAACATTTTTTCCAAAGTGAGTGCCGTGTAGCCCAAACAGTGCGTTCTTTAAAAAGAAGTTTTGGCTAAAATGCAGCAATCACAGCGCCTGTTGTAGGAAAATTTGTGCAAAAAATCAAGAGACTGGTATGCTAGTGGACAACACTCATAGTCCCCGTTGTCGTATGGCACGCGCAGACGAGATTATGGCTGCTGTAGTGGAGAGTGTGAGATTCAATTCACGAACATCAATTCGCCATCGATCTCAACAGCTCAACATTTCACGCACTAGCCTCAGGAGAATTCTGCACAAAGATCTCGGATTATTCGCTTATACAAGGTCCACTTGGGCGGTCAGCCATCAGACGAATAGGGGGAACAACATGTAGCATACGAAAACATGCACGTGCCGTAACTATTCGGGACTGGTGGAAGTGTGATCATAGCCTCTCCGCGGCGGCCGCTAGAAACAAGCCTTTTAAAAAAGGTTTGGCTAATATGATCAGGCTGGTTCCTCAGGTTGGCGACAGGTTAATTCCCTGTCCCGTAAAACTAAAAGAATTGCGAGACCGACAACAAGCCTCGGAAACGGACTGATCTCACGACGACAACCCACGCAAAGAAAAAGGAAAAACGATTTACGAATTTTCTTATGGAACGTACGATCGCTCTATAGAGCTCGAGCTGCTCAGCAGCTATCCGATGCCCTGTCAAAGTATAAAGCTGACATAACAGCTCTTCAAGAAATCAGATGGACAGGGAATGGTGTTTTACAGAAGAAAGAATATGACATATACTACAGCTGTCATACAAAACACCATGTGCTCGGGGTAGGCTTCCTAGTCAGCGAAAAAATGAAGTCTACTATCATCGGCTTTAACGCTATAAGCGAAAGGCTATGCACCCTTCGCGTGCGAGGCAAATTTACGAACATCAGCCTCATTAACGTTCACGGACCTACGGAGGAGTCCTCAGACGAAGAAAAAGAGACTTACTACGAACAAGTCGAGAGGGCCCTCAATGCCTGTCCAAGGTATGATGTTAAAATCATCCTTGGGGATTTGAACGCAAAAATAGGTCGGGAGCCGGTATTCAGGCATTACGCAGGCACCCATAGTTTGCATGAGAACACTAATGACAATGGACTTCGAGTCTTAGAATTGGCAGCATCGAAAAACATGGTCGTTGCGAGTACCAGGTTCCCGCGTAAAGATATCTACAAAGCCACCTGGGTATCACCTGATGGAGTCACTCGTAACCAAATAGACCACGTGTTGATAGACCGTCGCCACTACTCGAACTTGATGACGGTACGAACGTACCGAGGTGCCAATATCGACTCGGATCACTATCTTGTTGGTATGGTTTTCCGAGGGCGGATTGCCTTGCGTAGACGCATTGCATCCGCCGATCAGGTTCGAATCAACACGGCTGCCCTGCGCAATGAAAACACCAGTAACACCTTTGGTAATGCGTTAGGACTCGCCCTAGAAACATCTGACTTAGGGAGAGTAAGTCCTGGAGCCAGTATGCTGGGCGTAAATGAAAAGTGGACACGTCTTAAAAATACTGTCATTAGTACTGCCAACTCCATCTTAGGCAGCAGTCGTAAAAATCGGAACGACTGGTTTGATGATGAATGCAAGCTAGCGACTGAACGTAAGAATGTTGCGTACCGAGCAATGCAACAATCTCATAGAACGCGGGCACGCGAAGAGGAATATAAAGAGCTCAGAAGAACAGAAAAACGGCTTCACAGACAAAAGAAATCAGCCTGGGAGAAGAACCTAATCTGTGAAATAGAAAACAGCCGAGAGCGAGGTCCGCACCAGGCGCGGAAGTTCTACCAATCCGTCCGAAACATGACGCAGTACACACCACGCTGCACATACTGCAAGGACGGAGAGGGAAATCTGATCACCGATCCTGAAAGCATACTGGAGCGATGGGAAGTGTACTTCAATGAATTGCTAAATGGTCAGCTCACTGCAGAAGTGGAGGCTCCACTACTTCAAGAAGAATACCCTATGTTGCCGCCACCAAGCATAGAAGAGGTTGAGAAGGCTATAGGCCGGCTTAAACAGAACAAATCCTTGGGAGCCGATGGCATACCAGCCGAATTATTTCATCACGGCGGGCCAGCCTTACGTCAAGCAATTCATGGTATTATAGTGCACGTATGGGAGCAGGAAGAAATGCCAGAAGACTGGCGAAAAGGCATAATATGCCCCATACATAAGAAGGGAGATGTCACAACGTGCAGCAATTATAGAGGTATCACGTTGTTGAGTACCGCCTATAAGATACTCTCCTCTATCCTACAAGACCGGATAACCCCATAGCCTATACGCTAAAACCGTCATCGGACAATATCAGTGTGGTTTCATTCCAGGCAAATCAACAACTGATCAGATCTTTACCCTTAGGCAGGCGATGGAAAAATGTCTAGAATTTAACATCCCAACATACCATCTGTTTATAGACTTTAAGGCCGCCTATGATAGCATAGCCAGGGTAGAACTTTACAAAGCCATGAGAGAATTCGGCATCCCAAATAAATTGACACGACTATGTAGGTTGACCATGACCAACGTAACAAGCCAAGTAAAAATAGCCGGATTGCTATCCAGACCAATCAAAATCTTTAATGGACTCCGACAAGGGGACGGTTTGGCCTGCCTCCTCTTCAACCTGGCGTTGGAGAAAGCAATCCGTGACTCTGGCACGGCAACAAGAGGGACCATCGTCAACAGGTCCAGCCAGTTACTAGCTTACGCAGACGACATTGACATCATCGGAAGAACCGAACAAGCTGTACACGATTCCTTCATCCAGATCGAGCAGGCGGCACAAAATCTGGGGCTGCACATTAGTGAAGGTAAAACAAAGTACATGGTGGCGTCGAATGCGACAGGAACAGTTGGTCAAACAATCAAGGTAGCGGAGCACGAATTTGAGGTGGTGCAATCCTTTAAATACCTTGGGTCAATAGTAGCAGCCGATAACAATATAGAAGAAGAAATACGCGGGCGGCTTCTCAAATCCAACAGAGCGTACTATAGTCTGTCAAAGCTTTTCAAATCCAGAAATCTCACCATAACTTCAAAACTGCTGCTGTACAGGACCATGGTCCTGCCAGTACTCACATATGGATCCGAGACTTGGGTGCTTAGCAAAAGGCACTCCGACCTCTTAGCTGCGTTCGAGAGAAAAGTCTTAAGGAGAATTGTTGGCCCCATATGTGAGGAAGGACGATTCCGGAGACGGTACAATCATGAATTGTACGCAATCTACCTAGAAGCAGATATCGTGACGAAAATTAAGCTCGGTAGACTCCGGTGGGCAGGGCACCTAGCTCGCATGAGCGAAGAGGAACCTGCTCGGAAAGTTCTTTGTGGTACATTCTATGGTAGACGACAGCGTGGTAGACCATGCTTGCGCTGGAGAGATGGCGTACACCAGGACGCCCGAAGCCTTGGGGTGCGCAACTGGATGGCGTCGGCTAGAGACCGGGATAGGTGGAGAGACTTGTTGAAAGAGGCCAGGACCAGAACCCGGTTGTCGAGCCGATGATGATGATGAAGGTCCACTTGACTCAGCAATTGAAGGCGCAAGACGATCCGCTCCAACGTCCTTAGTGTTCCATAATTGATGGGAATGTGTGCTAGTGCTAGGTGATTTTACTTACTTT
>OZ007555.1:162263365-162545660 GCA_963931855.1 Philhelius festivus
TCTAATCGTGTCGCGCAACTGGGCAAACATCCTGGCGCTTAAGTACTCGCCTGGAACAGACTGGAACCACAGAAGACCAAGCAGGTTGTGGGCGCCACCGGACCGAGAATATCACGGCTGTGGCTGCTGATGTCGCTGAGGACGAAGAAACATCACCAGACATTGATCCATCAGTTAATGCCTGCTGACCGTCCGTCTCGTGTGAATTGCTTCCAAGCCTTCCTTAATCTCAACAACGAAGAGGACGATTTTGTGTTGAAAGTCGTCATGAATGACGAGGCCCATTTCCACTTTAGGAGTTACGTCAATATGTAAAGTCTTCGTTTCAGGGGCACTAAAAATCCACGTGTGTTGCATTAAGAGCCATTACATCCACTCAAAGCCAATGTGTGGTGCGGCATTTATGCGGAGTGATTGGTCTGTATATTTTTTGGAATGCAGCAATAAGGTCTTTCTGTTACTGGCGAACGCTTCAGAGCCCTGATAAACGTCTTCTTACTACCGGAATTGGATGAACGGGGCTTGATTAACATGTGGTTTCAACAACACGGTGCAGCCGCACATACAGTACGAGCCACAATGGATATTGAAAAGGAATTGTTTCCTGGCCGCGTAATCTCCCATTTTGGCACAGTCAGCAAGATCACCCGATTTGACCATCCCAGCCTTTTTAGCTTGGGACAACTTGAAAAAAAAAGTAATTAAGGATAATTCTCAAGGAAATTTTAGAAAATAATATTATTTCGAAGTGAAAAGGTAAAATTAGAGAAAATTGGGGAAAATTTGAGAAGAAAGGAGCACCGAGGAGGATAGGAGATTCGCAGATATAAAAAAGATAAGTGGATTAATTTTGTTGATTTCTCAACATGGCTGCATAAATATTTTGGTAATTTATTTTATGTACAAGATGAAACCTCAACGCTAATCCTCCATTCCTTCATCTGCGTAAAAGTCCAACGATAGAGACTTTGAGAATATTGAAGATTAGCTTCCAATAAATTTTAATGATAGTTATGTTTCTTTTAGAAGGAGAAAAATGATGACGAGTCTAAGCTTGAGTTTCTTTTTAAGCTTTCCGCTTAAGCTTTTCTAAAATTAAGTCGTTTTGAATTAGGCCACTGAATGCACCCATTAAATTTTCGACCACTTAAACTCATACCAGAGGTGGGTGAATAAATAGCGATGACAGTGCAGAAAGCTAGGGTGTAAAGTGCGTGTGGGTGGTGGGGTCTCAACTGGCGTTCACTCACTCCCGCAAATATTCGGGATATAGTGTAAATTCACAAACATCAAATTTGTCTGCAGTGATTAGGCATCACTGCGTTTTTGCGATGCTGATCGTTGCGCAGCTGATTACGATGCGATGCTGATGAACTATCTGCTTGACGTTTAAAAACATGTTTTGATAAAACGATGGACGTAATATTATTGAAAACTCTAATCGATAATAATGAAACTAAAAATGATAAGTTCTTATATAAAATGCGAACTGCGAGGATTAAACGGTATAAAAGACTTCAAACACTCATAAAGAGTTTAACAAGAAGGCATGTTCCTAAAATAAACAACTTTTTCCAAGTTATTGAAAAGTACCCGAACGATGTATTCCAAACAGCGTTACCCTTATGCGACTTTAGTCGCATTTTTGCGACCTTTTTTTTGCTGTGCGACTATGTGACGACCTTTTTAAAATTGTTTAAAATTGCGACTTTTTCTTTGCTTAAACATTTACCATCAAACTTTTCCGAGAATGTGTGAGTATGATTGTCTTTACTTTGTTTTCTATTCGCATTCTCGTTTTCGAAAGTAGTTTTTGTTTTCCCATTCCCACCACGGGGGCGCTTTCAGATTGTTTTTTTTTTCTCTTACGTGCTTGGCACTGACGACTGACACTTACCGGAATATCTCCTTACCGTTGTGCTTTGTCTGTAACATGTAACATGCCGCATCGTGGAGCAATGGGTTGTTTTGCAACATTTTTTTATTAGGGCCAAATTTGATGAAAGTACAAATTCAAAAATTGATATTATTCTCGAAAATTTGAACAACGAAAATTTAGTTTATTTAAAGTTTCTAAAATATATTCTATCAAATATAAATATTTTAAACAAAGTTTTTCAGAGTGAAAAAAATATATATCGGCATGGAAGCCGAAAATTGCTTAAAGGATAAAAAACTCACAAATTTTAAAATTATTTGCAAACAAAAAATGTACTTCAATATTATTTGACGCTTTGCGAAGAAATTTTTTCAAGGTTTAATATTAAAGATGAGAAGCTTTCTATTTTAAAACATATAGATCCAAAAATAATTAGGTCAAATCAGGATTTTAACTATTTTCGGTTGGTTTCAAAATTTAATAGCTTTACAAATGAGCCAGAAAAAGTGGTAGAGCAATACAAACACCTAGAACTTCAAACGTTTGACAAAAACTATGGCAAAATTTGTGAAATTAAAAATATAGAAGAGTTTTGGTACAAGGTTGGTACTTTAAAAAATAGTTTAGGTGATAACCTATACTTTGACCTTTACGCGCGAGTTTGTTCAAAGCTTTTTTTTTTTTTTTTTTTTTTTTTTATAATCGGCGCACACTCAAGGGGTTTGTATACCCTTAATATGCCAGAGACACAGTGTGAGCATTAAGAAAAAAGGGAAGGGTTAGAAAGGAGGTGTCGGTGTACATTGGTTTTGAATTTTTGAACATTGCAATGACTGGGAAAGACAGAGCGTGGCAAAGAATTCCACATTCGCGTAGTACGGCTGAAGAACGAATCTCTGTACTTTACAGTACGGCCGAAGTTGGGCTCAAGGGTAAACTGATGGGCATTCCTAGAAGTGCGAGTATTACGGTTAAATTGTTTAAGGGGAGGAATGCAGCTGGCTATTTCACTAGAGCATAGTCCGTTAAAATAACGGTAAAAAAGGGTGAGGCAAGAAACATTACGACGATGTTGGAGTGACGTAAATGAGTCAATGATGTTATTATCACCAATCATTTTAAAAGCTCTTCTTTGAATACTGTCCAAGAGACTTAAATAAGTTACTGGAGCACCAGCCCATAGATGGGAGTTATACTCAAGTTTTGGACGTATATAGGTTTTATAGATTGTAGCCAGATCAGAAGGAGAGAAAAATTTCTTGCACCGTCTCAGAAAACCCAAACATCTTGCGGCATTTTTGGCAACATCGCGTATGTGAGTGTTCCACAAGAGGTGGTTCGTGATGCACATACCGAGAATATCGAGATGTTCAGTTTCATTGATGCAAGTGCCACTCATAGATAGTGGCAAGGGGGGTATATCTCGCTTTAACGATATAAGACAGCATTGGGTTTTCGAAGCATTAAATTCGACACGGTTTCTTATTCCCCATTGCACAATGCTGTTTAGGTCGTAATTTAATGTGCTTATCATATTTTGTCGTTGCAGTTCCACATCCGAAGAGGAGGGATGTGAGTCTGAAAACGAATATGAAAAGCTAAGAGTACTATCGTCAGCGAAACAATTAATTGGATTAGAAGTTACAGACAGGAGATCATTAATAAAAATGAGGAAGAGGGTTGGGGACAAAACGGAGCCCTGGGGCACACCAGCATTTATATTGTGGGTTTCAGACTTGAATCCGTCTAGTACAACTTGTATTGAACGGTTCGAAAGAAAATTTCTAATCCAACGAAGTAGGGATTCGTCGATGCCGAAAGCACGCATTTTCGATAAAAGAGCAAGATGCCAGACTTTATCAAATGCCTTTGAAATATCAAGTGCAATAATCTTACTTTCTCCGAAACAATGTAAAGATTTGTTCCACTTTTCGGTTAGATAAACCATCAAATCACCAGTGGACCTATTGCTACGAAAGCCATACTGCCGGTCATTAAGAAGCTTTCGTTCTTCAAGATATTTCTTGAGCTGATAATTAATCAGCGTTTCCATGACCTTAGAAAGAAGGGACGTTAGTGCGATCGGTCGATAATTAGAGGGAGAAGAAGATTCGCCTTTTTTAGGAATTGGCTGAACAAATGCAGTTTTCCAACTACTCGGAACGAGCCCTGAAGAATAGGACAGATGGAAAAGCTTACGCAGGGGTTTTGCTAGCGTGGAAGAACACCTCTTCAGAATAATAGCGGGGATACCATCCGGACCAGCGGATTTATGAATGTTGAGATCTTTCAGGACTCTTGCCACGGTACGAGTGCGAAAAAAGATTTGTCCCATAGAATCACTAACGCGCTCAAGAATTGGGGGAGTCATGACACTATCTAGCAAGGTGGAATTTGCGGCGAACTGCCTTACAAACAAGTTAGCTTTATCAATAGAGCTAACGAAAGGAGTGTCATTGACAACAAGCGTAGGAACCGAGGAAGAGGAAGAATTCCTCATATTTTTTTACAAATGACCAAAAATTCTTACTGCCTTTGGGACATTGCAGTATTTTTTGCCTTGATTTTTGATCATGTAAAAATTTGGTCCGTCGAATATGGGCGTTGCAGGCCTTCCTGGCTTGTTTGAACTTTTTCCGGTTTTCCTCAGTTGGGTTGGCTCTAAAACACCGGAAGCTTACCTCTTTTTCCTTGATAACCTCTTTACAGCTCAAATCAAACCATGAATTATCCTTGGGTCTGATACTTTTAACCCTATTCGGGATAAAATGTTTCATTCCCAAAAGAATAATGTTAGTTATCATATCTGCGCTGGAGTCTACGTCACTATCGAGGAAGCATAGTGACCAGTTAAAGATCCTGAAAAAGTTATTCAAACCGTTCCAGTTGGCTTTCTCGTACTGCCATACGGTTCTTCTAGGAGCTCTTTCTCTAACTGGATTTGTTTGACACGAGAAATTTGCAGATATAACACTATGGTCAGATGTGCCTAGAGGCGTCAATACACTTATTGTGTATTTATCAGGGTCAGAGGTAAGAAACAAGTCAAGAGTATTTTCTGCTCGGCCATTAACGTCCGATATTCGAGTAGGCTCGTTGACAAGCTGAGTAAGGTGGTTAAACTCAGCAAAAATCTCAACACACATTCCTTCGGGTGTTGTCTGGCCCGAATGGAGAAGCCAAGAAGAATTGTGAACATTGAAATCGCCCGTAATAACGATTTCAGTGTGAGGATACAGGGAAACAATTCTTTGGATGGAGTCGGACAGAGTATCAAATTCGTGAGAAGTTGAAACTCTATCCAGATTTGGACTTCGATATAGAAAACAATAGTGAATGTTGAATGATGTGCTTATTAATGGAAAATTTAAACCACATAAAATTGAAGAAGGAGTTGGTGCAGCGACCATATTGTGGTAAGAACTGATATGCAACATCATTCCTAATGTAAATGGCGAGACCATGGTGGGAAAAGAATAATGGCACCAAGCTATACCCATGAATAAAAAATTCAGTAGGATCGGAATCCTCACCTACTTGGGTTTCACTCAGTACCAAAACAGCTGACCTGTTAGAAACAGTGTGGATATACGCAGCCAGAAAATTTGCTCTCAGCCCACGAATATTACAATAGTCTACTCTAAAATTACCAGCCATTGCAATATAAAAAAAAAATAACAAAAACCAAAACAGACGAATTCTAAAAAAATCACTGTGTAAGACTAGTAAAAAGTCGTTTCAACACAACATCACCAAAAAGTGTTATGCCTTTAGTAGTGACGTTGAATCGATCCGAACCCTACCAATCAGAACAGTAATTCTCTATACATCTGTTATCGTACGACCCAGCAGATGCAAACACTGTGAGAGCTTATATGCCTAAGCTCAGCACAATGCATGCACCCACTAAGCCACACAACTGTAGGAAAAAAGAAGAGGAGAAAGGAAAATGTCACTTACTGTGCTCTGACAAACATAGGTATTTTTGTTGTTATCCCCTAGGTATGAGTGGTTTTTTTGTTTGTTGTTGTTGGTTTTTCTATGGGTTTCGTTTTATATATTGAGTGTTGTTATAATTTTTTTTATTAATTAAAACTGTCTATTTTAATGTTGTTTTTTTTTTATTGTTTGGTTTTATGTATTTTGTATGTATTGTGTATTTTTTTGTTTAGGTATATTAAATTTAAATATGTCTGCGACGGGAACGGGGACGGAGGCAGAATTTCGAACGGATACAGAGCACGGCACTATGACATCGACCGACCTCCTCTAACATTCACTGACATAAGCTTACGCTTATGAAAAATAAATTAACAAAATATGTTATCTTCCACAAATCTCATTGACTGTGATATAAGTGAGTGGGTTCCTGAAAACAACCTAATTAAAAAGTATAGAGAAATTTTATTAAAAAAACGAAACATTAATGTGATTTACATATCTTTTTAGGTATTTATTTTAACTTTACACCTATACACACATATTAATTTATGTAAAATGAAGTCTTTACATTAGGTTTTTGTTTGTTATTGTTATTTTTATTGTATACCTATCTAAGTGTTCAAATAAAGAAATTCAAAAAAAAATTTAAATTGTTTTTCCTATAGTAAAAAAAAATAATATTTAGGTATGCGAGTTTTTCTTTCAATTGCGACTTTTTGTTCAAAAATGCGACTTTTTCAAAGAATTCGAATTTGCGACTTTTTTTTGTAAAAGCGACTTTTTTCTGCGACTTTTTGAAAAATCCCAGGGGTAACCCTGATTCCAAAGCCATTTTCGGATGAGGCGCTCCACCTTTAATGTAAGCTCTTATAGTATTTATACATATTTAAGTTCTATTCTTTCCGATAGATTCGGAATAGGAAGAGGAACTTCGTTTAACATCTTCTTGAAAACTGTTAAAGTACTGTGCGAATTGAAAAGTGAAATAAGCTGGCCTTCTGCTGAACAACAAATGATTATAATGGACGATTTTGCAAAGAGTAGAGAAAATCCTTTTCCGTTTGTAATTGGATGCGTAGACGGAACACACTTCAATATTCCTGTTCCCAAAAACGACCCATCCAGCTACTACGACCGGAAGGAAAATTTTACAATATCTATGCAGGTATACCTACTTTAAAAATTTATACTTAAATACGATGTTTTAATAAAATCATTTAAGGCTATTTGCGACAGTAACTTTCGGTTCATCGACGTTTTTATTGGATACCCAGGAAGTTGCCATGATGCGAATATATGGGCAAATAGCCCTATATGCAAATCTATCATAAACAACACAGTTGAATTAGCAGAAAACGCCCATATTTTAGGAGACAGTGCCTACCCATTATCCAAATATCTAATGGTCCCATACAAGGACAATGGACATTTAACGCAAGAAAAGAAAAAATTTAATACTTGTCTGAGTTCTACAAGAGTTTTTATAGAACAAACATTTGGAATTTTGAAAAAGAAATTCCAGATTCTGCATTACATTGATGTCAGGACAACGAAAAATATTTCCAATGTAGTGCTTGTCACTTGTATTTTGCACAACTTTATAATCAACAGAGAAAAAGATGTAATCAATCTAAATACAGGCCCATCAAATACCGAACAAAATTCAATTTTAAGAAATTCAAATGACCTGGCAGTGAGAAACACTCGAGATGGAATTGAAAAACGCAATAATTTAGCAATGCTTTTTGTAGCTTAAGAAAAAAACGTTTTTGTTTAAATACCTTCATGGCACATGCTTTATTCATTAATAAAAAAAACTTCACAAATAAATTAAGGAACGTATTTTAAACTTCATACAAAAATAACAAAACTAAAAACTTTATTAACAACAATAACAAAACTTAGTCAAAACATCACATTGTGTTTTATTCAAAACATGAATAAAAAAAAGAAATGAGTGAGTAAATCATTTATTGTAAATCTTAAGTATTGGAATTTTGATTTTGGAGCATTTGCTGCAAGACTGTTTTGAGGTCACGCATTTCTTGAAGTCGTTCTCTTTCAGTTTCAAGCTTCTGTTTTTCCAGCTCCATAACTTCAGCATGTCTTTTATCTTCTCTCTGTGCTTCTTGACGCAAAAATTCCAAAGTTTCATTTTCCTTAGTTCTTCGAGGGCGTTTATTAGGGATAATGTCATCTTGTACTTGATAATTGTCGTCAGCAACGTCTTCCGAAAACATGATTTCCACAGTTGATGGATCATGTGAAGCTGGGAATGGATCACATGCAGCTGGGGTTGGTTCATATGGAGCTGGAGTTGCATCATAAGAAGCTGATGTTGGATCATATGATAAATTTGTTGTGACGATTGATGAAATCAAGTTCTCAGCAGGAGGCTTAATTGAATGCTTGGTTCCATAAACTGCATCCAATACATCAAAATGATCCCATGTTGTTGCGTCCCTTCCAGTTTTTTTATTTCTGTTTTTTATTCTCTTATAGGTTATCATTATGTTGAGGAACTTTCTATGGATTTGCATTTTATCGTAGTTAAAATCTGGAACTTCACTTTTTATCTCCGAAAGAATTTTGCCCCATAAAAAAGATTTTGATTTTCTTCCTCCTGTAAATTCGGATTCATATTTCAGCCTTGTTGTGATCAACAATTTTATTTGAGCGTTGGTAAAGTACTCCCTAAAAGTTAAAACATTATATAAAATATTAGGAAAACAAAAATTTATGGAAAATGATAATTACTTTTCGTTTTCCTTCCCAGACATTTTTTTTTCTTGATGCTTGATGCTACCGGTACCAACAAGTAATCAAGAATATGCATGATGCTTTTTATTTAGTTGTTTGCGCATCAGTTTATCCAACTTTGCAATAGTGGACAGTTGATGTAATTAGTGATGCCAACTATTTGCGTTTATGAACGTTTGACAGGGATGATCGCGAATCATAAATGCAGTGATGCGTTTATGAATTTGCACATAGCTGAGTGATGCTGTTACCGAGACCCACACTTTCTGATTGGCCGAAAGCACTTGGGCATTACAAAAAAATAACCGGTCGTTAAGGCAAAGTAAAAGCCTGGAGGGGTACTTTTTACCCGTATAAGGAATAAAACACAGGTTTTTGAGATATTGGCCAAAGAATTTGTTTTTTTTTTTTGAAAAATTAAGAAAAAAATTTGGTAGTGTTTCAATTTTGACTTTTTTTGGTCGAGCATCTAACAAAGAAAATAATTTTTTAAAAGGAAACTTGAAACTGATGGAGAGGGAACTGAGAAATAACAAGAGAAGATCTTGGCCTAATAGGAAGAAGAATTTGGCAGATTAGTTGGCACGATAAGTATTGAAAAATCCGGTGAGAAAATAGTTCGTTTTTCTTGAAAAATTGCTTCGAAAGATCTTAAGTGTCGTTGTGCTTTCGTTCGTTAATTTTTCCGGTAAAGGGGAACTCGCAAACCGTCAGTCAGTCTTTATTCCAAGCGCGCCCATCGTCCACGGTTGACAGTTCATCATTTAATTACATATATTTATTCGTCGCAACGCATGCCGCGCCGCGGTTTCCTGTGATAGTTATCGTTTTTTTTTTATCGATATTTTTATAATTTTTTAATAGTTTTTTGTGTTTGCGGAGCGTTGTTCCGTGATCGTAAACTCCCATATCTGCAGAGTGAAGATCGCGGTAATTAAATTTTCAGAACAGTACAATAGGGAACTAACCGCCAAAACACCTTAATATCACATTTCCTTAGGTAGATTTTTTATATTCTAGATATGATAATTGGCAAATGAAAGCTGTTCTAAATGAAGTTCCGCGCTTAAGTTTTTATTTCCGGTTCCGGTAGGTATCACCCTGTTAACTGCACCTACCATGGAATTCACTTAAGTTTTTGTTTTTATCATCAACCAAAATTCAAACCTCAATAGAATTTTACCAACGCTATCCACAGAATAACCCCTCGAATTTGCTTTTCTATTTTAAAATATCCTTGGATTCAACGAAGAGTTAGGGGCTAACCAAATACGTGCGCGAATAGAAATAGGTCATTGAATACTAATACCAAGTACTCGTACACTCTATATTTCTTTCTTTCAGTCCATTGGGAATTGAGGCTGGAAGACTTGGTGTATGTTAAAACTTCTAATGAAAATCATCATTTTGGTATTCGTGCTTTTCAACAAAATTCTTCCAACAAATCATTTTTGGTTTTATTTGAACGAGCAAGGATAACATTTCAATATGATTGCGTGATCAAATAGAGAATCCATCAACCTAGCTTTGAGCACTGCATGTGTGAACGGAGAGTTGTATAATCCTTGCGTACGTAGAAAGCATTTGAGTTTTAAAACGTATTTCCACAAATAATGTGGAAATACGCTTGTAACAACAATGTTGGTTTAAGGAGTTTAAAGTAAACTCTATTGCGGTTCGATGTACTTTCCAGAAGAGTAACAATATGTTCTTGGACACAAAAGGACAAGAGTTTGAATTTAATTTCAATCAAACTCCACCCTAATTTATGTGAAATCATTTGACGAAATCATTTTCGACTGTATCGTAGTATTTTAATAGCAAATAAGGTTGACTTAGACCTAGACTTAGACTTTGACTTAGACTTAGACTTAGACTTAGACTTATACTTAGACTTAGACTTAGACTTATACTTAGACTTAGACTTAGACTTAGACTTAGACTTAGACTTAGACTTAGACTTAGACTTAGACTTAGACTTAGACTTAGACTTAGACTTAGACTTAGACTTAGACTTAGACTTAGACTTAGACTTAGACTTAGACTTAGGCTTAGACTTAGACTTAGACTTAGACTTAGACTTAGACTTAGACTTAGACTTAGACTTAGACTTAGACTTAGACTTAGACTTAGACTTAGACTTAGACTTAGACTTAGACCTAGACTTAGACTTAGACTTAGACTTAGACTTAGACTTAGACTTAGACTTAGACTTAGACTTAGACTTAGACTTAGACTTAGACTTAGACATGTTTAAAAAACCTAAAAAAATGCACGATTGTATCGCACGAACCTGCTCTTATATAAAAAATTAAAAATTCTAAAAAGAATGTTATCAGACAAAAATGTTCTTAACTTCAAAATTCATTTTTAAATCACTTTAAGAACTCCTTTAGTAGAGTAAGTGTGGCAAATATGGCCTACCTTTATTATTTTTTTGAATAAAACCATAAATTTAATTCTAATTCATTTATTTTTTCGTAAACAGTCTTAAAAATAATTTTAAGTTCAGTCTTTAGAAACTATAATCAAAAAACCAAACATAACAAAAAGTTAAAAATAAAAACTTAAAGGGACTTAAATTTCCGGCTTATATGGCCCACCTAGTGTTTTTTAGTGGAACTAAATACTTATTATTTATTGGGGCTATGGGGAACAAAATTTCTCTCGGAATTTTCCACATCTATGAAAATTGGGAAGGTCAATACTTCTGCACCGTTCATTGTAAGCTGGCGACTGACCTTTTTAAATGTGAGCCAAAGTCATTATAAAACTAAGTTTCCGATATCAATAAATTCCAAAGGAAACTTTCGAAATTATTGGAGATGACAATTTTGAAAGTTGGTAACAATTTCCAGGGAAGTTTTATTCACGATAGGCCCCATTGACTTTTGAATGAAAATGGACTTTTGAATGAAATCGCTTTCCTGACTTTCTTATGAAGAAGCCGTTTCTGCGGAATGCGTTCCTTTTTGTTCGGTATCTGATTTCGCTTCCCAACATCATATTCTTCTTCTTAGTTTCTTATCCCTCTTATTCTTCAGATTTATTGATTCTTCTACATAGAAGAGTTTTATAAAGAGACAAGGAAATGAACTCCGATTTTCCTCGTTTTCGTCCACGATTCGATGTTTTTTTTAACCCTTACAGGAATAGGAGAAATTTCATGAGTCGTCTCATGCCCTCCCAATATCATATGGATTGGTAGGCGCAAGATTTTTTACGTTGCATTGAGATTTTATTGAATGAACTTCTTCTGCTGATAAAAAATCATGGTCTTGAAAGATATTTTTATCAAATGGCCATATTCCTATCGACAAAAAACCTTTAACTGCGATCTGTCA
The DNA here is from genome assembly GCA_963931855.1 of Philhelius festivus. Lineage (NCBI taxonomy): Eukaryota > Metazoa > Arthropoda > Insecta > Diptera > Syrphidae > Philhelius > Philhelius festivus. The sequence continues at coordinate 162,275,291 of OZ007555.1, forward strand.
AGTTTGAGTCTTAAGTAGGCTCGACTGAATAGCTCAATAATGTCGAAGTGTGAAAAGGCTTTATAGTTGTTGATGACCAATCGTCGAGTTTCCTCGGTCACGTACTTATTTAAGGGTCCCATAAAAGTCTTGTCGAGCGGCTGTATCTTATGGCTCGAATGCTGATGAATGGATAGAACATGGATACGATTTTTATTTCTTCCATGGTTTTCGACTTCGCTTAGACATTTAAGCCTTCAAAAAAAAAATTTTAATAATTTGATTTCATTCAAGCAAACGTGTCAAATATGGCCTACTGGGCCATATTACCAACACATAGGGTAGGCCATATTAAACACATAGTGATTATTTTATTCATTTTAATTTTAAATACACTTCACAATTTTTTTTTCTTAAATAATATCACACAAATTAAGAAAATACATAACAGAATTTATTTTAAGAAAAAAGTTACCAATTTAATACAAAATTCGATATAAAACCACTTAAGGAAACTTGCCAAAAAATTACAACAAAAATACAAAAAACGGAATACGCCGTATATTTTCCACGATCGTCGCGCCACATTCACCACAAAAGATTGAGGCTAAACGGGTTTGAAGGTGTTCGCAATCATTTTTTTTTTATTTCGCTGTAGGCTTTGGTTTGCGAAATAGAGCAGTAGGCCATATTACCCACATAGGCCATGGGTTATTTGGAACTCCAAGTTTTAATTTTTATTACTATACGAATAAAAATTAAATCTCGAAACAAACCTATCGGATTTTCCAAGAAAAATGCTTTTTTTCCCAAAAATTCAAAAAATATTCGGTTTTTCAGTTTTGAAAAACAATGTTTTTGAAACAACTTTTTAGACTGTAAAAACATGTCATTAAAATCCGCTATACCGATAGTGAGGAATTTGAAATTCTAAAATATGATTCAGTTAGTAATATCTTATTTTCAAAAAAAATCTAACGAAAAAGAATAAATTTTATCAAAATGCTACTTGCCGTTTTCGAGAAAAATACGATTTTTGAAAACTGTTCGGAAAGCTCGTATTTTTCGGTCGCAACTACCGTTCATCAGGTTGTGATGATCTCATGCTCTGCATACCAAAGGATTGGCTTATGTGCGCAGGCTCTATATGAGAAATTCGTATTTTTCGGTCGCAACAACCGCTACTCAGGTAGCGATGATGGTGTTCATCGTCGTTGCTCTGGATCTTGTTGACTAGGTCTGGGTCCGCTAATGTATTTTGTTGTTACATTTTGCGGACCGAAATGACAATGATGTTGAGATGTTGTGCGCTCTGCACAAAGGGTTGTTGGATGTTCTGATTTCGCTTGCGTGCGGTTGTGCACAGGTTTTTTTATTTTTCAATGCTCTAGCATTAGTCTCATGCTCCTGCTCGTAGTTGGCACTAATGACCTGCAATGGTCTTACGCTCTTGCTCACTATTGATCTTGTCGTAGACAAAAACCATTTTTTAAAAAACATGCTGGGTACCACGATATTTTTAGATAAAATAAAAAAAAATTCTGACATCTCGCAGATTATATTAAGAAACTTTCAATCGTCAAGTTTTAAAAAAAAATCTCCCAGAGATTTCGAAATATATAGTTGAAAAAATTGAAAATGTGTTCCTAAAAATCTCGACTGAGTCTATTGTTTCTAATACCCGGTATACATTTTCAGTTAAAACCATTCCAAAAACTCATGATATATCAACTCTTTACCCTGCTTGCCCACAAAAGTTTCTAATAATTTAGAATTACGAGTACTTTAAAAAAGACTCTGTCATCAATAATTTGTTCTTAAGTCCTGTAACGCTATAGCAAATAATATTAAAATTAATTGAATGGTAGACGGCAACTCTATCATATGTTGATGTTGAATGATGATGGTGGTGTAAGCCGCAATCCAAACAGTGTTGTTGGCTTGCATACTGACTCAAAGAGAGACCTATTGGGCATGAGTTTTGTTCTGGTTGGGTCTGATGACATTGTCAAAAAAGTAGACTGCATGCTCTTCAAATGTCATTTTGACAAATGACAGTTCGTCACTTGTTGTTATTTTGAGTCCTCGTAGCGTGTGGTTTGCGAATGAAAATTCACAAATTAAGTTAAGTTCGGGTTCGGATCCTCTGATTAAAATTTTCACCTTCCAGTGACTTCCTAAAGTGTTCTTCTGATTTGAAAAAACGTGGTCCTCTTAATTCAAAAAAGCAAAGATTGTTCTCAATACATTGAGAGCAATTCCGGAGTTTTTCAATTTTGATGCGGCCTCTATGATTTTGTGTGTGGTGTTTTTTTCTGTTGAATCTTAATACAAGGTAGGTAGGTAGGTAGAGATGGTAGTCGCAAGCCCTGGGCCCGCGACTCAATTAGCGCTGGGGTGCGCCGTTTTGATACCATTAACTCGTGTCAACCTAATAAGGATTTAGTACGGAAGAAAATGGCTTTTATATACTTTAGCGGAGCATTGCTAAAGCCATTTTGTCGCATTCAGAAAGATAATCAGATCTTTGATTTTCTTCTCCGAAAGGTCGCTGGGGTCATCGAGGAAGGCTTTCCCAAAGGAAGTCATCCTGTAATTTGCTAAGGCGGGGCAATCGCAAAGAAAATGAACCACAGTTGTGGATCTCCACAACTACGGCATTGTGGGTTGTAGGGGATGCCTAGCTTTCTTGCATGTTCACCTATGGGCCAGTGCCCGGTGCATATTGCTGTGATCCTGGCTATGTCGCGCCTGGGTCTGCATATTAGATCGTTGGAACGTGAGTTGTTGTAAGTAGGCCATATCTTTCTTGATATGACACAGTTTGTGAGACTGCTCCACCTACGGTTGGATTCATTGAGAAAAATCGAGAAGATTTTTCTCTTCATAGCACCAAGAGGAATATTTACGTTTTCCACTAGTGAGCTATGTAAGGCCGAGCCTTGCCGAGCTAAAGCGTCAGCCTGTTCATTACCCTCTATGTCACTGTGATCTGGAACCCAAATGAGAGTGACTTGGAGGTCAATGTTCAGACTCGCCAGTTCGTCCCGAAATTGCTGTACAAGTACTGAAGTAGATGTAGATGATTTAATGGCTTTAATGACCGCCTGGCTATCTGAGCAGATAGCTATATTTCTGAATTGGTTTTGGTTAGATTGGAGCAACTTGCATGCCTCCTTGATTGCTACTATTTCAGCTTGAAATACACTCGCAAAGTCTGGTAGTATGAAGGACTTGGAGATGTTAAAGGACTCGGAAAAAATTCCTGAACCAACACCGCACTCCATCTTAGATCCATCAGTGAAGATTATCGAATCGAAATCCTTGTTTGCTGCAAAGAAACTTTATGTGGTTTGGATTTTTTTCTATTTGGCGGTTTGCTTGGAAGTATCTCCCCCAATTTTCTAATCAGTTTCATATATCAAGTATATGTTCACAAAAAAAAGGGCTACCTTGTACATGATATTTAAATGTCTTACATAATCATACCTTATACAAAACTTTAAGGTACTCTACTTTTTTGTTTTGAAGTATAAATCAAGAATGGTTGTATAAGTAAATTATGTATTAATCAAATTTTAATTAAGACAAATAAAACTAGAGCACTTAGAATTTGACCTTTACTTTTCTCTCACTCCCCAACTTTTTTTTTGTTGTGTTACAAAATCCATTACAAGTGTAAGTGTGTGTTTTCTTCGTGTTTATTTCATCCCTGGGTATTGTCATATGTTGTTGGAGAGTTTCCTCGCTCTTATTACAGATGGCCATCTAATAAATAAAAGTCCTTGAAGAAACTTTTGAAAATGAACTTTAATTAGATAACGTTAAAAACGCTTAAAAAAGACACAGTAAATATGTATACCTATATCTGTGACATCATTTAAAGGCTAATATACCAATACTATGTCTGAGATAACTCAAACAAGATAAAATACTACCCAGAACAAAGACCTAATCACAGGTTCTGCCAACACCCTTTTCATTAAATTAATTAGCAACTCATCGTGCAACTTGTCACTCAGGATTCAGACTTCCAGTAGGTACGCATACTAGGTATGTCTCTTCTCTTAGTAGACACTCTATCGCCACTGGCTTGGGCAATAATTGTACTCTCAGTAGGAACTAATTTCCTGACAACTGAACGCAAGTCAAATTAAATTTTGCTTCCTTTGGTGTGTATGTTATTGGGCATGTCATGTCCTTGTCCTGTCCAATGTCCATCAGCAAACCTACATACCACCACCTTCTTTCTATCTACATCCAAAGGCTACCATCAATTGAAAGCATACATATATATGCATGATGCAAACATCAGTTAGACGGACGTAATGTAGTTTCTCTGTTTTCGCTAAGTAAACACTTCCCCCAGTTTTGCTCTGATGGACCAGGACCTAGACCTCAAACAGCACCAATTTGAAATTCGATGGCACAACACACAAACATACACATTACACACCTATGAACATTTTGCCATCGAATTGATAATCAAATGTGTTTGTTGAGCATATACTACATTTATGCAAATACACAAGCACAATTGATGTGGAACATTCCCTTTGAAAAACAAAAATACAACGAACTTCAAAGTGGTTTGCTCGGAAAGGATTATTTTTGTTTCTCTTAACAAAAAAAGCAATTGGAATCACATTAACTGGACTTTCACCATTCAATTTTATGGAAAACAAGGTTTTGAAAAAAAAACCATCAATACTCGTATATCAAAGGCTTGAAGATTGAGGTTGTTTTCTTGGAGGACCCTTTTCAGGATTAATAGGATTAAATTTTCTGTTTTGAAAAATAATTGGATCTAAGAACATAATTTGATCAAAAAAAAACTTGATTGACCAACTTCCCAATTTGCGGTAGAGAATATATGTTTTTTCAAACATTTCAATGGCATTCATTCTACTAACAGCATGTTAAAAATTATTCCCCATTCAAAAATAAATGTCCTTGATTTTCAAATTATAAATACAAATTTCATCGCATTATGATTCTAAACATCAAGTGCATGGGTCTTATTGAAATTTGAACTAAAAAATTCCTATTTCATTTGGATTTTGTTCTACGAGTATTACGGATGAAGCCTTATTTATTGTTAAAGGATTTTGTATGAATTTATTTATTTTTTGTTCAAGTTGTTAACGACCTAAAAACTGCAATTACCGTTCCATTAATAGAAGGCACTCTTGGTTAAACACAAATGCAACTTAAGAACCCTTTGTCATTAAACAGAGCACACAAAAGAAATTAAAATGACATTAAAGTCAACAGCCCCATTAACGCACAGAAAAATTGTTCCTTGGGAAGGGTTTTATTGTCCTTTCTGTGAAATAAAAAAAATAAAAATACATACAAAAAAAATTAAAGAATGGACCAGGATGACGACGACGAGGGCAATCAACCAACCGGCAACAAGAATTCAGTCCTGGTCGTAAGAAATAATTATATACCAAGAAATAAAGTACCACAAGAAAAGCACATTTACATATACACAAATACACGAGTACAACTAAACAGCAGAAGGAAATATTTACAGGTAGATATGTACGAGCTTATGTATTTATATTCATCAAAACTCTTTTGCTTTCCTGACATAATTCTATAATGGCTCTAAGAACAATAAAAAAAAAACAGTTAAAATATAAAAGCACACAAAATAAGGACCGTAACTTTTAAATAAAAGAGGCAGGAATGCAAACGCTCTGTGTGTTGTGGCGCGAGGAAATTATATTTTTAGGTCCTGATGAGGTATTCGGGAAGTTCCTTTAAGTTATAGCAATCTCTTAATAATAAGGAAGGGTTTTTGTTTTTCCTTAATAATGACGGGAAGAGGTCAAGAGGTCATCCAGAGCCAGTCCAGGCGAAAAGTGCACCCCGCCATTAATTTATTGCGTATTAATATGAGATGGGGTTCAGTCGCCATCTTGAAAAAAACCACAATAATCTTGGATTTTCAAATTTTGGCTTTATCCTAGAAATTAAATGTCCAAGATAGGATATTTAACTAGAAAAAATAGATTCTACAAATTTAACGATTTAGATGGGTTTTCCCTGTGCAGGGACGGGTTAGAATATTCCTGAAGCGCCTCCCCGCTTGTCGTAAAAGGCGACTAAAGGAGTAAATACATCTAGGCCACAAACAGCAAGGTGAACCTAGCGACACGTAACACCTATAAACTTTCCCAAAAGTGTGCATGCCAGTCCCTGGGTTGGCACGACTGGAGATCACCGGTGCCGTAAAAGAGAGATCAAATACAAAACTGGAGCATGCACACGTCGATACTTACAACAACGGATTTTGTGAATTCAAGCATTATGGAAGTACTCGTCCGAAATGACACTACCCCGCCAGGCACTACCATTGTTACACATGGTACTGATCCTGGACCGAGCAGCAATGCTCGGGTCAGAGCTAGACGGATTCCGGGGGCTAGCAAAGTAATGCCGCAGTTTATACAAAATCTGAGAGTTGCGAGTTGGAACGTTGGCAGTATGACAGGTCGAAGCTTCGAGCTGGAAGAGATGATGAAAAGAAGGCGAGTGGACATCTTATGTGTTCAAGAAACAAAATGGCGAAACACGGGAAACAGGGCCCGTTTCTTGGATACGAGGACAAAAAACTATAAGATGTTCTACTATGGAACGGAAAAGGGTAAAAACGGAATCGGAATCATCCTTGCAAAACATCTATTAGGCAGCGTATTGACCATTTCGAAATCCAGCGACCGTTTGATGTCCCTTAAATTGGTGATTAAAGGAAAGTTGTGGAATATTGTCACTGCATATGCTCCCCAAATTAGATGTGAGCAGGTGCAAAAAGATGCATTTTGGCTAGACTTTCACAATCTACTTAAGGACATCCCAAAGGAAGAGTTTTTGTTCGTGTCGGGAAGACAAACAAAGACTATGAAGATTGCCATGGAGGCCTCGGATACGGCACCAGGAACCCTCCTGGTGAAGACATCCTGAGCATGTGCAAAACATACGGTCTTATCGTACTAAATACCATGTTCGTCAAACAAAGCCGACACCTGGTCACTTACAGCAGTGGTGGAAATGAAACCCAGATTGATTACCATTTGGTATCTAGTTTCATGAAACCCCGGGTAAAAGATTGCAAAGTGATACTAGGAGAAGCGATCGCCCACCAACACCGTCTCCTACTGACAGAATTTTTTATGGAGACAGTGAACGACAACAAACATACAAAAACTTTTGGGAAGATCAAATGGTATAATCTGGATAAGGAAAAAGGCGAAGCTTTCATTTCGAATATGCAAAACGTTCTGTATAACAACACCGATATAGTTCGAAATGAAGAGAGTACAGCACAAAGTATGTGGGATCTCCTACAGAGAACTTGCAAAGAAAAAGCCAAAACACTGTTAGGGGTTTCAAAAGGACACAACCAACAAGGCAAAGAAACATGGTGGTGGAATGATGAAGCTAAATCAGTTATAAGTAAAAAGAAAATGGCTTTCAAGGCTTGGTCGAAGTGCCCCTCTAATGATACAGAGCAAAAGTCACGCCTCGAAGTGGAATATAGAAACTGCAAGAAAGAAGCGAAGAAGAAGTGCGCCCAAATTCAAGCAAAGAATACAGAAAACCTGTATCGGGAGCTGGATGAAATTTCTACCCCGACAGCTGGTGCTATTCAAGAGCTACGGCAAAACACGAATAAGGGCGCAACTATCTTCAAAATAGCCGCTCAAAGAAGAAGAAATGCCCAGGAGATTTGTTCGCCAAAGTTCATTAACAATGCTCAAGGCCAACTACTTGTGGAAGACAACGAAATTCTTCACAGGTGGCGACAGTATTGTGACGGACTTCTAAACGAACAATTTCCAAGGCTATACTTTCCAATAGCTTCACCTAACTTAAGCGAAGTATCCGACGTCACCGTCGAAGAAGTTAGTGAGGCCGTAAAATACTCCAAAAAGGGAAAAGCTGTTGGCCCAGACGAAATACCCTCAGAGTTTTGGAAAAAGATGGGAGACATCGGGCTTAGATGGCTCATGATTCTTGTCTCCAAACTTATACGAGGTGATCGCATGCCTAATCAATGGAGGGAAAGTTACCTTCTTCCAATTTATAAAGGAAAGGGTGATACTCGAAGCTGTGATAATTACCGTTCGATTAAGCTGATGTCACACACCATGAAGATCGTTGAGCGAGTCTTGAGTAGCCGACTGCGAAAAATAATTAGGCTATCTGATGACCAGTGCGGGTTTGTCGGGGGTAAGTCAACCACGGATGCAATCCAGAGTATAAGAATAATTATGGAAAAACATCGGGATTCTTTGGAGGATTTGCATGTCGTATTGGTTGATTTTGAAAAAGCATTCGATCGGCAACCACGAGATCTAATATGGGTGGCCCTCAGGCAACGAGGAGTTCCAGAAACCTATGTGCGGATAATTATGGACATGTATGATGGAGCAGTTACTAAAGTAAGATGCGCAGCTGGAGTCACCGAAGAATTCGAAATCACAGTAGGTGTACACCAGGGAAGTGTCTTGAGTCCCCTGCTCTTTATTACAGTTCTTGATTACCTGCTTGAAGGCAAAGTGACGGATCCAAAAGTGCATCAGTTATTCTTTGCTGACGATGGAGCCATCATAAGTGAAGACCCGATATCCCTACAACGAGCACTTGACGTATGGGTGGATGTTCTAGAAGGAAGTGGGTACCGCATAAGCGCGAAAAAGACAGAATACCTATGCTGCCCATTTTCTGATCCACACAGGCCTATTCCAGACATTTATTTGAATGGAGTAGTGCTTCCCAAGTGTAAAAAGTTTAAATATCTGGGGTCTATGATAAATAACGAAGCTACTTGTGATGACGATATCAATCATCGCGTAAGCGTAGGGTGGATGAAGTGGCGGGAAAATTCTGCTATCTTCTGTGACCGAAAAATGCCCCCTAAGCTGAAAGGAAAGCTCTACACTTCAGTTGTGCGTCCAGCACTCACATACGGTTCACAATGTTGGACAATGTACAAAAGGTATGAGAGTAAGCTAACGGCAGCTGAGATGAAGATGCTTCGTATGACAGCAGGAGTTATTATCGGATTAGAAGTACGAAGATCCGAGGAAGCCTTCATGCTAAGAATACCATTTCCCAAAAAATTGAACACGACCGACTCAGTTGGTATTGCCATGTTCAAAGGAGAGATCCTGAGAACCCCGTCAAAAAGGCAATATCATACAACGTTCCAATTCGGAATAAAAAGAAAGGAAGGCCTAAACACTCCTGGTACAAACAAATGCAAAAACACCAGCATTCAGTTGGCCTCAGAAATGGAACAATACAAAACCGGGAGGCTTGCCGCCGATTTCTGAGGTCAACCCGGCGAACCCCACAGGCGGATCACTAGTGTGAAGCAGATACGTGGGAGAGTTATGATCCCCTCGACATCGAGATCATAACAGCGCCGAAACAAAGGAAGAAGAAGAACGATTTAGATGGGTTTTACAGATATTATTATTATTATTAAATTGTGCAACCAGTACACGCGAGGGATGTGATCGAATTGACGAACTGTCAAATAGATCAACGAAGTATGATTGAGAGAGAAAGAGATTACAAATATTGCAACAACACTGCGATGGGTAACGATGCAGCGCACCGGCTAGTCAGTTGGGGTCGGGTTTGTAGAATTAAAAGGGTTTTAGGAGCGTGTCGACAAATTTAATTTAATTTCAAACGCTACTCAAATTTATGTATAAAAGACTTCACTTTATTAAATATTTAATTTGATAACTTGACTTGACTGGTTAAAGGCAAAAAGACGAATAGAAATATATAAACCAAAATATGTAAAATGATAAGTTGATTGTAGATGGGTTAGTGTCGCACTCTTGCGGTTGGTCTGTGATGCTCTGGATTATTTATTTGGATTTCAAATTTGAATATTTGAGATAACAGGCGGTTGGATTGTAGACTCCTACAGGGTAATAAACAGAGTAAACAAGTGAGATTTAATAAAAAGACGAATTTGGGTATTATACAAATTCGATTAATTAAATGTAACACTGGTGCGTACTTACGTTATAGGGTGGGCGCCAGGAAACTGTTTTGGGTCGTTTGCCTTAGCTGGGTGGCTGGAATTGTTCTTCAAAGATGAAGTAAACACAAATTTTAATTCCCAATGGGAAGTAAGAAAGTTTTATTTAAAATAATCTAGGAAACCGTGGCGTGCGCCTGGATTAAAACACAGAATTTTTTCAAATATGATGAAGTACAAAAATATAATATTTACTTGGATGAAACCAATTGAAACAAGGGAAATTATTACTACAAAAAAAGCTTGAGATTATATAGTACGAAACAAAGGGAATTTTGAAAACCCAGACCGCAAGAATGGACCGCTATCACTCGGTCCCGAAATAAAACAGACAATTAAGACTACAGTAAAGGGGGTCGCGCGTCTCACAATTTTGAAATTATCAAATGGAAATCAAAATTTTACAAATCGACTATCGGCTTCGCTAGTTAATCAAGAATTAGTTCCACCATTAATCCTTTATTTATTTCTTGGCCTCTTCGTTCTCTCACAAATTCACACACTCATTCAAAAGCTTTCGCGGAACTCGGTTACGGTACCACTCCGATGTTGAGTTCCAACGAAACTCCCTTTCACCCAAACAATCAATGAATTCCCCAAGTTGTTGGTGCGATCCCAAAACTTAGCGAATCCAAGACCGTACCCTAAGGTTTTTTTTTTTCATAACTATTTTTGAGAAAAGTAAAAAGAAATTATAAAATGTTAATCTTCTGAGCATTCTTTCAACTACTCTACTTAATGTTACTATTGTAAAGTTATTCGAAGGCGGTCAGCCATCAGACGAATAGGGGGAATAACATGTAGCATACGAAAACATGCACGTGCCGTAACTATTCGGGACTGGTGGAAGTCTGATCATAGCCTCTCCGTGGCGGCCACTAGAAACAAGCCTTTAAAAAGGTTTGGCTAATATGATCAGGCTGGTTCCTCAGGTTGGCGACAGGTTAATTCCCTGTCCCGTAAAACTTTATGAATTACGAGACCGACAACAAGCCTCGGAAACGGACTGATCACACGACGACAACCAACGCAACGAAAACTGAAACAGCTCTATAGAGCTCGAGCTGCTCAGCAGCTAGCCGATGCCCTGTCAAAATATAAAGCTGACATAACAGCTCTTCAAGAAATCAGATGGACAGGGAATGGTGTGCTACAGAAGAAAGAATATGACATATACTATAGCTGTCATACAAAACACCATGTGCTCGGGGTAGGCTTCCTAGTCAGCGAAAAAATGAAGTTGTAGCGTGAACCTCTTTTAACTACAGGTTTCGTGGGTTGAAGATCCTTAGTTTAAACTTTAGATAGTTTGTAATTGTCAATTTCAAATAAAATTACGTTTGTATTTTTTTAATATAAATTAGTTTTGACAGTTTTATTTAAAAGTAAAGAAAAAAATTAATATTAAAAAAAAATTAAAATTTCAAAGTTAAGTAATTAAATAATTAAATAAGGTGGCACGATTTAATGTGCGAGTTTTAAAGACGGAGGAGAACCCGTCCGTTAAATAAAACTCTCAAATTAAACATAACACCGATGTGCAAAACAAAAGCACTAAATTATTTAAGAAAGTATTATAGATCAAGGTTTATGTTATTAAAAGCGGAGGAGGAAACCCGTCCGTTGAATAATAATCATCAACACAAGAAATATTCTCAAACTTCAAGTATGATATTTTTCTATCTGGACAATGGATTACCCGACTGTCCTAAGTGAAATATCAGACGAGAATGAAAATAAATCGACTGAAACTCTCCTTTTATACTTTTTTGTTTACTCTATTGTCAACTTTTGTTATTTTATTTTTTATTACTTAGAAGTGAGTTTCTTTGTTATTTTTAATTTTTAATATATAAAAGCTTTAATTTTTATTCTTGCCACCTTAATTTTACAAAAATAATAGGTATAAGAATAAAATAAAAGAAAAGTTAAATAATATATGAAGTGCTACAATCTCCCCCTCTGGCGCTGAGATCGTCTCGATGATGCGGCAGGATTTGTAACAGGTGTTGTTTTCTTTTGGCGTCCTCGTCTACGTAATGGTTGTATAGGGTCTTCATTGTTTTGAGATGTGGAAGATAGGTATTTAGTGATAGCAGAGACGTGGTATGTCCCTAGTGGCATGTTGAGGTCATCTTTAGATGCAACTTGGTATGTAAGTCTTGAGGCATATTCAATAGGATGCTCATTTTCCTTCTCCCCCTGGCTTAGAACAGCCCCGAGAGCATAATTACTTGTGTCTGTTTTCAACGTGGAGTGTAGTAAATCGTCTATCCTCGTTAGAGGGTACTTGTCTGGGATAGTAATGCTGTTAAGCTTTCTGTAGTCTATACATACACGTATCCCTTTATATTTTTTGGGTACCATCACGACAGGTGCAGCCCAAGGAGATTCGCTTTCTGTAATGATGCCTTTTTCGAGCATCTTCTTCAGCTCTTCTTTCAGCTGTTCCTTCCGGGTTGGTGATAGTCTGTATGGCGTTATTGATATTGGCTCGTGGTTTCCCGTGTTAATTTTGGGTTCAGTATATGGCGTAGGTTCTGTTGGTGTACTGAACAAGGATTCCTCCATCAACAATAACCCGTTTAATTTTCTTTTATTATCTTCATTTAATTCTATAGCTTCATCTTCCCTTAATTCAACATCGATAGCTAGAATTTCTGTGAAAAAAGGTTCTATATATAAATCTTCTCCTGTACGTACCAGTGATGGGAAAAGATTGTCTTTTTCATGTTTTCGTTCTGGAGTGATTTCATTTCTTAATGCGTCCTTGAATATGTTTTGGATAGAGTGCGGAGAATACTCATTCCTAGCATTTGAAATTGCCGAAAACGTACGTTTCATTGTAGAATGAAGACTTGCAGATTTTTCTTTGTATTTAGGAGTTTTAAAAAGACTAATTTCTTGTTTAGGTGTTGCATTAATTGGCGAAATGACTTCTATATTTTTAAACCAGTCGAGAAAAACGTTAGCTTCTTTTAAAGGACTTCCTTCGTTTGGTGACATTTTCCTTAACATTTTTGGGGTAGCGAGTAGGTCAGCACTATTGGTTTGAACGTGAGATAAGTCGATTGGATCGGTGTTTTTGATTATGCTGGTGTTTTTGGTATCATAGAAATCAAACTTTTTATCCGGTTCGTCAGCAAAATACCACAATCGTTGTCCAAGATCGAGAACCATTCCATTTTCTTCGAGAAAATCGATCCCAATGAGCGTACGATTGTCGGTAGCTTTTGGAAGAGCGATAAATTTTATCGGTCGAGGACGAGTTCCAATGATGATATGGGTTTCTCCAACAAAAACGTCATCTTTGTTGGTACTGCCATCTGCCAGGGTTACATTAGCTGGAATTTGTGTGAATCTGGTTCCATTTTTGACTAGGTGAATCCATAGTTTTCTTCCGCAAACGCTTGTCCGTGCGGCAGTGTCTAAGTAGGCTATGCCTGACTCCCCATGCGCTATTATTGGTATTGTTGGTAGCTCTGTTCCAAGCGATGTTCTTATGTAATTAAAGGAAACCGTTGAGGGACCTTTCGGAAGTTCTTTGCAATTAGGGCAGTTGGATCGAACTACACCCGGTAATTTGCATTTATAGCAGTGGAATTTCGGTTCGATTTGTTGTGGAGGAACGTTCTTTTTAGCCTCATACTTTTCTTTTTTTCTGCATTCGTTTACAGTATGACCTGCGTGTCTGCAAAAGTTACATTTGTTTTTAATTATACCTGATTCGGATTTTTCATTCCTATGGAAATTCTTTTCTGCTAAAGATTGTTCTACAGTTCGAGCTTTGTTTAGCAGTTCTTGAAAGTCTTTAAAGCTATCTGCTGGAACGCCATCCCGTATGCGGATATGCAGAAGTCCGTATACCATATCGAGCATCATTTTTTCTTTTGGTTTTGGTTCACTTAATTTTGCGAAAAGTGCTCGTTTTTCACATATAAATTGGTCAGTTGTATCCGTTATTTTTTGTTTTGAGTCGAAAATTTCCATATAAATTCGATAGTTTGGCTGAGCTGGAGCGTATGCATTGCGGAGAAGCTTGATGATGTCGTCGAAAGTTTTGGCTTCATCTTTAACACCTTGCCACCAGTTGGTTGCACCTTCTTCCAGAAGTAAGGGAAATCCCATTATAGCATCTTCATCGCTTATGCGCTCGACATCTTTATATACTTTTATAGTTGCTATAAATCCTTCCACTGTACCAGCGTCTCTTTCACCTTTGAAGCGTGACGTGCAGTGGCTAAAACTTCCTTTTTTGCTATTTTGGCTTTGCATAGCTTCAATAAAGGTTTTAAGTTGTTTGTCGGTGAAGTTGACCATTATAGGTTTAAAACTTTGATCTTCCAATTAGTTGGGCGCCAAATTGTAGCGTGAACCTCTTTTAACTACAGGTTTCGTGGGTTGAAGATCCTTAGTTTAAACTTTAGATAGTTTGTAATTGTCAATTTCAAATAAAATTACGTTTGTATTTTTTTAATATAAATTAGTTTTGACAGTTTTATTTAAAAGTAAAGAAAAAAATTAATATTAAAAAAAAATTAAAATTTCAAAGTTAAGTAATTAAATAATTAAATAAGGTGGCACGATTTAATGTGCGAGTTTTAAAGACGGAGGAGAACCCGTCCGTTAAATAAAACTCTCAAATTAAACTTAACACCGATGTGCAAAACAAAAGCACTAAATTATTTAAGAAAGTATTATAGATCAAGGTTTTAGTTATTAAAAGCGGAGGAGGAAACCCGTCCGTTGAATAATAATCATCAACACAAGAAATATTCTCAAACTTCAAGTATGATATTTTTCTATCTGGACAATGGATTACCCGACTGTCCTAAGTGAAATATCAGACGAGAATGAAAATAAATCGACTGAAACTCTCCTTTTATACTTTTTTGTTTACTCTATTGTCAACTTTTGTTATTTTATTTTTTATTACTTAGAAGTGAGTTTCTTTGTTATTTTTAATATATATAAGCTTTAATTTTTATTCTTGCCACCTTAATTTTACAAAAATAATAGGTATAAGAATAAAATAAAAGAATAGTTAAATAATATATGAAGTGCTACAAAGTCTACTATCATCGGCCTCATTAATGTTCACGGACCTACGGAGGAGTCCTCAGACAAAGAAAAAGAGACTTACTACGAACAAGTCGAAAGGGCCCTCAATGCCTGTCCAGGGTATGATGTTAAAATCATCCTTGGGGATTTGAACGCAAAAATAGGTCGGGAGCCGGTATTCAGGCATTACGCAGGCACCCATAGTTTACATGAGAACACTAATGACAATGGACTTCAAGTCTTAGAATTGGCAGCATCGAAAAACATAGTCGTTGCGCGTACCAGGTTCCCGCGTAAAGATATCTACAAAGCCACCTGGGTATCACATGATGGAGTCACTCGTAACCAAATAGACCACGTGTTGATAGACCGTCGCCATTACTCGAACTTGATGACGGTACGAACGTACCGAAGTGCCAATATCGACTCGGATCACTATCTTGTTGGTATGGTTTTCCGAGGGCGGATTGCCTTGCGAAGACGCATTGCATCCGCCGATCAGGTTCGAATCAACACGGCTGCCCTGCGCAATGAAAACACCAGTAACACCTTTGGTAATGCGTTAGGACTCGCCCTAGAATCACTTGATTTAGGGAGAGTAAGTCCTGGAGCCAGTATGCTGGGCGTAAATGAGAAGTGGACACGCCTTAAGAATATTGTCATTAGTACTGCCAACTCCATCTTAGGTAGCAGTCGTAAAAATCGGAACGACTGGTTTGATGATGAATGCAAGCTAGCGACTGAACGTAAGAATGTTGCGTACCGAGCAATGCAACAATCTCAATGCGGGCACGCGAAGAGGAATATAAAGAGCTCAGAAGAACAGAAAAACGGCTACACAGACAAAAACATCAGCCTGGAAAAAGAACCTAAACTGTGAAATAGAAAATGGCCGAGAGCGAGGTCCGCACCAGGCGCGGAAGTTCTACCAATCCGTTCGAAACATGACGCAGTACACACCACGCTGCACATACTGCAAGGACGGAGAGGGAAATCTGATCACCGATCCTGAAAGCATACTGGAACGATGGGAAGTGTACTTTAATGAATTGCTAAATGGTCAGCTCACTGCAGAAGTGGAGGCTTCACTATACTTCAAGAAGAATACCCTATGTTGCCGCCACCAAGCATAGAAGAGGTTGAGAAGGCTATAGGCCGGCTTAAACAGAACAAAGCCCCGGGAGCCGATGGCATACCAGCCGAATTATTCCATCACGGCGGGCCAGCCTTACGTCAAGCAATTCATGATATTATAGTGCACGTATGGGAGCAGGAAGAAATGCCAGAAGACTGGCGAAAAGGCATAATATGCCCCATACATAAGAAGGGAGATGTCACAACGTGCAGCAATTATAGAGGTATCACGTTGTTGAGTACCGCCTATAAGATACTCTCCTCTATCCTACAAGACCGGATACGCTAAAACCGTCATCGGACAATATCAGTGTGGTTTCATTCCAGGCAAATCAACAACTGATCAGATATTTACCCTTAGGCAGGCGATGGAAAAATGTCTAGAATTTAACATCCCAACATACCATCTGTTTATAGACTTTAAGGCAGCCTATGATAGCATAGCCAGGGTAGAACTTTACAAAGCCATGAGAGAATTCGGCATCCCAAATAAATTGACACGACTATGTAGGTTGACCATGACCAACGTAACAAGCCAAGTAAAAATAGCCGGATTGCTATCCAGACCAATCAACATCTTTAATGGACTCCGACAAGGGGACGGTTTGGCCTGCCTCCTCTTCAACCTGGCGTTGGAGAAAGCAATCCGTGACTCTGGCACGGCAACAAGAGGGACCATCGTCAACAGGTCCAGCCAGTTACTGGCTTACGCAGACGACATTGACATCATCGGAAGAACCGAACAAGCTGTACACGATTCCTTCATCCAGATCGAGCAGGCGGCACAAAATCTGGGGCTGCACATTAGTGAAGGTAAAACAAAGTACATGGTGGCGTCGAATGCGAGAGGAACAGTTGGTCAAACAATCAAGGTAGCGGAGCACGAATTTGAAGTGGTGCAATCCTTTAAATACCTTGGGTCAATAGTAGCAGCCGATGACAATATAGAAGAAGAAATGCGCGGGCGGCTTCTCAAATCCAACAGAGCCTACTATAGTCTGTCAAAGCTCTTCAAATCCAGAAATTTCACCATAACTTCAAAACTGCTGCTGTACAGGACCATGGTCCTGCCAGTACTCACATATGGATCCGAGACTTGGGTGCTTAGCAAAAGGCACTCCGACCTCTTAGCTGCGTTCGAGAGAAAAGTCTTAAGGAGAATTGTTGGCCCCATATGTGAGGAAGGACGATTCCGTAGACGGTACAATAATGAATTGTACGCAATCTACCTAGAAGCAGATATCGTGACAAAAATTAAGCTCGGTAGACTCCGGTGGGCAGGACACCTAGCTCGCATGAGCGAAGAGGAACCTGCTCGGAAATTTCCTTGTGGTACATTCTATGGTAGACGACAGCGTGGTAGACCATGCCTGCGCTGGAGAGGTGGCGTAGACTAGGACGCCCGAAGCCTTTTGGGGTGCGCAACTGGATGGCGTCGGCGTAGTCGAAAGAATGTTTTTAGAATCGAGATTAAGAATGGTTTTTGTTGCGGTAAATCTTACCGTAACACTATTATGGTTATGAGAACCAGCATGAACTGCCACCCTCTTTAATCCCAACCGCGCAGCTTTGAGTACTTTAAATCATTCGCTGTGGATTGGTCTCTAAGCCGGAATTTTGGTTTTCTTTGCCACCTTAAACCTGGGGCAGGGACTCCAGAACTCTGATGGGAGCATTGTTGTCTTTACAATGATGAGTCTAAGCCAATATAGTCTGGGCTTTCTGGGATAAATCCACGTCCATTTTATAGACTTCATATATTGCCAATGCACTTCGAAGATTTTTTCTGCTCTTCCATCCTTCTCATATGCTTATGAACCAACAGTCGACTGAGTAAAGCAGGACTAGTTGAAGAGCATCTTACGCGTGAGAAGTTTAAAAACAATTTGATTTGCCAAACTGAAGAAGCAAAGGCTTACCAGGGTAATCCTTAATCGAATTTCCACTCAGGGTTGCAAAAGCTTAAGTCACTTTTTAGCTTAAGCTTGGCATTAATTCACAAGCTAATGGGTGATTTATGAATTAAGAAAAATGTAATTTAGCAGCTAGTTACTGACTTATGAATTAAAAAATTTAATTCATAAGTCAGTTGGTGACCACTAAGGCGTTATTAGCGGCTTCTTGACGTTCTTATCATATTTGATAGATAGATATTTTTTGGAGATTGTATGTTTTTCGCACTTACTTACTTTAAAAGCAAACAAGTTCCGTCTGATCTGCAATTGCTGTGATGGACACTATTACAGATCATAGTTGGAAATATTTTAAGTAAGGGTACAAATAATAGAAAAAGTTTTATATAGGAAGGACAATGTGACAGTACACATGTATTTAAATACGAGTAGCTTAGAAAGATTCAACTTATTGAAAATGCATAGCTAAAAACATTTAATAGCAATTTTTGACCGAAATATTTGATAAGATATATAGTGTGCACTTAGGCGTATACGTACTTTTTTGTTTAGGCGATTTTACTTTACTTTTTGTTTTGTTCTTGAACAAAGAGTTTTAAGTAAAGTGTTTGTAAGACCTCATAGGGATCATTATTTAATTATTGATCTATGAATATTCTTTCAAGTAGTTTTCAAGATATTTTGTTTTGAGTAAAATGTGTGAACTTCGAGGAAGAAAAAAATATAAATAATCCCTTTCATGCAAATACAAATTTAATACAATTTTAATGAAATGGATTATAGTTAAAATATATACTTCAAGACATGATGATTTCTTTACTTTTATATTATGGTTAGATTTAGGGGTAGCAAAGCAAACGAGAGAGGGGGGGAGGTGTTCCCACTAAAGCATCCTTAATTTCATTCAGGCGGCAGCGGAGGAATTCCCCAAAAGGAATCTACGTTGGCGTCTACAGTTCTAATTAGGCTGAACTACTTAGTGACAACCTTACAGGGCTACTCCGGCATATTTGGTGCTCAGGCCCGCAAGGAGCGGTTTATCGGCTCCCTGTTCTTGGAGGTTTACTAAGGTTTTGGCCCTTCAGGTTGGGACGAATCATGCAAACGAAATAAGGACAATGAACTGTTAGGTCCCTTAATAGACCACGTGATGCAGTCGAATAATAAGCGGAAGCCCTAAACTGCTACAAACCAGATATTACCGCCATCTATGAAATGCGATGGGACTGACCGGGAAGATAAAAATTAAGAGGCTGCAACATCTACTATGGCGACTGCTTTTGAGAACAAAAGCAGCATCTATTTGGATGCGGATTTATTGTTGGAACTTGGCTCAGGTACGTACTCCACGAGCTCCTAGACAAAACATACGAGTAGTGCTATAGTTATGGCATTAAAATTGTTCTTGGAGATTTTAACGCCAAGCTAGGAAGAAAAGGCTCTTTGCTGACACGATTGGAAGATATAGCCTCCAAGACACAACCTCCGAAAATGGATTCAAGCTGATCGACTTCGCTATGAGACGGACATTCTAGCAGCTAGTAGTACAGTTCATACATATCGATTTTCATAAGGGCACATGGCGATATCCTGATCAGTCAACCGTGAATCATGATAGACCACATTACTATCGGATGCAAGGCACTTTTCTCCAATGTAAAAGGTTGTCCGCACGTTGCGAGATACTCGGGCCACCACCTCGTTGTAGCCAAGGTTCAGGTGCAGATATCCCAGCTCAAGCCAAAACAAGCAAGTACTGAGAGGAAGTTCGACGTTGGACGTCTATAATCGCAAGAGATCTCAAGGTCCTTTTTCGATCAAGTTTCAAGCAGTCATCATGGATGTCATTTCTGGCGTGCTGGGTCTTAAACTAAGACCACACCGAAACCCCTGGTTTGACTATGAGTACCGGCAGCATGCAGCAAAATAAAAGGCATATAAAGCGGCGCAGCAAAGAAGGACCAGACTACTCGCAAGCTCTACGAGCAGAAGAGGAGAGAAAAGCACCGGCTTCTCAGAAAAAATTAAATGCACGACTAGATCGCACGAACTTGCTCTTATGAAAAAGTACTTTAGAATTTAAAACATTTTATATATATAAAACATGGATTTAACGATAAAAAAATGTTCATGCATGAAAGTATATGTTCATGCATGAAAGTGTTTTATGCCATCGAATCGAACCACTTCATTAGGGTTTCCATCTGCAGCTTGTCTCCAACCGACAACAAATGTTCTGAATTCAAGTTGCGAAAGAGGTGCTTCTCTGGCAAATTTTCTGCAGACACAATGTATTTTCCATGCATTTACTAGTGCTGCATCGAGCCCATTGGCTAAAAGTGGCCAATACCACTTCTTTCCCCGAATTCTTATTCGATAGTTGTTTGTGGCGTTATCAAATAAGTCAACTCCATCCATCTTTATATTATATTATCGAATTGTATTTGGCATCGGAATATTAACATACTTCTTCTTTTTGTGATCAAACCGTTTTGCTTATTGGTTGATTGACTGATCAATCAAATGATTTGACAAAACTGTCACTACGGAATCATCATTCTAACAAACAGCAGCAGTTTCGTTTTTCTTGTCAAATGTAATATCGGTGAACCCATGTCATTTTTTACTTGCGACTTATAGGTACTATAAGGCAAGTTATGCATTCGTAAAAAAAATCGAACTCGAGATTTTGATCAAAGTTGACATTACAATGATAGCGAAGACCAATAAAGTGGGTCTCGCAATTCTGTCTGTCTGTCTGTCGGTTCGACTACAGCCTAAACGGCTCGGCCGATTTTCTTCAAACTTGGTAGATGTGGGTTTAAATTTTTTCCCCCCACACGTTTTTTTCTTTTTTTTTTAAAACGGTACCTACCATACGATTTTTTTCGAAATTTTATAAATATTTTTTTTTTCTCAAAAACTGTCCCACAGAATTTTTAAAAAAAAATTTTAAAAATTTCATTTAGTTAAAACTAGGTAATGGTTGAAAAAAATTTTCCAAAAAATTGTTATTTTTGGTAGCCCCCTGGGTCCATTTTTTTGTTTTTGATTTTCTCGAAAACGGTACAGCCGATTTTGATTATTTTTTTATGGTAAAGCTCCTCCACAGTTTTAATATTATTACATATTCAAATTTTCAATTTTTTATTTTTTGGATTTTTAAAAAAAAATTCAAAATTTTTTTTGGAAACCCAATATTTTGAAAACCCCAAGATCGATTTTTTTTCAAACTTGATAAATAAAAGTTTTTTAACATAATCTACAAGATTTGAGATTTTGTTTTATCTAAAACTAACGGTACCCTCCATACAAATGTTAAAAAATTATTTTCGAAAGTCGTATTTTTCTCGAAAACGGTTCCGAGAATTTTGCTTATTATTTTTTCTTTCGATTAATTCTTACGATTTATAATTAAATAAACAAAATTTTGAAAACAAGATATTACTGACTGTACCTACCATAGAACGATTTTTTCGGATTTTGAATTTCTCATTATCAGTATAACGGATTTTAATGAAATCTTTATAGCTTCTAAAAAAAAATTAAAAATATTGCATTTCAAAACTTAAAGAAAAATATTATTTCAATTTTTGGAAAAAAAGTAATTTTTTTTTTGGAAAATTCGATATCTCAAGAACGGCTTACTATTTTTTTGGAAATTAGACTCTTATTCGTACAATAATAAAAACTTAAGATTGGCGTACCAAAATTTTTTCTTAAAAATGTTTTAAAAATTTTTTACATAAAATCTTATTTTTTTTAGGAACCACTACAACGACTTATAATTTTTGTTCTTGCATAAATTTATATTTTCATAGCATTCTGTTTTTATCTCTTATTACTAAAAGAATCTAAAAAATTCATTTTGTCCTTATGAACAGTTTTCTTTAATAACATCCGTTTTTAAAATTCCTTTTCTATTACATAGGAGCAAGTTCGTGCGACCTAGTCGTGCATTTTATTTCTTATTTCTTTTGGGTCTGTCGAGACTGCTTTTGCAGTTCTGTTTTCACGAACTGTGCCTGTAAAGACAATAAAAAGTGATGTTTATCTATACAAAATATGTAATATAAATTACCTGTTACGAAATAGCCCAGTGTAGATAGACGTAGATTACACATAGGTTTTTGTGATGTAAAGAAATTGTCGGAAGTTACCGTATGCTGACCTGGTATATCGACTTTTAAAAGTAACCCCAGTACAACGTTTTCACCGAAACCAAAATCTGAGCAATTCTGGGTTGGTGATGCACCACCATACAGGATAAATTGAAAAAGGTATCCTTAATGTGAGCACAAGTTCAAATATTTATACCCAAAGCGTATGGGTTTTCCTTTTATGAACATGTTGGCCGAATTCGTCTATAATAAGGAATTATCTGCTCTGCGTTTAGTAAGTTGTTCAGATTGGAAGTTTTAGCAAACTTGTCACCGGAATCGATTTTACTGTCATCATAGGCATGTAAATATGCTTTTATCGGCTCATGGCATCTTTTATCACATCGCAGCAAAATACTGGTTGATAATACCAATATAGATCCAACTGGGGAACTGTATGTATTCCCGAAAAAAAAAAAAAATTCGAATAAATTAACTGATTTCTTCTTCTTCGTCTGAGTTTGGATTCATCAACAACTCTTCAAGTTCTGGGAGTTAAATATGCCTTACAAAACATAATGGCGCAAAATTTTAATCAAATTAGTACGATGCTAAAGCTATTTCAGTATGATACTAGGTTAAAACAACGACTTTGCAAATTTTAATCGAATATAGCATCATACTTTCTCTACCCTTTTATTAAAGTTAAAATCATCGAATACCTACTTTATTTTTTTAGTATCGTGCTAGCTTCATATGACTCTTTGACATTTGCAAATATCAAAAAAGGTACTTGTACTTACTTTTTTACACGAAATGTCAATGTTTTAGGTATGTTCAGAAGCAATTTATTAGAAATTTTTTTTTAAGTACGAAACTAGTTAGAAAATGTTTAAAATTAAGAATAAGTTAGCAAGCTACTATAAATATAGCAAATTGGTAAGAAGTATCATACTAATACTTGAATAAAAGGCTGTTTAAAACTTTGCGCCAATATTATTTATTTTTTTCAAACACGGAGAAATTCAACGAAAAATAACATTCACTCACAAATCGCGGTTTATAAATAAAATATAAATCTAATGCAAAAAACTTTTATTCGTTTGTGGTTTTTGGGTTTTTTCAATACACCACGCCTTTATGAATTATTGGTTTAATTTTTTCTAGAAAAAAAAAAATATATATTTCCTGTGAGTTTTCTTATAAGGGCCACGCTCATAAGAAAAATTACCTGCACTTTGAGGGTTCTTACGACCCAAACGCAAAATAGTTGGCCTACTCATCAATTAACAAATTAACATTTTTTATGTGCCTATATTTTCTGGTCCCCAAGCAGTTGTTTTTTAATTTTTTTTGTCGATGTAATAAATTACATTTAATAAGTAAATTAGACCAAACAGAACTAAATTCGAGAAAGCACATATGGCTCCAGTTTGCATTCCCTCAAACAAAGATAGAGCATAATAGTTGGACTAATCTCTTTGGGATGCAAAATAGTTGGACTATGAAGATTTAAATAGATTTTCAGTTAACCGTTATTAAAAAATGGCATGCACTTGTTTTGTTGTTTATTGATCTCTTGTTTTATGCAAGCCAGCAACAATTTAATGTCAACCATGGTGCGTGGCGTTGCATTGTCAAGAGACCTTAGGGAATCCATAAATAAAGCCTTCGAAACGGGATTATCGAGCTATAAAATCGCAAAACAATTCAATTTACCGCGCTCATCAATTCGAAACATTATCTCAAAGTTCAAAAATAGTGGAAATGTGGAGATCGGTAAAAAACGGGACGCCCATCAATTGCAAAACCTCGAGATTGCCGAGTTTAAAAAAAAATAATAAAAGAAAATCGACGTCAAACGGCCGCTGCAATAACTGTTCAATGGAGGGAAAGAATAAAAAAAAGTGTTTCGGTCGACACTTGCAAACGGACTGTGAAAAAAATTGGATACAAATTTTATAAGGTTTATTTTAGATTTATTTAAATTAGAGCAATTTTAATTCGTTAAAAACATAGGCCAAAGAAAAACCACTTTTAACACCTAAACAAAAGAAAAAGCAGCTAGAGTGGGCCAAACAACGTAAAAACTGGACTTTAAGTCAATGGCGGTCCGTTCTTTGGAGTGATGAGCCCAGGTTTGAAGTTTGCGTGGGCGACGAACGAAAACGAGTCATTAGAAATTCAAGAGGTTTTTCACAAAGATTGCCTGAAAAAAACGGTCAAGTTTCCAGCATCTCTAATGATATGGGGATGCATATCGGGGCGGGGTTTGGGCAATTTGCATTCTGTAAATGGAAGTGTCAATGCTGCCAGGTACAGGGATATTCTGGAAAATGAGCTTCTCCCATCAATACCACGACTTCAAGCTAGTGATCGAGACTATATTTTCCAACAGGATGGAGCTTCTTGCCATACAGCAAGGTCTAAAATGGCGTGGCTATCAGCTGAAGCTATTCCTTTACTGGAATGGCCTTCCAGCAGCCCTGACCTTTCACCAATCGAAACTGTCTGGCATAAAATGAAACAAAAACCGCGAAAAGAACCATGCCGGACCTCTTCAAGACCTTAAAGCTAAAATCATAAATATTTGGGAATCTTTTGGCACCGACGAATGTCAAAAATTAGTTGACACAATGCCACGACGCATAGAAGCAGTTATCAAGGCCAAAGGCGACGTAACACCATGGTAAAATAAAAATTAAGACCCATAGGCCAACTATTTTGCTCTTAAAAAAATGTATCAATCGTTATTTTAATTTGTAAGATTGCTCTATACCGTTATTTAATTGAAGTCATTTTGTTTTTGTTACCTATTCCTATTCAAAATAAATATATCTTAAGAAAAATACTAAAATATTGATTTTATTTCCGATAGAATTTAAGAATCAGAAGATTTTTGTTTTTTATCATAGGTAGTCCAACTATTTTGCGTTTGGGCTCGTATAACCAGTGTGTACTGCCTAATTATTTCTAAGAATGCGGTAAAGGTTTTTTCCAATATAGCTGTTAATGAATTTTCGGTTCTATTTTTTCTAAGATTTTGTTTAGCAAGCACACTATTTCGAAGAAACCACATTTCATGTGCAGTAAAAACTCAACGAACAAATTTTTTTTTTGTTTTGGGAAAAAATGCTACTGCATTTGGCGAATGTTGCGAAAACGCAACGTGGGACTTTTACCTAACCTATCAAGCAGGTAACTCGTACGAATTGCTTCAAATGTATATTGAAATATAATTTGAACCTTTCATTAATAGTTTTTGAAAAAAAAAAATTGAAAAAAATGATGTTGGTTACTTTTTTAATCCCTCAATAAAGCTACCTCAAGATTTACAAAATTTCGGTTTTTGAAGGAGCTCAAAAAAACTAGAAAATTAAATTTTCGAAAAAAGTCCAAAAACAGGTCGATTAGATAATTTAATTAACTTTCAAAATCATTTGTTATTTCATTGAAATAAATCATCATGTAACCTAGAGACGCTCACAAACATGACGTTGAGTTTTCGCAACGTTGGCCGGAAATGGGTTTTAAAAATGTTGGTTAAAATCTTTAGAGCCGTTAATAAGAAAGTCGTAAATAAAAAAAAAAAGGTTCTATCACAGGTATCGTTAATAACACTTTTTCCTAAAATTTTGTTTGACCAAAATGTAGTGCATGCTCATAATAACACGCCAGAGTCGTTTTTGAGATAAATAAGGTTTTGCATAATGAGGGGTACCGTTAGTTTTGGAGCTAACAAAAATTCAGCTTTTCCTCTAGGAAATCACCGAAGACCCTTAAGTACCTAGTTTGAAGAAAATACCTTAAGTAGTTTAGGCTGTAGATCGAGGTACAGACATACAGACAGACAGGCGGAATTGCTGGACTCACTTTTTTCGACTCCGCTATCATCGTAATGTCAACTTTGATCTAAATTTCGAGTTCGATTTTTTTCCAAATGCAGAATTTGCCCTATAGTACCTATATTGCAAGTTAAAATGGAAATGGGCACAATAAGTTTTTGGATTGTAACTATACCTCTTTTGGTGTCATACTAAAAACGTTACCAAATTAAAATGTTGGCACCCTTTTTCCATGGTTAGCATTGGGAGGACCTCAGCTTCATTAGTATCTGAACGTGTTTGCAAACCAATCTGCAATAAATCTCGCTCA
This sequence comes from Philhelius festivus, assembly GCA_963931855.1. Taxonomy (NCBI): domain Eukaryota; kingdom Metazoa; phylum Arthropoda; class Insecta; order Diptera; family Syrphidae; genus Philhelius; species Philhelius festivus. Next base: position 162,301,705 of record OZ007555.1, read on the forward strand.
ACGCAAAGATTGAGGTTACACGAGTATTTATCGCACAAAAAATACTCGCACAAGAAGTTTTGTATGTATTTGCATTTTACTTCATAAAATGTCATACAATTTAAAAATACAAAGAAAAAACTTTTATTATTTTGAAGTTTTGTTTCCTTTTCCCCAAGACGAAAGGAACAATAGAAATTCGAAAAAAAAACAATGCAATTTCAGGATTTCTGTGTTGGTAATTTCGCATACCTTCTGTTGGTGACTTTTAGGGTTTTGTTGTTTACTAGTTTTTTTTACAAAACAACAATCCCCAACCCCATACCAACTGGCTGCAACTGCAAAACAATGGAAATAAGTTTCTTCGTTTAAATTTGTAGAGCATTTCCGGCGGCAAAATTCGTGTCCTTTGTCAATTTAGTGGACAAAGTGCTAGTGGCGTTTGCGGGGGTGTTGTGTTTTCGTGTGAGAGCTCTTTCTCTATTAACCAAAAAACACAAGTGCCTCTGTGATGTTGTTATTGTCCTGACTCCTGGATATACACATACAATTATACTATTGTAGTTCTAGGATTCTTCTATTTTTGTATCACAAATAGCGTGCGATCAGTAATAACGGAAGGTACGTACTTCAATTGGGCATGGACAGAAACAAAAAACAAAACAAAAAAACAGAGAGGTGCCATTCAGGTCAGGAAGGGTTAACTAGAAATCAGGAAAGAGTATTGTTATTATTTTGTTCTACTAGTATCTATTCCTTTGAAATATTAGGTTTGGAAAAAGTTTTTATTTTTTTTTTGTTCGTTATTCGTTTCCGAGCGGGTCGTTTCATACATTGAAGTGCCTGCGGAAATTTGTCTTTGTAATTAGAATGATAGCATGCTCCTGTCGTCGATACGATATGAAGGTAATTAGCCTTATGGTGCATGCAATCGTCATCACTGGGCATTTTATTATTTTCTCTATATTGTTTTCAAGTAGGTATATTAATCTTAAATTGACATCTTGTACACATAACAATGGAGACCCCATTCTGAAATAATTACCATGCCATGTGGGAAGAATGCTCAATTATTAATTGGGAAGGGCTAATTGAATTTATATATTTTTGTAGTCCTAGGTTGTCCGAAAATAACGTCGTTAATATTTTAACTGGAACCATAATTTGATGGACAAGGTGTTTTTGTAGATAAATTTAATAAGAGTGATTATACTATTGAAAGTTTGTAGGAGCTTTTTGAAATCTAAGAATTTAAATTATTAATGAAATGTCTCTATTTATAATGAAAATCTATAGTAAAATATTATAATTTTTGATCAGAAATCGATAAAATGTTAACTGAAGTTAATTAAAGTTTCTATTGACAAGAGCCGCACTTATCGCCAGATGTGATGAGTACCTATGTAGACACGCTAAATTGGCTTTGACAGCCCTTAAAATATTGAACACAGTACAAAATAAGGACAAATTTTAAAGTAGATGCCGATGAGCATAAGTATTGAAGTTTTGAAAAATACAATGAGAGGAAAAAAGAGAACTAGGTTAAACAATCCACATTCGTGAAGTGCGGTTGATTAAAGAATATCTTTAGTTAATAGAACATTCGATATAAGGAAAACACTTATGAGCATTCCTTGAATACATCGGGTGAATTATCTTGAAGAATGGAACATTGTGAAGGTGCTCAAGTGATGTCAAATGTGAATATTTGCATTTTGAAGAGGTGATGTTTAACGCGCCGGCAACACTATTGTATAAACTTTTTCATCTGTTCTTCTCGACTGGTCTCTTTGCGAGTGGATGCAAAACAGCATTTTGGTTTTTGTTTGTCCCAAGAATTCTGTTCCCCCTCTAACTTTCATCGAATTGCAATTACATCCTTTCTTTCCAAGGTCACGGAAGCCCTTATAAATTATCAGCTCAAGAAATATCTTAAGGAAAGCTTCTCAATGACCGGCAGTATGGCTTTCCAAGCAACAGGTCCACCGGTGATCTGATGGTACATCTCACCGAACAGTAGCACAAAGCTTTACACCGTTTTGGGCAAAGTAAGATTATTTCACTTGATATTTCAAAGGCATTTCATAGAGATTGGCATCAAGGTCTCTTGTCGAAAATGATGCGTTTGTAATTGATGAATCTCTTCTTCGATGGATTAGAAAATACCTATTGAATCAATCAATACAAGTTGTGTTGGATGGTTTTAAGTCAGAAATTCATTAAAAAAAAATGCTGGCGTGCCACAGGGCTCCAATTTGTCTCCGACTCTCTTTCTTATATTCATAAATGATCTTTTGTCTAAAACTTCTAATCCATTAAATTTTTTTGCTGATGATAGTACTCTCAGCTTCTCATATTCATTTCCTGATACATATCCATGTTCTTTAGATGTGGAAATAGAATAGCATCGGATGGTAAGCTCATTGAATTCTGATCTTGATAGCATTGTCAAATGGGTAACCATAAACCGCGTAGAATTTAATGCTTCAAAAACGAATTTCTGCATATTTTTGAAAATGTGGTTTAACTATTAGCTAGCTTTTACTAAATGAAAGTTTTGTTTTGATCTGTGGAACAGTTTCGTAAGGCAGATATTGTTATTTAAAGTCTTAACAAAAAAGTAAAAAATCGATATAAAAAGGCGCTATGTCTGAACGAAATCCCGAGTTCGATTTTGTTAACGAATGCAAATGAAGAATAAAATTATTTGGCTAGGCGATTTCAGTAATACAAACGTTACTTGGATTCGCAATTCTTATTCAAATATCATTTTGTCATCTAGTAATCTTAAATCGGATGACTCAAAATTAATTGATGATTTAACATCTCTTGGACTTCACTAATTCAATGACATTTTAAACACTAATTGAAAATTACTGGATCTAGTTTTCACTTGCATTGATGAAGGCATTTCAGCGGAAAAATTAAGTGAGCCTGTACTGTCTGAAGATAACCACCATCCAGCTCTTAATTTTACTCTTTTTCAGAACTCAGATAATTTAAACAATGAAATTTTTTAAACTCCTTACTCGTTCAATTTAAAAACAAGACAAATTTTGTAAAACTTATTATCTTATTAAATTCATAAATAGTAAAATAAAGTCTTTCTTTTAGCCATCGGTCTTCCAGTCAAATGGCATTTCACGTAATGTACCTCGAGATATTACAACAACTATGACTTCTTTCAAAGTGTCTTCAACTATGAAACTAACATCTGTGATACCTTAAACTTTGATATTTTGAACTCTGAAATTTTGAAATCTTTCTTTTACTTGATCGTCATTAACTTTAATATTAATACTAATACTTACTAAAAAGTTTATATCTAACCTAGACGATAGTTGTATACCAGGACCTGATGGTATGCCTTCTACTATTTTGAAAAAATGTGTAAGTCGTAACCTTTGTCCGATATTTTTAGCTTATCAATGTCCTCTTGTGTATTTTCAACTTAATTGTAACTTTTTACTGGAATTAGGAATTGGCTGAAAATTGCATTAACTCATTTAGGAACAAAAGACAAATAGATTGCGTCTTTAGAGACTTCAGTAAGGCGTTTGACAAACTCTCCCATCGAGTTTTGCAATGTAAACTGTGAATACTAGGATTTAGTGAACATTTTGTAAGGTAACTTCAATCTTATTTATTTGATAGATCATACTCAGTACATTTCATCGGATGCGAATCGAATAACTTTAAAGTTAATTCTGGAATACCACAGGGAAGCCATTTGGGTGCAGTCCTTTTAATTTTATTTATTAATGACCTCCCGCCTGTGTGGAAGTTCTCAGACTGTCTAATTTATGTGGACGATGTAACAATGTCTTAACATATTTCGAATACTGGAGTTTGTGAAGAGTTCCAATATGACTTGATTCTTTTTTTGAGTCGTTCATAAGTAATTGTTTATTTAACATCGATAAATGTAGAACTACTCGTCTAACGATGAAGATTACTGTTTCTTTTGTTAACTATTTGTTTATTTGTTTACTCTTATCACGTGTAAGTGATATAAAGGTCTTTGATGTCCTATATGATCGTATACTTGGATTCTTAAAACACATCAATGCCATAGCTAGTAAGGCTTATTCAGTTCTAGGTTGACTGTCATAAATCCAGATTAGAACAAGTGCAAAAACAGATTTATGAGGTTTGCGCTTAGAGGTTTAGGTTGCAAAAATTCCTCCTTAAAACAGTAGACTCAAACTTAACGACATGCCTGGCCGTGAGAGCAGTCGATCGTATTTATCTTTTGTCTTCATTGTCAAAGTTTTAAACGGTTAAATAGACTCTTTGTACCGCCTATCTCATATTAACTTTAACAAAGAAGTTTGAGAAATTTGCTTGATTGCTTACTTACGAGTATTTCAAACTATCGGACGAATAATGAACGATTTTCTCGTTTTAATAAAATGTGTAAACTATTTAATATTTTCAATAATAGCTTCGATAATTTGTTTGACAATACTCTACATTCTTCAAGTAAATTTTAACTTAAGAGGGTTATTCGGTAGGTACTTAGCCTCACCGCCCGATGGTGTCAGTATCGCAAGAGAGATTTACTTTCGTCTAGTACGCTCTCTAAGGGTACAAACAGAGTGGAGCGGAGAGCAAAGCTGCGAAATTCATCAGAGCAAAGAGCTCGAGCAGTGAGCAAGGATGATGACTAGCCAGAGTGAGGAGCAAGGAGCAGTGGTACCACTTTACTTTAATTGAAGTAGATCTACTTCTTTTTTCCAAAATATTTTAAAATCTACTTCCTACTTCGCACCATCAGCAAAATATTAAGATCTACTTCATTTTAAAAATCTCTGTTTCAATCTACTTCAATTTTACAAAACAAAGCCCAAATCTTCTTCTTTTTCTCTATTGCACTCTAAGTAGTAGTATATAACCTCATAACCAGAAAATAAAAGAACGTCAACACAATCCAAATACACAAATGAGTAATTTTATGCGAAATTTCTTTAAAATTAAAAGAAATGTATTGACAATTTTAAACAAATATTTAATAGGTAATATGTATTCATTTAAGGAAAAAAATGTTTGTATGCAACATTTTTTCCAAAAGCAAGTAAAACGCCATTTTGAAATCTACTTCGATTTTTCTCAATTTGCTTCACTTTTTTCTTCAAATCTACTTCGACTTTTTTTCCGGAAGTGGTAACGCTGGCAAGGAGCAAGAGCAAAGTAGAAGAAAACAAGCAAGAGATTATTCTTTTTCATTTAAATATTTTTGTATTTTTCAAATAAAAATGGATTCTAATAATTTGAATCTGTACTTTATTTGAAACCCATTTTTAAGCATATGATATTTTCTGAAACGCGGAAACAGAAAATCATGTTAAGTTTCAAGCATATTTCCGAATGACCATGAAAATATTCGGTTATTTACTTGACGAAATTCAAAACAAGCTTACGAAGAAGTGGACAGATTTCGTAGATTCTAGTCAATAAAACATCTTGCAGTAACTTTAAATACAAAAAACAGTTAAAAATTTCATTACTTCTAGTTAAAAATCGCAGCGATGAGAGCGGAGAAATCAAACATGTTTGAAATCGCCGCTTTGCTCTCTTGATGGCTCTTTGCTCTATCTTCGAACTACGCTGCAGCTGCACTCTGTGTGCTACCCTTTTAATGCACGTGTTTGATTTCTCCGCTTTACTCTTTGCTCGCTGCTTTTGCTCACTCGCTGCTCCATTTTGTTTTTACACTTAGACGGCTACTGTCAAAAAAAATTTCAGAAGGAATCGGACTCGTAGTTTTGTTTTGACCACATGTCGAAGTCAGCTTGTCCACGAGTTTCAGAAAAATGGAAAAAGAGCAATATCGATCAGTGATTCGATTCTTGTTTTTGGAAGGGAAAACGCACAGCGAAATCAAAGAGCACTTGGATGCTGTGTACGGTGCCTCTTCTTCTCTGATGGCGACCGTCAAAATTTGGTATTACGAGTTTCAACATGGTCGCACATCGGTTTTTGATGAGCCACGCCCAGGTGCCCTGAAAATGGCTCCCACGGAGGATAACACGTGTGAAGAATTCACGATCTCGTATTGGAAGACCATTGAAGATGCACGGGATAGCTGATGCAGTAGGCGTCTCAAAAGACTGCGTGGGTCATATCCTCCATGAATTTTGGGCATGAGTAATCTGTCGGCGCAATTGGTACTGCGTTTGCTTACTCCGGACAACAAGCGCAACCGTGAGACCACGGCCAAATTGATCGAAATGCACTACGAACTGCTGTCCCACTAACCGTCCCATTCTTTCGTAAGCAAAGAACTTATCGGACCGCCCTCAGTACATATCACTTAACACTTTCATCAGCGGTTAGCCTCATCCTTTGATCAGTGAAAAGTTTGACATTACTTGTCATTGTCATTTCACCGACATTCTTTGCAGTGGAATTTAGTCTAGTAGTATCATCTTTGTATATAAAACTTATAGTACTATCAAGAAGACGAAAGATTTTGGCGACATCTTAAGGCTAGGGACTGCAATTGCTAGATTTGTCTTTGCTAAATTTAATAATAAAATATTCTATTTTTTACTACTTGTTTTGTATGTTATTCTACCCTCCACTGCAAAAGCGTGCGCTAATTTCTGCGCCACCACCAGGCTAGCGTTCGCAATACAAAATCATGTTCCATGATAATACTATAGGTTATACATATATACAAAGGTATCATTACCGATTTCTTGGGCTAAAATCAAAGATCTGAAATTGAGAAACATGTTATTCCTATATGATGGCGGCGCAAAATCTTACACAACACGCAACAAGCATGAATGTCATATTTTATAACATTGTGCAGCAATGCTTCCAATCTATTGAATCAGAAACAAATTATTCAAAATGCATCAACACCACACTCTGGCTTTAAACACCCTGTGGTCTTAAGTCAACTGTTCAACTTATACCATTTGCGATATTATACCTTTCATTATACCTCTTAAACTTCCTATAAACTTTAAGCTTTTTATGAAAAATAAATGAAAGTAAAAAGAAAGCTCTTAAAATGTAGCTTAAAGCTTTTTGTAATTTAAGGGAATTATTTCAGCTTTTGTTCATGTTTCTTTTCACATTTATGGCGGTATACATCTGCTCTTGATTTAAGCTTAAGGTTTGAGAATTAGCTAATCCACTGAACAATATACATATATTTATAAATGTTTTGAAATGCTTGTACTAAAATTTTTATATAAATTCCTTGATTTCGTTTTTTTTTCAGATCTTCATCACTGGAATAATGCTCAATCCATTAGGAAATATATTTCTTTTTCTTATTCTGGGTGAGTTTATTCTAGGTATTTATTTTATTCTAAACATTTTAAACTATAAACCAATTAAAAAGAATTTTAGTTTTATCTGTTTTTATTAAAACGCAATATAAATGAAATTATTTCATTATTATTAGATACTAGTTGTATACAATTTCTTTAAAATAAAGCTTTTTTGACTAAAGTATTAAATTAAGTAAAATAAATAACTTTATTATAGGATTTAACAAACCTTAAACAACGAAATTTGAATTTATTAAAATTTCAATAAGCTTTTGTGCTTTAACCGTGCTTATTTAAAATTTACGTGAAGAGAAGAAACAGCAAAACATAATTTGTAAGTTTTTTTAGCAACTTTTAAAATAAGAGAATTTAAAGTTCCACAAGCTTAAAGCTTTAACATAATTAAAAGCTTTTGTTCATTTCTAGCCAAAACTTTTTTTTGGTTCGAACTTAAACTTAGATGAAAAAACGGTAGCTTATGTCTCTATTATCTGGCAATGTTAATAGCAGACATAATGTACATTTTTTGTAAAAAAGCTTAAAACACACAACTTTTTTTGGTAGTTTCTGTTATGATATTATATTAACAGAACTTTGCTGTTAATTTGGATTTAAAATTGAATTATGTATGTACATATCTTTATCTTCTGAAAAAGAAATTCAAGGAAATATTTAAATTGAGCTTCATATATTTTATTTTTCCCTAGTGACCAGTTAACAATCATTCATTAAGTGAATATTAGGGCAAAATAATGTATAAAAACTCAGTTAAAATTTTTTGTTTGACTTTCTATACATTCATTTTTATTTATTACAATTTTGTTAATAGTATTAAGGTAAATTAAATTTATAAGGGATATGGATTTAGTTTGACAAAATCGACGAAGCTTTCAACAAGATACATGAAAGACCACTAATTATTTAAATCGAATTTTATGGGTTAACACAGTTTTATTACAATTACTTTAATTCGAAATATATTTCTGAACTATTCATGCTTATTTTGACATTCTCATGAATAGTCTATTCGTTAGAATGATTTTATTCCTTCGAATGAACTTTCTTAATTTTGAGATTTGAACGAATAACATTCATTTGCGAAAGATAGCATAAAATGAACTTCAAAAAAGATTCATTTTCATTGTCAGCCGTTTGACATTAACTATATTTGTATTTGAATTAGTATGACCGTTTTACATTTTTTTTGTTTCTAAACATTTTACAGATGTTGGATAAAGAATCAAGAAACAAAATTAATAATACACTTTTTCATTATAAAGTAAAGTTTAACCATAAAGAACTACATATTCATTACATTTTTTGTGTCAACTCAGCTGTTTTGAAACTATTCTTAAAAAAATGAGTTGTTCATGACGCGTTTTAAATTTTTATTTTTTTTCGTATACACTTGGTCACACTAAAATATCAAAAACAAAAGAGAAGTGTTTGTGAAATGTCAAAAGTCAAAACCAAAAAGTGAAATCTTTGTTTAGTTGTAATTGGTTTGTTTATTGTTTAATAATTTAAATTTCTTTGATAAAAACATAAAATAATAAATAAAAAATAAAAATATGGCATTTGTGTTGTTTATAAATGAAGATGGTGTTGAAGAAGTGCAGAGGAGAAGGATAGTGGATGCTTTCCGTATCAACGCGGGTGGTAAAAAAAACCCTTTGCTACCTCCGGGTTTTCTTCCACTGTTTTGATAAACTTTTCCTTTTGTTCGCGGTTTGTCCAGTTGGAATGCGACCTTTAAACATAAAACAACAAAAAAAATGAATAAAAGTAATTTATTTTCCATGAAATAATTAAAAACTTACATGTTTTGTTGTTTAATTCTATTCCTTCGAATGTCAAAATTGAATTAGCTTTCGCAAATGAATGAACTTTCTATGGATTGGGTGAACTTTCGATTTGTTCGATTAACATTCTAATCGCCGAGTCTCAAAATTAAGTTTCAACGAATTCGACTCACTTTCGAACGAAAGAGAATGTCAAAATAAGCACCATTAAATATACTCTTTAAAGATGTAGATTGAACGAGAGTTTTCAAACTTTTTCTGCACAGTTCAATGAAGAAGGCTAACCAAAACACAGTTGCAGTCTTCCGTGAGGATATTTCATCTACTACTTGAAATGGCATTAGAGGAGTCATTTCATTTAAAGTGTCCAATCTTTCAATTATTTCGTCTACAATTTGTTTCGAAACTAACACCAGGAAACTATTGCCGTTCAAAATCGGCAAAAAATTGGAGGTCCCCTTTATTTCATTCCTGATAACACGCACATATGAATGGCTGAGAGTTGTGATTCACTAGGTCCTGGTTCTCTACGAGCTATTGCACCACCAAATTTATTTTACAAACTCAATCTGTCCTTAATGCGAACTCAAGACACTTTTTTCAATATATCATTCAATACTCCAATACTCCAATACTCCGCTGATACTAATTATTTCTAGGAACTCTGAAGTACATTATATCTTGACTTCTTAAATACATGCTGCAGCGTGACCTCGTTCGCATCGATTATTAAGAGGTGCCGTAAAATGAATATCATAATATGAATGCGACTTAATTTTTGCAAATGGCATCAAATGTCATTGTGCTTTGACACCTAGGTAGAATGTAGAGAATTACTGGCTGAAAACAATGGTGTGCTGCAACTGCAACTGGAGCTGCAGCTGGAATAGCTTTCAAAAGTACCGTTCGTGCGCGCAATTCTGCTATTCAATTTACTAACTGTTGGGTCAGTCTTTATATTAGGAATTGAAGAGCTGAAGCTCACTTCCATGTTATGTAAGCTTGCAACGGGTGGTTTGACCGTTGGATTTTGAAACGTCAAAATTGCTTCACTCACTAGTTAAAAGTGCGTCAACATTTACATTAACGACTGTAACTACGTCTTGCGTTGCATTGCTCTGTGTTTATAAATTTAAATTTGTGTGTATTCAATATTCTTACATCCATTTCAGTTGCAGATAGTTAGTGGACAACGAGCAATTTAATCCTAAGAACGTGAAATTATTGTTTCTGTTCTGTTGTCTTAATGCAGATTTTGTCGTCGCATTCAATTACGCATCAACAGACATTCGTTTGAACGATACTGATTCTAGAGTAAAACAACTTAAAAATGAAATTGCAGCTACTGGTATCTCTGTAGTGAATTCAAATGTTACACGTTTCTGACCAAATACAACCCCTAGTCTTCTAGACTTAATGATTTTGTCTGACCTGTCCCACGTTCTTTTATTCGACCAGCTTTCTCTTGAAGGAATATCTGACCACGATTTACTATTCTGCATCTATAATATAGATTTTTCAAATATCTCGTCTCCGTCTTCATTTCAATTCCGATATTTTAAATCTATTTATAATTCTGCATTACAAGAAGACGCTTTAAATTTATTATCCATTTGATATTTGTTATAGCTTTTATAATGTTGATGATAAAGTCAATTTCTTTCAACATTTATTGCTTCAACTCTACCTTAAGCATATTCCACTAAAAACTGTCATAGAAACAAGAACTGCTTTTGGTTTACTTCTGAAGTCTTCGACTCAATAAAAATCCGTCGTAAGCTGTATTCCAAGTGGAAGCGCTATCCAAATCCCATAAACTGGAAAATTTTTTGTCAAGCTCGCAACCATACTCGTCCTTTTTAACTTGCAAAGCTCAAAAAAAAGATATTTTTTTTTTAAATGTTGGAAGCGTGCAAAGGTAATTCCTGTGCCCAAGAAAAACAATCCTTCAACTGCATCAGATTTTCGGTCTAAAAGTACAGGCAGTACTTGCCTGTCTAAGATCTTAGAAAAAGTTTTGTCAAACCAAATTTCAAACCACATGCGGACTCGTAACTTATTTTCTCTGGTGCAGTCAGGATTTCGAGCAGTTCACAGCTGCTCTACGGCTATGGTTAAGGTTCTTGAAGATATTCGAGTTCAGTATGACCAAAGCATGTAAACGCTTCTCTGTTTGCTGGATTTTACAAAAGCATTTGACCGAGTTCATCACAGTATTCTGTGCAAGAAACTAAAACTTTACTTTGGCTTTAGTGACAGTTGGGTTTGTCTCATTCAAGACTATTTAAGTCATCGAACTCAAAAGATTAAAGTTGGCAATAAATCTTCTTATTCAATATTCTTACTTGCTGGCGTCCCACAGGGTTCCATTTTTGGTCCTATTTTGTTTTGCATCTTTGTGAACGACTTACCACATGTTTGCAAAAATGTCATGTTACATCTCTACGCTGATGATGTTCAATTTTATCTTTCGGGACCTTTTAACTTACTGGAAGATCTAACTAGTAGAATAAATGAAGATCTGGATGAGATTCACAATTGGTCCCAAATAATTGCTATATCTAGACGGAAATTCGATACGAGCAATCTACCACCTGTTTTTCTAGCACAGCTTCAAATTGAGTTTTTGAGTGCTGGTTTAAGTCTAGGCTTTAAAATAAATCATTCACTTTCAGCCATCGACCATATTAACCTATATGTTGGACATAATATCTATGGATGTCTTCGAAATTGAATATGTTCTCTAATCTAACACCGGTTGAGACTAAACTGAGAATTAGTAAATCGTTGCTTGTACCACTTATTGACTATTCTCAATCACTGCGTAAATTGCTTGTTGCTTTTAATGATATAATTAGGTACATTTTTGGCTTGCGAAGATTTGACCATGTTTCTCAATACCATCAACTTGTCCTAGGGTGCACTTTTGAACAATTCTTTGAATTCAGGTGTTGTATTTTCTTGCACAAAATATTACAAAGAAGGACACCATCATACTTTTATGAAAAAATATGCTTTGCGCAGTCTGATCGAACAATGAATCTTATTTCACCATATCTTTTTTTTTTTTTTTATAATTTACACGCGCTCAAGGGATTATGATTACCCTTTAAATGTTTGAACACAGCGCGTGCGTGAAGTTAAGGAAGAGAAAGAAGGATAGGAAAGATTGTGTGGCACGATGTTCTGAGACTGAAGGTTGTTATCTCAGATATTTTATCTCCAGGGATGGCGGCTGAACTAAAGCGGAGAATGCCGTGTCTTATTTCTATGTCGCTTATAATTCACATTATTTTATTCGTGTTCATCATTGTTGGGCATACTAGTTTAACTCAATTACATGTTGTTAGTGTTATGCCTGAACAACATGTAATGAGTAAACCAGTAAACCCATTGATGACAATTTTAAGAAAGGTTTTAATGGATTTAAAGCGACATAGACGACGGCAGGCATCGAACCTGTGATCATGAGGTTCACAGGCGAGCACACATCCATCGCGCCACGGCCACCCCTAAGACATCTAAATTCATCAAGGCTATTTTTTGTATACGCCATTAAACTCTGGAACTCATTACCATTGGCGATAAAGCAGATAATAGGAATACCCCAATTTAAAAAGGCAATTCTTAGTCACTTTAATTAAACATTTATAAAACAGTAACTAGAAAGTAATTATGTATCAAATCTTAATTTTATTGACTTATATTATGTTTTTTTTTTATTTTATTTTTTTTTTTATCTTACTAATGTTAAAAGAAAGCTCTAATTTTAATTAACATAGGAGTCCAATTTTAAGGTAATAAAAGACTAAGTCTTTTTTGTACGCCCGCTATAAAATAAATAAATTGAAATTGAAAGATGATTCCTCATCGGGTTCTGACGGCATACATACTTCCTACTGTTGCTAAGAATAGCAATTCAAAAGCTGCTCAACCAATAGATCTCCATTTCCTGTGGTATATTTCCCAAACAGTGGAAAGATTCTTTTCTTATCACTGTCCATTGCATGGACAGCTATGTAGAATATGTGGTTTCAGCAAGAAGGGACTTCAAGTCACACAATGGGCCTAACCATCGACGAAGATTTTTTTCTTACGCTTGGTGAAAACTTACCAAAACCTAGATAAAACTAAATGATAATTCAAAACTGAATTTACGAGTATAACGCACAAATTTAATTCCAAAAAGAAGTTAATGTTTTTATTAGGAAAGCCTTTACGAGTATAGGCGGAAAACGCTAAATTTTTTCAATAATGAAGATGTGACAATATGTCAAACTTTGACAATGGCCAAATTTAAGAATATTAAAGTCAAAAAAATTTAAAAAGAAATTTTATTTTAAAAGTGTTGCGGTAAAATTTACCACAACAAGTTTCACCTACCTACTACCTAGTCAATTTTCCCCAATCTATTTTTACCTTCCTTTTTATTGCGGCTCCAAAATGCTGTAGAGCTCAGTTGAAACCTGGTTTCCACCGTCCAGAGTCCTACTCTTAGGCATTCTGGAAAAGCAATCAAACTAGGTCTTCGATTCTGAAATACAAAGTTGAGTGACAGGCGGTCACCAAAATCCATATACTTATATGTGACGGATGAGTCACAACGGCAAAAACACACAGGTACACAGTGTGCGACAGATGGTCCACACAGGATTGCAAAACATAAAGATTTTGACCCATGTTCAACGGCATGTGTGATTTCAAGTTCACACCAAAATAAATTTAGTATGGCCTTCTGCCCAAATTTTAAGTGTCGGGCTCACCAAGTAAAATCACGTTGCAAGGTTTTTCCCTTTACCCTTAAAAGTCTATGGGATATGTTAAATTTCGCGTGAAACATCGGATCCTGTCTCATAATGTTTGTTGGGAAAATGGCATGGGATCCCATATAACAGAATGATTTCTTCAAGTCTTTGAGTTGGGCCGGTTGGGCTGGGGACTTTATTCGCGATCTTTAATAATTTTTCGTTTAACTTTTTAGACCATTTGAAATTGACGGATTAGAACTGAACTCGTCCATTAAACCAAGGTTGGTGTTCAAATCACCAATGTGAAAGAGACCATAATTATATGCGTGGCTTGATTGGACAGCGGCAGACACACCAGCGAAAAAGCCGGGTGTTGCAACCGTGAAAGAATACCAACACGGACCAAAGGTCAGAAGAGGATGACATATATTTCATGGCCGAATGGATGAGAGAAGTTCGCCTTTTGAGAGGCACTTTTTGAAGAGCTACGAATGAGCTAAGTTGGAAAAGTTTCAAAGCGAAAAATTATTATCGGAGGCGAGAAAAATTTTCGAGTTGTTTTTTTTGATATAGTCAAATTGTTGTCAGGGAAATCCCAGTTGAGGGAATACTAAGAGGAAAATTCTTTTATGGCAACAGGAAAGCATTCTTTTTCGAGGAGATAGAGCCAGGGTGAGACTGTCTGGAAGAGACAGGGTCCGCTGAAAAAAGAAACTAAGTATACGTTGTTCATTGTCCAATTGTGCTTAGGAGAATTTTTATTCGTTTTGCTTTGTTCGGAGGCTATTAAGTGCCTTAAAATTTACCCCGTTTAGGCTTTCGTTCCCTTCTTTGTCTTCCCGAGATTGCGGAACTCGCGACCGTTGTTAAGATTCCATTGTTGTTCGGGAATTTTTCGCAACATGATTTTTCCCGTTGTGGCACAAAACCATTGTCCTTGTTTAAATTTTAAATTTTTCACATTTTCAAACATATATTTTTTTGTAAATTGGCCATCTGCCAATTGCCAAATACATTTGTTAAATTTCTTACTTGTTTTAGAAAAACTTCTGGGTTTTATACATATATTTATAAAGGTTTCCCAGATAGTTTTAAATAAAACTTCGTTAAAATCCTATTCAGGTAAAATTAAAATATTCTTTTATTTTTCTTGGAAAGGAACTTCTTTTTCAGTGAATTGGTCCAAAAGGTTTGTAATTTCCTATTTATTTCATAACTAAAACAAAAAAAAAATTACTGGCGCGCATTTTAACTTTGGTACACCCTGTTTTACAATTTAATTTAATTCACTTTTAACATCTTTTTTTATCGATCCCCCAATTAATACAGCCCACCGTTTTTCTGAGCCCACCCCATCGCTGAGCTATCTAGGTGGCAGCATTTTTTTATGCTCCCTGTTGCGAATTCTCCAAACGCACCCACCTTGTTGACAGTTGTCATTAGTTTATTTTCTCTCACACGCCGCGCCGACTCGTTTCGACTTTTTGTAAATATATTTAATTAATTCGTTTAATTAAATAATTATTCTAACTGTTTTGTGTTTTGCGGATTGTAGTTCCGCCGTCATAAATATAAACTTATTCCCATAAAAATTCTAGTAGATTCGCGTTTAGAAATTTCGGTAACAAAAGTGAAAAATAATATATAAAGAAATTTAATATAATTTTTTTTCAATTTGTTAGATGTCACAAACGAAACGAAACGTAGGTGATCTTGGGAAAGATTCCGGAAAGAACAAAGAATTAAAAAAAAATGGGGTTATAAAGCCCCGTATTATTTGGGAAAAGGTTTTTGAAAAACGACTGCCTAGTAGAACAGAACAATATGGTATTCACAGAAAATAAAATTCACGACTGGGTCGCACGAACTTGCTGCTATGTAAAAGACTAAGAACTTTAAAAAAGATTGTTATTAGAGAAAAACTGTTCATAAAATTCATTTTTAAATTACTAAAACAACTTCATTAGAAGATGAAGGTAAAAATAGGATGCCATGTGAATCAAGCAAATATTGGTTTCTGCAAGAATAAAAATTATAAGACTTTGTAGTGGTTTCTTAAAAAATAAGCTTTTATATACAAACTTCTTAAAATATTTTTAAGAAAACATTTTGTTACGCCAACTCCAATTTTTTATTATTAAACGTAAACAAAATAAATTTCCAAAAAAAAAAATACTGAGCCATTTTTGAGATACTGAATATTCCAAAAAAAATATTTTTTTTTCCAAAATTCTAAAATTTTTTTTTTTTAATTTTTGAAATGCAATGTTTCTTAAACTTTTTTGAAGCTTCTCTATTTTTCATTAAAATTCGTTATGAAAAATTTAAAATTCGAAAAAATGGTTCTTATGGTAGGTTATAGATCGTAAAAATTAAACGAAAGACAAAAAAAATTATGAAAATTCTCAGAACCGTTTTCGAGAAAAATACGATTTTTGAAACCATATTTGAACATAAATGTATATGGTGGGTACCATTATTTTTAGGTGAAACAATTTTTTCTCAAATCTTGTAGATTATATTAAGAAACTTTTATTTATCAAGTTTGACAAAAATCAAATACATATTGAGTTTCCAAAAAAACAAATTAATTTTGAAATTTTTTAAAAATCCAAAAAATGAAAAATTGAAAATTTGAATATGTAATAATATTCCAACTTTGGAAGGGCTCTTAAAGTTACTGCTTAGGGAGATTTCCTGTCCTCGACAGATAATAAAACTGAGTTTCCATTTCTTTTTGAAACTACTTCAAAATTATACTTTAAAACTCCAAATAGAATGAAATTAACCATTTTAAAATTTGTTAAAAAATGATTTTTCGTTTTCTAGAACTTTTCAACTTCGTTCTGTATAATACCAGGATCTCACAAATTGTGACTTCTTGGTGGCCTCCTCCCATTTAACCTAGCTCCTTTGATTGTGCCCCTCTCTTTTTTACACATTACGTGTAGTGGTGGTATTCGGTCACGGTTATAATGCGCAGTTTTTCACTTTTTTCGTTTAGAAGCTCGCTCCGTAGTTAATCCCAATCCACTCTCTTATTTTCAAATATCCTTACTGAAAGGGATCATTCACAATGAAGTTCGCATAATGAACGTATTCAGCGCACCTCCGTCCAATACTTCCAAGCTAAAAGAGAAAACATTAATCAATTTTACGCGATTAAAGTGCCCGTCCCGAACCGACCCAGACTAAGATGAAGAGGAATATCTCGGAAGGATGCACTTCGCCATTTATCAATGTTAAATGGTAAGGAATAATTCAATTTTCAACTAATACCGTAGACCTTCGTGCAGATTTTAGGGAGCTTAGTGATTCTTCTTCCAAAATCATCTTCTTTTCGTTTAGAAAACACTAATTTAATGTTGGGCTCTCGGCCATTGTCGTAGCTTTTTTTAAAAAAAAAAGGTTGTCACTCCCTTTGGAAAACCCCATTCTTTCATTCTTAAGAAAACAGTGTTCCATTTTTAAATAACTAAGGTAGTGTTTTAATAGAAAATCGACCAAGTCATTTTGGAAATATTGAGCTGGATTTTTTTTTTGAAAAACTTTAAACTCACGAAACTTCCTTATATACTCGTAGCTAGACTGGCTGTTCTATACTGGGTGCTGGACATGGCACTTCATTGACTACAAGAGGGTTATCTTCTTGGACTATTACTCGCTCTTTACATGATGCCCATTTGCCAGCTACTCTCTACTCTTTCTCCGTTTCGATCTCAAAACCATCAGCCAGTTAATTGGCTTTTTTATAAAATCTTCGGGCTTTTATTGAATGTGTAGGTATTCAAAATTTTCAGCAAGATGATGATTTTTCTCAAAGTTATTTTAAAATGACCCAATAACTTCAAAACAACCGCAGCCAAAGTAGTTAACACTTAAGATTTATGAATATCTACATTAACGTCAATCACTCCGAAGAAAGTAAGAGTGACAGTGATTTTAAATTCTTCCCTTAGCCAAGAATTTCATTAATGTATACCCCAGAGGAAATTCCTTATTTAATCCATCAATTTCCATCTCACCTGGAAAGACGTTTTACTCACTAAAAAAAAGTACCCTTAATTTCTTCATTTAACTTTGATTCTTAAAGGCATCCCAACCAACGAATATTTACCAGCGAACACCTCCCTCAACAACTTCACACCTCTCATGCAAGGATATGTGTGCATGATATCCTCCCACATAAACACAGTAATAGCTATAGCACCCATTACAGGAATAGCATGCGAATTTTGTTCGCATTACAAAAATACGTGAGATATTTATCTACATATATACATAAGTATTTATGTAAGCACCACAAAAATGTTTGCTTTTTAAAAAAATTCCGAGTTTAAAATTCAAATTACTAAACGCAATGAAGTGAAGAAATTCAAATGATGGGGTAGAACTAGAAGTCTGCAAAGGGTGTGTGCGAGGTTTACATTGTAAAAAAAATATAAAAAACGACAAGATAAACAAGGCCACAATATCGATCTGGGGGAGAAGATTTACTTTCCTCCTAGATACAAGAATTGGAATTTTATTGTCAACGTTACAGTGATAACAATGTACATACATTTTAAGCATTAATAAATAATCTTCGTTTTCTTTTTTCTTTTTTGAACAGATATCCTTGAAGTTTAACACTGGATTAAGGCAGTTATCCTTTAGGGATTATCCTATTTAATTAAGAGAGTAAACAAAATGATGTTTATTAAATTATGTAATCTTATTTACTTACTGATTTTTGATAAGATCTTCGTGAATAATTAAATATGGGCCTTTCCGAGTCCTTTTAATTAATTTATGTTCGGTTTTTTATTAATTGCAAATCACCCGCTATAAGGATTTAACTGGAATTTAAGTTATTCAAAAACTAGCAGACCATTATAGCTTACAACTATGTCTAAGACTTATATCGCCGAAGCTTTATAATAGTGCTAACTTTTTGATATATGTATATAATAGGTGTGTACATACATACTATAAAACAAATCAAAGCTCATTGCGTGTCACCATTGCATTGCAAAGGAAATTTACCAAAGGCATATGCTTCTGAAAAAAAAAACACAGAAACGAAATCTGACTGAAGTAAAAATTTCCTTTTCTGATGAAGAAAATTACGCATACAAATCGGCCTCCACAAACAAGATTAATGTAGGGGAGAATGGGGTGAATTTGAATTAGAAAACACAATTTTTCTAAAATTTAATAAAAGCCCATATTTCCAGGGCAGTCACAATGTAATGAACTAGTTCCTCTGTAAATATCTCCTCATGTTGCTTTTTGTATAAAAGTAACCTATCACTTAATAATTAAGATAGTACGACAGTAGCCTTTACAAACTTAAAACTGATTTTGGGAATATCACCAACAGCATGAATGTTTCGACAAAATTCTGCAACTAAGACCTCGACATTCTCTTCAATGTGTTCAAACTATCAGCACGAGATAAGGGTAGTGATCTATATACCGTTCTCGATCAATTGGACCCAGATGCACTTTCTAATGGCAGAGTAAGACTGTTTAGCTTCAACTCCTTCCTTCTTAAGCACGATGCCTTTGTCGTGAAAAGCACCTCCAAAGGGATTGGCTTTCCACCTAGTTTCAAGATGAGCTTTTTTTTCCAAGATGGTCCCTGCCGGCGCTGTGGTTCCTGGAAGATTTTTCAATTCCTCGCCACACGTTGTACACACCTGAAAAAACTTTTTTGAAGCGGCTGAGAATCGAACCCAAGGCCCTCTGCATGACAGTCCAACGCACTTACCATTACGCCAAGGGGTACTACAAGCCTTCAGTTCAGTCAAAGGACATTGCACGAGGGATGAAAATGATTCCTTCCCTCAGCCATCGTTGCCACGAAAAGAAGAAACTAAACCCTCTCGAAATGGCAAAGAATGTGGTCAGCGATCGTGAGGTTAGACGGCGAAGGATAATTGAGTCAGTCAACTTTTAACTGGTTACATCGCCGTGTTAATATCTCGTTTCATAACGAGTAAGCAGAACAAGTTGAGTCTACAGAGATTTCTTTTCTCTGGTCAGACAAAACCCGAAGGAAAGTATGTCAAGATTTCTTCTGAGATAAAAAGCTTGACACATGTCAATCTGATAACACTCTATGTCTGTTATCGCCTCTGGACTCATCAGACCATTGTGTCATATCTGTAAATTTCTCATGTCAACAAAACCCAGTTAAAGAAATAATTCCTAAGAGAACCGTTTGGCAAAACGAGAAAGCCAACTGGGACGGTCTCAATGATTTCTTTAGGAGCTGGTCACTATGCTTTCTCGGATGCTATCAAACCAAAGGATAATTCATGGTTTGGTTTGACCTGTAAAAAAGTTATTAGGGTCAGAAAAGTAAGTTTGAAAGCCAACCCTACTGAGGAAAACCGTTATAAGTTCAAACAAGCTATATAGACTTGTTATTATGATATTCAAAGAACGAAATTTCTGCATGACAATGCTTTAGGCGAAAAATCATACAACGTTCAAAATTGTTTTAGCTATTTGTACGAAACGGACGAAATCCGTTTTTTTTTTTTTAATTGTTTATTTTCCACTCTTAACAATTACAATTAGGAACTTAGCTTAAATAAACTTAAAAACTAGACTTTAGCATTTTTTTTATTTTGGTAAATGACCACAAGGTACGCATTACTTATATTTATGATGTATTTTTGTATTATTAAGACTGCAATATCATTTTTAAGCGTGGGGAAAAAACCTTTGAAAACATTTTTTTGGTTCTTAAAAATACGTCTTAAATACTAGTTACATATAAATAGCTTATGAACTAATACCTAAACCTAAAATAACCCTAAACTTAACTAATCGCATAACAGGACCCAGTCCGCAATGGTCATTCCATCGATTTACTATAAGCAAATCGATAAAAAAAAACCGCTGACAAAATCCTGCCATGTAAAACCTAAGTATCAGCTACAACCCAGTCGAGCCACCAACACTTGTCTCTGTCAAGACGTTCAGAACTATTAATATCTCTTTCGGGTATGCTTACGCAGTATCTCATACTTTCGCTATCGTTCGCCGAATTTCGAGGTTCATACAATATGCTTTTGTCAGTCGCTATTCTAGAAAGACATTTTTAAAATACTGAGGATTAGGATAAAGCAATCCGGAAACGAACCCATTATCTGTAATGCTAACTGATCGCACAAAGTGATTTCTCACAAGGTCTAAGATGACGTTATCAATTCTTGATATACCTGATGCATCTAAAAGTATTTTGTTACAGCTATAATGCTGAAAACCGGAGTGTGCACTTCTGTACATGTGCATACATGCTCTAAGATATTTTCTTTCGAATGTACGATATTTTTCCATGTACGAGTATGTATGATGGACTAATGTTCCACTACACTGGACTCGCGTGCGTCAGAATTGGACGAATAAATGCCCGATAACAAATGATCTTCACATCAGGTCTCAAGTAATTGGAGTAGAAGAGGCTCTTTAGAGACATACATAAATGCAGCTCTTGCTTTTTTAAGTTGAGTATTTATGGGCTCATTAAAATATAAAAACTTGTGCAAATGGACACCTTAGTATTTCACAACCGTTTTAGATTCAATTAGAAGACCATTACAATCTAAGATTTTAAAATCTTTCCAATTATGTCGCAATTTACCGCGTCTTAGTGGGGTGTGGAACAGTATGGTTTCACATTTTGTATAATTTATTTTTAATTTCCATTCTGTGCAGAATTCTTGTAGTCTATCAAACTTAGTTTGTACGAACTAAATCCTACTTCATCTTTGGTTCCAAAGCTCGTTCCCCTTTTCGTCCGTTCACAAGAAAAGGCCAATTTGCTTGCTGCAGAGTTTGCTGTTAATTCAACGCTGTCATTTGACTCCTCTTGTACTTGAGAGCGTAAACGATTTTATGGAACTAATCTTCTCCCGCACTGATAGACTTGCAAGAGTACTGAAAGCCAGATCTTAGCACTTGATATTTCAAAAGCATTTGATAGAGCGTGGCATCAAGCTCTCTTATCGAAAATGCGTGCATTTGGTTTTTTTTTAGTTGGATTATAAACTACCTTTCGATCCACTCAATACAAGTTGTATTGGATGGTTTTAAGTCAGAAGTTCATATAAATACTTGGATGCCACAGGGCTCCGTTATATCTCTGACTCTCTTTCTCATATTCATCAATGATCTTTTGTCTGAAACTTCTTATCCATTAAATTAATTTGCTGACGACAGTACTCTCAGCTTCTTATATTCGTTTCCAGAAATATGTCCTTGTCCTTCGGATGTGGTTCTGGAACGGCAGTGTATGATAAACTCATACCATAGCATTGTCAAAAGGGGAAACATAAACCATGTAAAATTGAATGCTTCAAAACCTCATAAGTGGCTTCTATAGTTAAAGTGGAACCCATTCCATGCCACATCTCTTCAGGTCGCAATGTTTTCTGTCTTTCAATATTTTATCGTTATTTTTATAAACAGTGTTCCAGAGAAATAATGAATTACATTCGTTTCCTTAAACAACTCAACATAAATACTAGCGCTTTAGGGACGTACTGTTTAATTCAGAGATTTTTTCCTTAGCAGAACTACAAGAATGTGGAACGCCTTACCCAGCTCAGTTTTTGCTTTCCTATTTCGGTTTTCAAAATAAATGTGCATCAATTTCTCCATATAAATCATCGCCAACTTTCCCAAATGTTCACACATTTCAGGGGCAGTCCTGATTCCTGTAGGACTTACAAAATTATAATAAGAAAGTATTTTCCTTAAACTTGGCAAAAAGAATTGAATTAATCCCCGGCCAAAAATAACGGTACCAGTCCAGGAATTTTTTTTTTGGAAATCATAGAAAATGTTGTTTTCTGGAAAATTGTTCAAAAAATTGTAAAGTAAGAAACTATTTAACAAAACTGGTATCTTAAAATGGTTACCCCTCTCAAAGATTTTTTTTTGTTTTCGATTTTCTGAAAAACGGTACTTTTATAATTTTCATACTAAAATTCCTTCGAAGTTTGAATAGTATTGTGCATTTAAATTTCTCATAACTTTTGTAGTAGTAGTGACTTTATTAAGCAACATTATGTTGAAACAAAAAATATCACTAAGTACTCGTATAGCATTGGCTTTTGTCGTTGATTATTTGCTTTCTATAGCATGGTGCTGAGAAGAAGAAATTTGGTGGTACTGTCCAGTTTTGCCCATTTAGGATATCTTAGTCTTCATCAATGTTCAAAGTATTTTTCCCGCAACAAGAACGCCGAATCGATTGTAAGATAGGTCAAATTCCTAGGAAATGTCTTCGGTTGCCTGGTGGTTACATAAGTTACATTGGACTTGTTTGTTTGTGCCATGTGGTTGGTAATTCAAGTTAAGGAGTTCACATCTAGCTTTAATTATAAAGAGTATAAACTTGATAGGATTCCGGTCGTTGAAATAATTGGTTGAACACATATCAAAATTCTATTCCTTGTATAGTACTCTGGATTCACTTTGACTTGCCGACTCTGCGAACTTAAAAATAATACGAATACATTCTCCCAGGTCGCTGAGTCCATACCAACCAATTGAATTCCGTGTTCCAGACCAATGATCAACCATTCTTCGAAAATTTGAGATCTTTCCAATTGTAAATACTTTGCTTTAATATTAGGGAGACGATGACTTGGAAGTGCCATTATCTTCCGAATGTACGAACTGGAAATGTATTTGAATGGTAAAGATGTAAATCGGTGAAATTCTGTTTCCAAATACATCATATAGTTCGTCGTATTTATAGGCAGCCAGAACATCTTTTTGATAAAATATCTTAGAAGTTTTTGGGCCTCTTCGTATTGCAAAAGTCCTTATACTTAGGTAGCATAGCAGACAATTGATCTCATAACCGCCTCAAAAAGTTTGAAATTGTTGCTGGAAGCAATATTTTTTACTGAGCACACCTTTCCTGTTTCAGTTAATTGCCTTTTTGCTTCTACCTGTTTCTTCTGTAAGTGTTTTTTGAACGATAGTGACGACACGTAATGGTAACACCTAAGTATTTGTACTCTTTTAACTACCTCGATATCCACATCCATGAATTTCCATCTCTCTTCTCTTAGCGTATCGTCCTGCGCTATTTCGAAATATCATCTCTAACATAACAATATCATGTACATTATATAAAAGTGCTTTTATTGTAGTACCAGTAAAACAAAAGCCACAGGGAAGGTAGCTTGTGAGATCATCCAGGAAGACCGAGAAGAGAAGAGTACTCAAGAGACAACCTTGCTTAACTCCGAATGTCGATTGAAACCAGTCAAATACTTCGTCTCCATCCCATACTGCCGTTAAATACTTCTCGTACAGTCCCCTTAAAACTGCCAGATTTTGGATGATATTCCTAGGCAGTTTAGTTTGTAGATCAGATCTTTCCGATCGATTGAGTTGAAGGCTGCTTTGTAATGAATAAAGAAGGCATATAATTTTTTACCCTTGTTAAGGTAAGATCGAGCAATACATGACAGGGAAAAGATGTGGTCTACTGTTGAATATTCTTTTCTAAAACTGGCTTGGAATTCACTTAGAGTATTATTTTCTTAGATCCACCTCATTAGTCGTTCTAGGATCACACGAGTGCAAATCTTCATGACAGAGTTCATAAATGAAATCCCTCTGTAATGCTTGGTTCGTTTACGCCGCATTTTTTAAATAGTGGGAAGATAATATTACTTCGAAAGCAGCTTTCTGTTAAGTTATAACCCATAAAGGGTTCCGAGGCAAACTTATAGAATTCATATGGGACCCTATCGTCACCTGGAACCTTGTTATTCCTGCATCTCTGTAGAACAATCCTCACCTCTTAGGTTGAAAAAGCTAGATCAAGGAATTTATTTTCAATCCATGTGTAAGCTAACTAAAATTTTTTTGGTTTCATTGGGGCATAAAGCCGCTGTTTGAAGTGGTTTGCTAGCAGAGCAGCGTTTACTTCGATTTTCTTTGCAAACGGTATGCCATTTAGTTCTTGAGCAATTTTCCGAAAACAACGACTGTCCCTAACTTCTGTCAGCCTATCCATGAGCAGTTGAGAATACTGTTAAATCGTTTTCGAAAATATTATTTTGTAATTATTGGATGTGTGAAAATGTTTCTAATTATTCTTTTGAAAATTCGATATTTCAAAAGGGTTTGAATGTTATTTTTTTTTTCTATTTATGCATTCTATTTCTCTTGATTTAGGAACTAGTTTATAAGAATAAGTTAATAAGTCTTTTCCTAAGCTTTGAGTCTTAAAATAAAAAAACAATTTTTGAAAAAAAAAAATGTTAAACTTGTTGAATTTTTTTCAAATCCTAAAAGTTTGTCGACACATTAAATTGCCCCACTTTCCCCTACAAATTGACAGGTACGTAAACCGTCTTACTCATGAGTCCTGGCGTTTGCCCATTTCCTGTTTCTTCGTCATGAATTCAAATTATGGCGGGCATGAATAAATTAAGATAACATACTAAACTTTGCTACGTAGAAAAAAAAAAGAGCGAGGGAGAAAGGTTTGGATTTTGAATGTTAATCCAAAAAGGAAAGCATACGAAAAAAGAATGATTAATTACTGATTCAGGATTTTTATGACATCATTGTGACTGAAGCCATAAGGTGGAAGGGAAGAATGGTTTTTATTTTTAAGTGGAAAAAAAGTGTAGGAAAAAAATATACATAGTACCTGAAACTGAACTTATAAGGCAACCGGACATGGAAAGCTCAGTGAACGTATTACTTATCGCTTTCAATTATAAATTATTGAATAAGAAAAGAAAATTACGATTGTATCACAACAGGATTAATGTTGTGTTTTTGTGTGGAGGGTGGTTCAGCTGACAGGATTGTGAATTCGTTTTGAAATGGATTAGGTAGAGGAGTACATAATACATACATATGTATGTAGTAACTATGTTTAGTAAAATACAACATTCTTAAAATACTGAATACGAAGAAACCGAAAAGCTCTCATTACTCGGTATGTTTGTCAACGACAATCTTCGTTGGAATGACCACATCCTCTTAGGATTTCTATATCGATGTAAGAAATTTTTCACCCCTTCTGATCTGGCTACCATTTATAAGGCGTTTATACGTCCAAAACTCGAGTATAACTCACATCTTTGGGCAGGTGCAGCACAAACTCATCTCCACTTATTGTAGAGAATTCAAAACAGAGACTTGAAACCGATAGGTAACAGATCTATCAAGTATTCATTCCCATTTCTTGTTGTCGGAATGTTTCATGTAGGTATTACTTACTTCACTTACTTAGGTCCTCGGACCTATTAATTCTGGATGGTTCGCCTTGCGGGGCATAGGGCCATCATGTACGGTTTCTGGAGATGTGCCTCAGCTCTCTCCAACTCTTCCCCAGTTGTGCTGATTCCTCTTCGACCGTTCTTCGCCAAGTACTTCTGGGTCGGCCCACTCCTCTGCCTCGCTGCGTGAGAGGGTTCCATTGCATCGCTTGACCCGAAATGCACTCGTGCCACTTACGTTTTCGTATTATAGAGTCGATGAGTTCCTGACCTGTCCTCGAATGAAGTTCATCATTGGAGAAATGGTTAGGCCAGAAAATACGCAAGATGTTTCGCAGAGATCTATTCACGAACGTTTGCAGCTTTCTTGTGACAGTGGGTGTTACTTTCCAAATGCTGCATCCATAAAAAAGCACGGATTCTACACTGAAGCGGAACAGTCATTTTGGACAGGATGCCGAACGCAGCCTTTACTTTCCCGATTCGGCTGGTTATATCTAATTCGGTCCCACCATCAGTAGAGACTATACTCCCAAGGTATTGAAAACTCTCTACCGTCTCTACTGGCTGGCCAAAAATATCTATTTGAGTAGATGAGGAAGTTCCAAGGCTGATCCTTTTAGTTTTTGCCGTATTGATCTTGAGCCCTCGGCTTCTCTCTCGACCCTTGTTGTCATTTGATGGAGATCCATGATCCTATGAGAGAGTAAGCACACGTCATCCACGTAGTCCAGATGTTTTAGGTATGATAGCAGATTCCACTGAATTCCTCCATTTAAAGTCGACAAAGCTACATGCAGCACATCACTTATTACCAACAGCAACAGTATTGGTGACAGTATACAACCTTGTCTTACACCACTTTGGATTTCAAACTCCTCTGACAACCTTCCTTTATGCAGAACGGGACATTTGGATCCTTCAAATGTAGTCATGATAATAACCATCAATTTATCCGGTATGCCTCCTCCTGCGCAAGGCAAGTCAAATTAATTCTCTATTGACACTGTCAAACGCCTTTTCGAAATCGATGAACAGCACGTGAAGTGGTGATCGATATTCAACGCACAGTTTGATGATGATCCGCAAGGTGTTGATGTGATCCATGCAGGAAGATCCAGTGCGGAAACCTGCTTGTTCGGCGTCAAGCGTGTCTTCTAGGTGGTATTTTATTCGCTTCTAGGACGATTCTTGCTATAATCTTCGCTACAGCAGGCAGCACCCAGATTCCTCTCCAGTTTTGACACTGCGAAAGGTCTCCTTTCTTTGGAAGCTTGACAATCATCCTCTTTTTCCACTCCTCAGGAAAACTTTCTGTTTCCCAAGCTCTTTCTATGAGTGGGTGCAGGAGCTCAGATGATGTTGCTGGCGCTGCTCATAAGAGCTCTGCGGGAATACCATCAAGTCCAACCGCTTTGTTGTCCTTCAGTGCTCTGATTGCGGTTAAGATTTCTTCTCTACTGGGGGATACAGTGCGTATTCGGGAATTTGTTACTACGGACGGATCATTGGGTGTTAGATTGACTTCGCTGGTGAAAACGCGATTTAAATCCGCAGAAAAGCGTTCCTTCCACCTTTTGATCTGGTCCTCAT
The DNA here is from genome assembly GCA_963931855.1 of Philhelius festivus. Lineage (NCBI taxonomy): Eukaryota > Metazoa > Arthropoda > Insecta > Diptera > Syrphidae > Philhelius > Philhelius festivus. Next base: position 162,329,367 of record OZ007555.1, read on the forward strand.
CTGAAACTAGCAGTGATCCGTTAATGTCCTTTACCAGGTGTTGTTTGGACCTTTGGACACCTGTTAGCCCTTTGGTTATTCTATAGAATTTCCTACTGTCGCCCCTACTTGCGGCCTCTTCTACTTCTGTTGCCAATGCTTTGATATAGTTATGCTTTACACGTCGCACGCTCCGGTGAACTTCTCTCCTTTTTATGCGGTACGCAGACTCTAGCTCGATTCTGCCTGCTGCTGGCGTTGCTGCAATGTGAGCTTTGAGCTGTTTTCTTTCTTCGATCCTGGCCCAAGTTTCTTCGGAAAGCCAGGCTCTATTTCTTCCTTGCGACCGACCGACTATACTTTCAGCACCTGATATAAAAACATTTTTAACACCACACCAATGGTTTTCGATGGAGTTGGGTTCTGTGCTACTGATTTCTTTCAACCCTTGTGAAAGATGGTCCCCTAGTTGTTGGCGGACTGCGGGATCCTTGAGTCTATCGTTGTTGAGCTTGGGTATTCGGGTGTTTTCTTGGGATATCCGAACTGCTGCTGTTCATAATCTTACGGTAGCAACCATCAGATGGTGGCCCCGGGCAATTTCCATGTCTGCGCATCTTCTGTTTCGAATGTCCTGGAGACTGCTTCTAAATCGCCGACTGTTCGCGAAGTGATCAATTTGGTTGGAAGTTGCTTGTCTGTCCGTCTACACCCAACTGATTTTGTGGCACGTCTTGTGCTTAACCATGGTTCCTCCTAAACAAGGTGGTTGGCGTTACAAAAATCGATAAAACGTTCGCCCTTGTCGTTCCAGTTTCCAACACCATGCTTTCCAATAACATGCCTGATCCATCATTGTAATTGCCAACCTTGGCATTCAAGTCTTTCATTACCATTATGATGTCACCAAGTGGTAAACTATCATAAGCAGCACTCAGCCGGTTATAAAAGGCCTATGTCGAGGAGAGCTCCTTTGGGGCATAACACTATATGATGGTGACGCGACGTACTCTAGTCCGGAACCTAGCTTTCATGATCACGATGAATGCTAACCTCCGTAACCCCTATCCTTTAAAGCTAGGCCTTTCGCACTTGTAATTTCAGTCTATTTACTTATATAGGAATACGCAAATAGTTGCTAGGGGACCACCACGAGGAGGTATAACAAGCACTTCACCGTGACTGATTGTTGCGCTACTGGCCCAGACCAAGTTCTGAGCAGTCAATGGTTTCACGATCAGGCACGATGCAAGTCGCAGTTCACCCTCGAGCCTAATTTTAGTCGTACCGTGAAGCATAGACATTCGTTTTTTAGTCGAAAAACACGATTATAGAATTACTTACTCGTGGCGGTTTTTCATTGCCATTTCAATTTGTAAACATTCAAGACCAATCTTCATTGACACCTCTCTTCTCTACCCCCCTCACCCCGAACAATTACGCCTAAACCCAGTGACTTACAACTCTCAATCATTCATGTTTGCGTCACCAGTAATAAAGGGGACCTTCAATTTTCTGCCGATTCCGAGCTAATGAACAGCACTTTTCATGACAAGAGGGCGTACACCCCTGACATTTTTACTTGCGACTTATAGGTACTATAAGGCAAGTTATGCATTCGTAAAAAAAACGAACTCGAGATTTTGATCAAAGTTGACATTACGATGATAGCGAAGACTAAAAAAGTGGGTCTCGCAATTCTGTCTGTCTGTCTGTCTGTTCGACTACAGGCTAAACGGCTCGGCCGATTTTCTTTAAACTTGGTAAATATCATTTTTAATTTTTTCCCCCCACACGTTTTTTTCTTTTTTTTTTAAGACTTAAAATAACGGTACCTGCCATACGATTTTGTTTCGAAATTTTATAAACATTTTTTTTTCTCAAAAACTGTTCGACAAATTTTAAAAATAAAAATACAAAAAAATTTCATTTAATTAAAGCTAGGTATTGGTTGAAAAAAATTTCCCGAAAAATGGTTATTGAGGGTACCCCCCATGGAACCATTTTTTTTGTTTTTGATTTTCTCAAAAACGGTATGACCGATTTTGATCATTTTTTTTGGCTAAAGCTCCTCAGAAACTTAAATAGAATTGTGTACTCAAATTTTCAAAAAAAAAAATTTTTTGGATTTTTAAGAAAACCTTCAAATTTTTTTTTTCAAAATTAAAGATTTTGAAAACCCCATGCCAGATTTTTTTTAAACTTGATAAATAAAAGTTTCTCAATATAATCTACAAGATGTGAGAAAAAAATTGTATTTTACCTAAAAATAAAGGTATCTACCATACAAATGCTAAAAAATTTAAAAAAATGGTTTTCAAAAATCATATTTTTCTCGAAAACGGCACCTAGAATTTTGATAAAATTTTTTTCTTTCAATTAATTTTTACGATCCTTAATTTAATAAAAAAAAATTTGAAATTAAGATATTACAGCTTGTACCTACCATAGAACCATTTTTTCGAACTTTGATTTTCTCATTATCCACTCAACGGATCTTAATGAAATTTTTTATAGAGAAGCTTCTAAAAAGTCTAAAACACATTGAATTTCAAAACTTTAAAATAAATATTTTTTTGAATTTTTGAAAAAAAATCTATTTTTTTCTTTTTTTGAAAAATCCATATCTCAGAAACGGCTCATTATTTTTTTTGTAAATTTAATTTTTATTCGAACAATAATAAAAAATTTAAATTGGCGTACCAAAATTCTTTCTTGAAAAGCTTTTAAAAAATTCATGAGGTTTTTTTTAAAGAAACCACTACAACAACTTATAATTTTTGTTCTTGCATAAAAAATTCATATTTGCATAGCATTTTGTTTTTGTCTCTTACTACTAAAAGAATTTAAAAATTAATTTTATCCTTATGAACAGTTTTCTCTATAATAACATTCGTTTTTAAAATTCCTAGTCTATTACATAGGAGCAAGTTCGTGCGACCCAGTCGTGCATTTTATTTTTGTAGCACCTGAAAACCGAATCCAAGGCCTTCTGCATGACAGTCCAATGCACTAGCCAATATGCCAATGGGTACTTTATCACTCTTAGATTATGTTTTTTCGAAAAATCTGAATAGCGCGATTCCGAGATGCCCTTCAAAAGAAGTAAAGTCTGAGTTCCGTTGAAGAAATCTATTAGTCTATGTTGTCAATACCTATTTCAGCTCACCTTCAATCCTTCCCTCACAAAAACTAATATCAGGACTAAAACTGAATAATCTTGATCTTAATCACTAACAGGTATCTACAGATAATAGTCTTGCAAACTTTATTTTTAAGATCCCATGACACCTTTAAAGGTAGAACATTCCCAAAAATATTATCTGAAGAACCTTGAAAGCAAATCAATGTTTTCCACTGCAGAAATCAACAAAGCAATTCTTTTCGATACACGAGACTGTTTTTAAATTAAAAAAAAAAACTTCTTCCCTGAATTTGTAGACTGTAAACAATGTGACCGAATCGAAGGACATTTTCCCAAAAAAAAAATAAGAAAAAAACATTTTATATCCTTAAGGAATTACCTATCACATCAATACCTCAATCTTTATCCCACGGGATGCTTCCCACCACCGACGACGATGCCAATATCCTGCCGTAAGGCATAGGCACCATTTCCCACACAACAACTCACCAAATCAAATTCCGTCCAATATAACATCTCCAATAAAAAAATATATATAAATGAATGAAAACGGCAATAACAATTCTTCACGATTAATCAAATTCAGACGATATCGGTTGCGGATTGAAATCATGAATAACAATCCCCAAAAATAGGCAGGTACAATGAGAACAAAAAATAAACAACAAACACCTGCAAATAGGCATCAACTCCTGTTTCCCAGCTTTTCGCCCGATATCACCTCCCGTAACACCATCATCATTACCTATTCAATCAATCGGAGGTATCATCCTTAGCCGGCTTGAGCCTTCATTTGAATTCATTCCGTTGTTTGTTTGGTTTTTTTTTTTGTTCTTGGAAGGATTGGGTCTTGGTGGCCTATTACCACCTGCTTCCCTGTATTTCGTATGCCAGCCCACTTTTGGAAGAGTCATGTTCCATCGTCGTAGAACCGTTTATCCATAATCAGTTCAGTCAGGCAAATGCAGAAGCAAGAGCAGGAGGGACAGTCATGGGAGAATAATGGATTACAGACAAATGCCGACGCAAAAGTTCTCCGTCTCCAATCCACCGTGTGTGAAGACTGAAGTCTGAAGGGAGATAAATGATGAATTTTAAGGTGAACCATCGAACCATTTATCTCCCGATAGATGGACGGATTGAGATTTGAGATGTGAACGCGCGAACAGGGAATTAGATTCAAAGAGTTGTGTCTGTTCGACAGATAGTAAGCCTAAGATTTATATCTCCTATTTGAGCTTCACAACGACGAAACGGAATAATCTATGGGCTGCACGTAGATATAAATGTAGTATGGGACTATATGCAGAAATTGGAGATTGCTTTTAGAATTGGAATTCACAAGTGGAAGTATCAGGTTTTCTGCACCGCCCCGCTTCGGTCTCATTTCAGATATGGAAAATGGTAATGATGAGTATTTTTGTTTTTTATTTTTTTCGATCAAACTTGCAAATCTCAGAGGTTTAAGTGATTCTGGGTATGAAATGGCAACTTGACTACTTGACGCAAAAGTTCAAAAACCGAGTTCTGAAAACAAAAACTCTATGAAGACTGTGGCTAAAGTTCTTACTAAGTTTCATGATTGATATGTTCCAATAATAAAAAGAATAAATGAAATAAGTTTAGAAGAGGATTAAGCTGACTTATAGATGCTTGCTGAGTTGATGATGTATAGTCTCAGATAGGCTCTGGAGACGTGGTGTTTCAAGAGCCCACGTAAACCATCAGGCACTTTGAAACCCTAAGTAAATTATTTAGAACTGAAAACCCCCTCAATTCAAAGATTTCAACAAAGTATGTGTCTTATGTTTCTGTAAAGTCCTTATATTAAAAAGAGAATATTTTAATAACATGAAGATATTTTTTGCTTAAGAGTGTCATGGTTATATCCAGAAAAATCCAGATCCAGGTTACTTAAATAGCGAAAAAAAAAATACCCGACAGTATCGATAATTTATATAACGGATTATGACATCCTGGAAATGCCGTCTCGTCTTCTTACATTGGCACGGAACCTAGTGTTCCAATTTCCAATGACTATTTCACATTTATCTAGCTGAATTTGAGCGACGGATTGGGTAATGTTAACCTTAAGAGAATCGGTCGATTGTAGTTTATTCGCATAGACGTGGCAGGAAACCCCTGAAGCGGGATAAAATCGCATGACCTTGGTGGCCAATTCACGTAAATTCTGTAAGAAATAACCTTACCGTCAAATCATTCACGCCCGCTATGTGGCACTTGGCTTCATACAGCTGGAACCACTTATCGTCTAGGTCCAAATAGTTCAATTTGAAATATGGTTATCTCATTCTGTAGCACTGGCCATTGACGGTAATCGCCTTCCCAACGTCGTTTTAGAAAAAGTACGGACCATTGACGCCGTCGTTTGCCCAAAATCTATATCAAAGGGTACCTTTTTGAGAATGCATTGTTACGTGGGTGAACCTCGTGTGGTATGGTGTCGTTCCATTTTTGGCAACTTTGTTTATTAACACAGCTATTCATCCAAAAATGCGCCTCGTCCCTAAAGATGATTTTTCGACCAGGGAACAAACGGCATTGTCTATGGTCAGGAACTGTGAGCTCCTGGATCCAGTGGCGTAGCGTAGGGGGGGCGGGGGGTGCGGTCCGCCCTGGGCGGCAGGCCTAGGGGGGCGGCAAAATGTCGCCGGTGATGCGGGTAGAGTAGAAATCATAATATGTTTCATGACAGATCGTTTGACAAGTCAACAAACAACAATGATGTAAATTTGAAATTTGACACCCTATCTGTAGTTCGTCGTTGACCGCTTTCGTGAATTCGTAGACGGTGAGTAGGGCCGTAAGAGTGCATTCCGTATTGTCGCGCTGATCGCGAAACTAAAACAAAACGTTCCGAAACTCTCGCGAAATATGATAAGATAACTAGGATTCGACGGAAACGTTATTCTAGTCTCAGTCAGCTCAATGTTTTTGCTCCCTCCCGCATCACAGAAAGTTATTTCGATTGTGTTGTTTATAGTTTAAATACTGTTGAATCTTCTAAAACTAAGCACTTAGTACTTCACTCAACCTTTGAACTAGTTTTTGAAAATGAAAAGAGTTAAAGGAAGCGGCGCGGAATACCGCAGGAAAAAGGCTAAGAAAGAAGCAGACGCGAAGACGCGAAATATTTCAGTTCTAGTTCTGGTCCAAAAACTACGTTAACGTCTTCGGCGGCATCCAGCAGCAGCAGAAGTGATTCCAATGTAAGTAAGATTCCTCCATCTAAAATCGTGAGTGGCCTAGAATTGTCCTCCGGCCAATATTCATGGGAATGCATAACTTATTTTGCGGGCAGAAGAAGAAGACGTGCCTGCCGTCGAAGTTGGAAGTCGTTCTGGTCCCATCACAGAGCAGGGTCAAGACGAAGTCGACTCACCAGAAGTATCTCAAGCATCTAGTCACAAGCCTGCAGAAAAAGTGAACCTCGTGAAGCTGTAAAGACGCTTAAAAATAAGTTTGTGGAAGTTCTTGAGGTACTGGAAGAATTGACGGATCGGTAGCCAGTCTTCTTCTGACAGTCATGCAGTCATTCAACTTCCTCACTTTTCTTGGCTTTTGAGCTGCAGAGCTACCTGAAGAAGATGACGCACAGATTTACCTACAGCAATGTGGACTGAGTGTGGATAAGTGTGCTCAGAAACTCTGCGTTTTAAAAGCTCTCCTGGTGGAGAGCAGAGACCGTTTTGTCCAAGCCGCAATCGACTTTTCTAAGACTTTTAGGAAAAAACTCGGAATCGATCTCAAAACGAGTACAATTCGCAGGAAAAAACGCATGCATGGAGATGAATCCGCAGATGCAGCTTTGTCTCACGAGCCTCATTCGTAAAATCCGTTTATGAAACCGCTAATTCTATTTTACTTTCAATAAAAGATACTTCATTGCCTGTGAAATGATGTCTCGAAATTTAATTTTAATTTAGTATTGAATGGGGGCGGCAAAATGGGTCTCTCGCCCAGGGCGCCGAGATGGTACGCTACGCCACTGCCTGGATCACTTGTATATTGAATGGCTGTATGTTTAAGACCCAACGCAAAACACGCGCAAAGTTAAGGTCTGCGAAAGACCGAGTCCTTATGCACGGCGAGGAATTCGCTGCAGGGATACTTTTTCTCGGATCGCGGCGATGTTCTCCGATGATCTTGTGTTCCTTTGAAGTACGAATCTTATCCACCATGGTGGAATAGTGATCTTTAGAAACGAGGAACAGGGGTCAGAAAACTTTTCAACAAAGCCAGACTAAGTTAATCGGTGGAAGACTGGAATTCATAAAGAGCCAAACTTAACTCATACACTAAAGATTTAAGAAGGGCCAAAAAGGATTCATGGGCTAGACACTTTGAATCTATTGAGAACACAAGTGAGGCGGCGAGAAATCGAAAGATCTTTGCATTCAATCCCACGATTCCTGGATATATTAAGTATCCCGATGGATCGTGGCCGAACTCGAGCCAAGAAACACTTGAACTCTTTATGGAAACGCATTTCCCGTGCTGTAAGAGTAATGCGGGATCAGGTTTTACACAATCATATACCATTGATATCTTACCATCAGTACCAGAATTGGAACAGGCTATCACAGAGCAGAAGATTATGTGAGCAATAAACACGTTCAAACCTTATAAATCAGCTGGATGAGATTGTTTCGGCATTTCTTCAACATGCTCTACAGATAATCACCCCATGGCTTAGGGTAATTATTATAAAATGGGTATTAAATGGGAATACGTCCATATCAGCAGGAGAAAAGTTAAAGTGGTCTTTATTCCAAAAGCTGGAAAACTGACACACTCGACTGCAAAAGATTACAGAGTCTCTCTTCGTTCCTCCTCAAGACACTGGAGAGAATTATTGATCTGCATGTTAGGGACCTTCTCAATCCAAGCAATCTGTGCAACTTCCAACATACTTACCTTAAAGGTAAGTCAGTGGAGACTGCATTGCACGAGGTCGTCCAACAAATTGAGAAAAGTCTCGAGCACAAAGAACATACCCTGGTATCATTTTTGGACATCGAAGGAGCGTTTAACAACGTAAAAACGGAGTCCATTAAATCCGCTCTGCAAGAAGTTGGAGTTGAACCTGCCATTGTGGACTGGATTTATAACATGCTCAATAGTAGAAACATTAACTCACAACTTGGGGATAATATTGTAGAGAAAGCAGTTACAAGAGGCACTCCACAAGGAGGAGTAATCTCACCTCTCCTCTGGGTCCTTGTTGTTAAAAAAATTCTTACAAGATTTAGGAATCAGGGCATTAAAATAGTAGCCTGTGCCGACGACATAGTAATTTTGATATCGGGTAAATATCTTACCACCATCAAATATATTATGGAATCATCACTCAAAGAACTATCTTCTGGGGCAGCACAAAACGGTCTCGGGGTTAACCCTTCCAAAACTGAACTAGTCCTGTTTACAAACAAAAGGAAATTGGTCATCCAGTGGATGTACACGGCGATAGTTCGTCTCATACTTACCTATGGATCGATTGAGTGGTGGAAGACTGTAGAAAAAATTAGCTATCTCAAAAACCTGAATAAGGTACAGAGACTAGCCTGTTTAGGAATAATGGGGGCACAGGTTTCTACGCCACAGACAGAGCTGGAATTTATTTTAAACCTAGCAGTATTAGATGAGCACAAAAAATGCACAGCAGCCAAAAGCGCACTTCGGCTTAAAGAAATGACCTCTTGGAAGCACAGCACTTATAGTCATGGGTCTATCCTGCAAAGGTATGACACAGTGGCCGGGCTTAATGTGACGACTGACTACTTACCACCCAGAATAGATTTCAACAAACACTTCTCTATTACAATACCCGAAAGACATGGATGGGAACCCAACTCACAATTAGTGACCAAGGTATCTCCTTCTACACCGATGGGTCGAAAATGGAAGAAGGAACAGCAGCTGCGGTGTTCTGTGAAGCTCTTAATATTAAAGAATCATTCAAGCTCCTAGATGAGTGTAGTTAGTGTCTTGTAACGAAGCGTTCCATGCTGCTCTACTCTATAATACATACTTCTGCATAAACAGCAAGAACCATAATTAATACGAAGAATTATACTTCGCCCGGGTAAGATTCACACACACCATAGGCTTATGACGTCACACACAAAGCAAACAATAATATTTTTCGTTCGTCACCTATATAATTCACATGCAGTTTTCACTGAAAAACTATCAAGAGGACCTACTCGGGTGAACGAAAATCACCTCACCTCGCTCATACATACAGTCAGGCGGCACAGTAGATCGATTGAATAAATCTTTTGAAGCCCAGTCGTAGACAAAACGTATAGACGAGTTGGTCATTTAGCTTCCCTTGCTTTTTGCGGAGCTTCCCCCCACCAGTGGTAAGGGGTTTCGTATGAAGACAAGTTAGGTAGGTGAGAATTGTCCAGCTATTTCTTATTAAGGCTTCCCCCCACCAGCGGTAAGGGGTCTTAGTTCGAAGTTTAATGTCCTAATTGCCACCAGGGGCTTCGGTACCTGCAGATCTACCAGAGCGTTTAGCCTGCTGTTTAGTGCCACCAGGGGCCTTGAACCTGCAGATCTACCAGAGCGTTTAGCCTGCTGTTTAGTGCCACCAGGGGCCTTGAACCTGCTGATCTACCAGAGCGTTTAGCCTGCTGTTTAGTGCCACCAGGGGCCTTGAACCTGCTGATCTACCAGAGCGTTTAGCCTGCTGTTTAGTGCCACCAGGGGCCTTGAACCTGCTGATCTACCAGAGCGTTTAGCCTGCTGTTTAGTGCCACCAGGGGCCTTGTACCTGCAGATCTACCAGAGCGTTTAGCCTGCTGTTAAGTGCCACCAGGGGCCTTGAACCTGCTGATCTACCAGAGCGTTTAGCCTGCTGTTTAGTGCCACCAGGGGCCTTGAACCTGCAGATCTACCAGAGCGTTTAGCCTGCTGTTTAGTGCCACCAGGGGCCTTGAACCTGCTGATCTACCAGAGCGTTTAGCCTGCTGTTTAGTGCCACCAGGGGCCTTGAACCTGCAGATCTACCAGAGCGTTTAGCCTGCTGTTTAGTGCCACCAGGGGCCTTGAACCTGCTGATCTACCAGAGCGTTAGCCTGCTGTTTTGTGCCACCAGGGGCCTTGAACCTGCTGATCTACCAGAGCGTTAGCCTGCTGTTTTGTGCCACCAGGGGCCTTGAACCTGCCGATCTACCAGAGCGTTAGCCTGCTGTTTTGTGCCACCAGGGGCCTTGAACCTGCTGATCTACCAGAGCGTTAGCCTGCTGTTTTGTGCCACCAGGGGCCTTGAACCTGCTGATCTACCAGAGCGTTAGCCTGCTGTTTTGTGCCACCAGGGGCCTTGAACCTGCTGATCTACCAGAGCGTTAGCCTGCTGTTTTGTGCCACCAGGGGCCTTGAACCTGCTGATCTACCAGAGCGTTAGCCTGCTGTTTTGTGCCACCAGGGGCCTTGAACCTGCTGATCTACCAGAGCATTAGCCTGCTGTTTTGTGCTACCAGGGGCCTTGAACCTGCTGATCTACCAGAGCTTAGGCCTGCTGTTTTGTGCCACCAGGGGCCTTGAACCTGCTGATCTACCAGAGCGTTAGCCTGCTGTTTTGTGCCACCAGGGGCCTTGAACCTGCTGATCTACCGAAGTGCCAGAAGCCAGAATACCCGTGATGAAGTACCAGGTCCGGATCGTCAGCAAGCAGTATAACTAATGCAAGGCCGCTAGACCATAAGCCAGAAGATTTGATGGATGCCCGTGAACCGTTCAAATTACCCGAATTAAAGTGAAATATTAATAGCAGAATATTGTATGTCATAGATTTAAGAGTTATTTCCAATAAAGATTTTGTAATAAGGTTTGAAGACCTTTAAGTCTGGAGTTTCGTGTTTTCTTCAGGACGACCCTGGCAAGACCGACGAGCAAAACCTCGGCTGGAAAGCAAAAAGCACATCACAAATTGGCGCCCGAGCAGGGACCTATAAGGTCCAACCCCGTAAGGAACAAAATCTGAAAAACTCAAACTATAACATACAACCGCCGCCGCCGCCCGATAAGAACCAGTTCAACATGTCTGATAACGAAGAGGAATTCGATTGTTTCGCTAGCCTAGGAGCCATATATCTCTTGAGGAAGCAAGAGTTAATGGAACGAATGAGCCAGCTAGGAATAGAGACAGACGGTTCGATCACCGCGTTGAGAGCCCGTTTCAGCGCTTATATAAAAGAAGCCCGACAACGAAAATCCACACAAAATTTATGTGAGGAAATTATGAAGACTACTACTGACCGAGAATACAAAGAAGACAACATAGTTCCAGCACCATATAATTCGAAAAGGACCGAAGATTTTGATCTACCGAAATCTCCTAACTACACGGAAATCTTTTTCCAAGTTCCACCTCGTCCAGTTCCAAACATCGCCGGCCCTAGCCAAGTACATTCCAAACCGCCCGAATCACAACCCGCCACTAGCCCAGATGCTACGACCGTTCGGCAGCCCGAAGCTCAAACTTCGAATGGACCCGTAGCCAGATTTACTCCTAGTCACGACGCCGAGGTCATGAATACCGTAAGGAAGTGGGGATTGAAATTTGATTCTTCGGGAAATGCGCTAGCATTCATGGAGAGAGTTGAGGAGCTGACCGAGTGTTACGATATCCGCCCAGACGATTTGCTGAAAGCCCTTCCAGAAATCCTTAGAGGAACAGCCTTAGAATGGTATAGGATAAATCGTGACCGACTGAGAACATGGCTAGATTTTCGCACATGCTTCTTGGAACATTACCTGCCAGTCCGCTTCATTTATAAGTTAGAGGACGAGATCATGCGGAGGAAGCAAGGTGCCCGAGAGAAAGCTAAAGAATTTATACAGGCAACTCAATATCTTATACACCAGCACCCCCGTATGAGTCTTTCGGAAAGTGTCGATAGAATATATGACAGTCTTCGTCCAGAATACCACTTGTACATCAAGAGACGAGACTTCCAGAATTTAGACGAACTAATGAAGTTAGCCGAAGAGTACGAGTACATACAGGGCCAAGACCGGAATCAACGCCAACCTACACCACGACCGAACCCAGGGGTAAACATAGTACCCACAACAAACCTACGGACGCTTAATAATAACCGCCCTACACCGCCGCCGCCCAGAGTACCCTTTAACCGTAACAATTATGACCGACCCGCCGCCCCGACAGTCCAGTATGATCGAGCAACGCACTGCTGGAACTGCAAACAGCGTGGGCATACAAAGAGGAACTGCCATCGTCCTTTCCGGCTGTTTTGCTCCTTCTGCGGTGAAGACGGTCGCCTGACCGATGATTGTGCATGTCACCCACATCGTGCAGCCGTGCTGAACGATAGGTCCCACGCCTTAAGTAAAAATCCGATACGACAAGAACGTAGTGAAGCTCACCGGCCGATGGTAAATGAGGATCTCAGGGCCGACAGACCAGTCATAACAGAGCCAGACAATGAAAGAAGAAAAGACACCGAATTCCTGCCAGAGAAACCAAACCAAGACCAGGAGGCCGGAGTTCAGGTTTTAAAACAACCAGAGGGGCCAAAACCATGGGAAGATCCGAGATGTTTCATACCAGTCCAGATTGGCGGCCAACTCATTAAGGCTTTGCTAGATACAGGCGCTACTAAGTCCTTTATAAACGCAAAGACTCGCCTTTTGTTACGACAAAACAAAGTACCGATGGAATATAGAAGACACTTGACACACCTCGCAAACGGCGACCCCGTTGCGAGCCAAGAACACTATACTGTGACTATGTTAATTAATGATCAGCCAATACAGGGCGAATTAACATACATGGAGCAACTTACTGAAGATATGGTGATAGGTGTGGATCTCTTATCAAGTGCGGAGTTCAAAATGACCCTACGTGGTAGGGAAATTCGGTCGTTTGATAGCATACAAGAACAAGCCCGGAATGAACTTTGCTTGCTAGGGGGCAAACCTCTATCAGGCCAACAGGAGGAACGCCTCACTGAATTGCTAAACGCCGAACTCCCAAAATTTGATAACCTTCCCAAAACTACCAATGCCGCAGTACACCATATCAAGTTAAAGACCGATCAACCGTTTAAGCAACGATATTACCCTAAGAATCCCGCGATGCAAAAGATCATCGACGATGAGATCAATGACCTGTTGCACGATGACAAAATAGAACCGTCAAACAGCCCGTATAGTTCACCCATCGTCCTGGTAAAGAAGAAAACCGGTTCTTGGAGAGTCTGTGTCGATTACCGACAGTTGAATGGCATCTCAGTTATGGATGCATACCCACTACCCCAGATTTTTGCAATTCTAGACAAACTCAAGCGAGCAAATTTCATCTCGACCATAGACCTTAAACAGGGTTATTGGCAAATCCCCTTGCACCCCTCATCCCGGCCAGCCACTGCTTTTACAGTACCCGGACGCGGCCTTTTTCAATGGAAGGTTATGCCATGTGGACTTAATTCCGCCGCCGCTACATTTCAACGCATGCTAGACAGCATCATAGGTCCTGATATGGACGACTACGCTTTCGCTTATTTGGATGACATAATCGTCATAAGTGCAACCTTTGAGGAACACCTTAAGCACCTAAAGGAGGTATTTAAGCGCCTTCAAGCCGTAAACCTGAGGATAAATAAAGACAAGTGTGAGTTTTGCAAAAGAGAATTGAGGTATCTTGGACACGTGGTCAGTGACCGTGGAATAAGTACCGATCCAGATAAGATCGCAGCAGTCCACGATTTAAAGGCTCCACGTAACGTAAAGGAACTACGGCGTATCATAGGAATTACTTCATGGTACCGTAGATTCATCAAAGATTTCTCTCTCGTGGCCACCCCTCTGACGAAACTATTCAAGAAGAGTGAGCAATGGACTTGGGGAGCCGCCCAAGAAAATGCCTTCAGGGAGTTAAAGAAGAGACTGACAGAAGCACCGGTTTTGGCGTGTCCTAATTTCGATTTTCCCTTTACGTTGCAGACAGATGCCAGTGAATACGGTCTAGGAGCCGTGTTGTGCCAGAACTACCAGAACCAGGAGAGAGTCATTGCTTATGCTAGCAGAACGCTGACAGATTTAGAAAGGAAATATTCTGTCACTGAAAAGGAATGTTTAGCCATCCTTTTTGGGATAAGAAAAATGAGACCGTACCTCGAAGGGTACCACTTCACCGTTGTTACAGATCACCACTCGTTGAAATGGCTTCACTCCCTGGACAACCCATCCGGACGATTAGCCCGATGGGCTATAGAACTGCAACAGTATGACTTTGAGATTATATACCGAAAAGGAGCAATGAACGTAGTTGCCGACGCTCTATCTAGGGATCCGTTACCTTTCACTCAAAGCGATATTGCAGTTATAGCCAGTATTCCGGAGGACTGGACGCAAAAACGCACCAGACAAGTCCTTCAGAACCCAGAAAAATATCCAGATTACCGAATAATTACAGAACGTTTATGCCGAAAATTCACGGCTCACCCTCTATCCAGTCAAGAGGCAGAGTGGAAGTTGTGCGTCCCTACCGCAGAAAAAGATAAGATCCTACACGACAATCACGACGTTACCACTGCAGGCCACCTAGGAATAGCCAAGACTACTGCCAGAATAATGCAGCAATATTACTGGCCGGGTATGTACCGAGACATAGCTAAGTACGTGAGCAGTTGTCAAGTGTGTAGGAAATTCAAGGTCTCCCAACAGAAGCCAAGTGGGCTGATGCATTCGAATATAGCCAATAGTCCTTGGGATACAGTATGTATGGATTTTGTGGGCCCGTTGCCCAGATCCATGAAGGGTAACACCATGATGTTAGTTATGGTGGATAAATTCACGAAGTGGGTGGAAGCAGTACCATTGAGGGCTGCAACATCGCAAGCAGTAATTAAGGCTCTAAGAGAAAGAATCATAGCTCACTTTGGGGTCCCTCGCGTCCTCCTGTCCGATAATGGTACCCAATTTGTTAGCACGATCCTTACAGATTTCCTGAGAGAGATGGGAATAAAACAGATATTCACTGCACCTTACACACCCCAAGAAAACCCGACGGAACGAGTCAATAGAGTGTTGAAAACGATGATAGCACAATATGTGAATGATAATCACCGGTGCTGGGATGAACATATCCCCGAACTATCCTTCGCCATCAACACAAGCAAACATGACTCTACAGGTTTTACCCCAGCTTTCCTCAATTTTGGAAGAGAGATAAAAGCACCGCAGCCTGCCCCTCTCCCCAGCAACGACAACGAAGAACCAGTTTCTGTAAGACAAGAGAGACTAAGGGCTCTTTATCAACTAGTGAAAACGAATCTGCAAACCGCCGCTCAGAAGCAAGCACGTGGTTATAACCTCCGACACCGAGCTTGGAAGCCCAGCATTGGAGAACAAGTATTTAAGAGAGTAAAAACCCTCTCTTCCGCCGCCAAACACTTCACCGAGAAGTTAGCACCCCGCTACGAGGGTCCATATGAAGTCATACGATTTGACTCGCCCGTTATCGCAGTAATGAGAAAAATGGATAACGGAAAGAGAAGCTGTATAGTTCGCTCTCACGTGAAAGATTTAAAAGGATTCTCAGCACAAGCATATAAAAGGAACGACGAAGGCAGGCTAGCCATTAGTACGTTCACAACCGGCGAGCCGATAACAACCAGAATGGAACCCTCAGCAAAGCAAAACACCAATCAACCCTGGGACAGACAACCCACGAGGCCAACGAAAATACGACCAGAGGTGAAGTCCGTCATTTTTTTGCCAACGCTACCAGACGCAGCAAAGCCGCCGCCGCCGGACAATGCAAAAGCTATGGGAAATCGGAGGGTACGTTTAAAGACCAACAAGCCAGAGGACAGAATCGAAAAACCCGGGAACCACGCCGCCGCCGCTACCGCAACGTCTGCAGCCGTCGCCATACCCCGCAAGACCGGAGAGGGTCGAGCCAGACGCAAGCCAAACAATACCGCCGTACCGAAGTCAGAAACTGGAGGCTCAGAGGTTGGTAAAAAGGGCACAGCAATACCCTCAACCACCAAGGCCGTTTTCGCTGCAATGACGCCGACCGCCGCACCAGCCGCCAGCAACGTCGCAGATACCACACGACAAACGGCCAACGAAAATCCCTACCTTTTACCTCCATCGACGTCCACCGCCGCTCCACGACAGCAAATGACAGTAGGGGACCTCAAATTCCCCATACTAATCAAAACCGAAGATACCAGTACACCAGACACCACGACAGCACGCAGAGGAACCGAACTGGGCCTGAAGGGCGACCCATTTGAGGGACTCGCCATAAGTCAGCACCCGCAATACCACCCACGACGTAGACGACAGCGATTCACGGTCCTACGGCGAATGGGACGGGTAGAGGTGCGAGTCATCAAACCCGGGGTAGCCATCCTCACCCATGTCAAGACAGGCGCCAGGAAGAGGGTCACCTTCGTGCCATGAACGAGATAACCCTATGGATATTTCTTATAATGAATTCTGTTTAAGTTTGTTTAAGTTTTTTATTTTAAGTTCACATACTCCTGAAATATTTTGTTTTTGTTTTTTTTTAAATAAACGGTTACCCTGAATTACAAAAAAAAAAAAAAAAGAAAAAAGAGAAAAAAAAGGAAAACAAAGGAAAAAAATGGATTTAAATTTATTTTTCAGTGCGCACGAATTTCTAGACGAGAGGGTTCTCGTCTCCGAAGGAGGAGGGGTATGTAACGAAGCGTTCCATGCTGCTCTACTCTATAATACATACTTCTGCATAAACAGCAAGAACCATAATTAATACGAAGAATTATACTTCGCCCGGGTAAGATTCACACACACCATAGGCTTATGACGTCACACACAAAGCAAACAATAATATTTTTCGTTCGTCACCTATATAATTCACATGCAGTTTTCACTGAAAAACTATCAAGAGGACCTACTCGGGTGAACGAAAATCACCTCACCTCGCTCATACATACAGTCAGGCGGCACAGTAGATCGATTGAATAAATCTTTTGAAGCCCAGTCGTAGACAAAACGTATAGACGAGTTGGTCATTTAGCTTCCCTTGCTTTTTGCGGAGCTTCCCCCCACCAGTGGTAAGGGGTTTCGTATGAAGACAAGTTAGGTAGGTGAGAATTGTCCAGCTATTTCTTATTAAGGCTTCCCCCCACCAGCGGTAAGGGGTCTTAGTTCGAAGTTTAATGTCCTAATTGCCACCAGGGGCTTCGGTACCTGCAGATCTACCAGAGCGTTTAGCCTGCTGTTTAGTGCCACCAGGGGCCTTGAACCTGCAGATCTACCAGAGCGTTTAGCCTGCTGTTTAGTGCCACCAGGGGCCTTGAACCTGCTGATCTACCAGAGCGTTTAGCCTGCTGTTTAGTGCCACCAGGGGCCTTGAACCTGCTGATCTACCAGAGCGTTTAGCCTGCTGTTTAGTGCCACCAGGGGCCTTGAACCTGCTGATCTACCAGAGCGTTTAGCCTGCTGTTTAGTGCCACCAGGGGCCTTGTACCTGCAGATCTACCAGAGCGTTTAGCCTGCTGTTAAGTGCCACCAGGGGCCTTGAACCTGCTGATCTACCAGAGCGTTTAGCCTGCTGTTTAGTGCCACCAGGGGCCTTGAACCTGCAGATCTACCAGAGCGTTTAGCCTGCTGTTTAGTGCCACCAGGGGCCTTGAACCTGCTGATCTACCAGAGCGTTTAGCCTGCTGTTTAGTGCCACCAGGGGCCTTGAACCTGCAGATCTACCAGAGCGTTTAGCCTGCTGTTTAGTGCCACCAGGGGCCTTGAACCTGCTGATCTACCAGAGCGTTAGCCTGCTGTTTTGTGCCACCAGGGGCCTTGAACCTGCTGATCTACCAGAGCGTTAGCCTGCTGTTTTGTGCCACCAGGGGCCTTGAACCTGCCGATCTACCAGAGCGTTAGCCTGCTGTTTTGTGCCACCAGGGGCCTTGAACCTGCTGATCTACCAGAGCGTTAGCCTGCTGTTTTGTGCCACCAGGGGCCTTGAACCTGCTGATCTACCAGAGCGTTAGCCTGCTGTTTTGTGCCACCAGGGGCCTTGAACCTGCTGATCTACCAGAGCGTTAGCCTGCTGTTTTGTGCCACCAGGGGCCTTGAACCTGCTGATCTACCAGAGCGTTAGCCTGCTGTTTTGTGCCACCAGGGGCCTTGAACCTGCTGATCTACCAGAGCATTAGCCTGCTGTTTTGTGCTACCAGGGGCCTTGAACCTGCTGATCTACCAGAGCTTAGGCCTGCTGTTTTGTGCCACCAGGGGCCTTGAACCTGCTGATCTACCAGAGCGTTAGCCTGCTGTTTTGTGCCACCAGGGGCCTTGAACCTGCTGATCTACCGAAGTGCCAGAAGCCAGAATACCCGTGATGAAGTACCAGGTCCGGATCGTCAGCAAGCAGTATAACTAATGCAAGGCCGCTAGACCATAAGCCAGAAGATTTGATGGATGCCCGTGAACCGTTCAAATTACCCGAATTAAAGTGAAATATTAATAGCAGAATATTGTATGTCATAGATTTAAGAGTTATTTCCAATAAAGATTTTGTAATAAGGTTTGAAGACCTTTAAGTCTGGAGTTTCGTGTTTTCTTCAGGACGACCCTGGCAAGACCGACGAGCAAAACCTCGGCTGGAAAGCAAAAAGCACATCACAGTCTTTCAGGCTGAGATCTACGCTATTGAAAAGGCGACAGAATTGGTACGCACAAAAAAACTGAACTTGTCGGAGATAAGATTCTTCGTGGATAGCCAGAACTGCCATTAAAGCTTTAGCCAGTGAGACTATAAGATCGAAGACAGTAACAAAATGCCGAGACATTCTGAACAATATTTGTAACACTAACCAAGTCAATATCTGCTGGGTTCCTGGGCATAATAATATAAAAGGGAATGAAATGGCAGATGAACTGGCAAGGAATGGGTCAGTCTCAAATAAAAACAGCAGTAGCGTGATTAAAAAGAAAATAGACCAGTGGTACAATGGCCACTAGAATGGGTGCATTTGTAGTCCACACAGTCCGCAAAAATCTACCTGCCCCAAATATCCTATCACCTAATATATATGTACACGGTGGGCCATCTAGTGGTTTCTTTTTAAATCAAAGTTTATTTTGACACTGACAGCTGTTTCCCACTCGAAGTCTTGACATAAAGTCATAAAGTCAGTATAATATCTTCGCGGAACGAAATGAGTCGCTCTACGCTTGAACAACAATGGAAAATATTGAAAACTTATTTCAAAAGTGCGTCCTGTATAAGCCCAAACAGTGCCTTTTTTTTAAAGAAGTTTTACAATAACTTACTGCAACAATCCGCCGAACGGAATATAAAATTGTGTTTGAGAGCATAGAAACCTAAGGTTCCCTCGCCAGCAGCTGTTTTGTCATTCTATGTATAAAGTTTATATAATTATATAAAGTTTATAAACAATGCTTTTATTTTTATTTTATGATAAATGTTGTTCCAAAACGTAACGTCCTTTGATCGCTATAAAAACTTAAAAACTTTCATTTGATTTTCGACTCTTTTCGAAAGCGTCAATGTAGTTTTATCAATATTAGAGAACATATAAAAAAAGAGAACCCAAAAAGAATTCTATGAAAAAACGAGAACATGTTCTCTCTCTCTTTAAAGGAGATGTTCTGGAAACCTTACTTATCGGTGATATACCTTCTTCTTATTATTTTGTGTGCGTAACGTCTACTTTTCAATTTCACAACTTCCAATGAGAAAAATGGATGTTGCTGCCATAATTCCGTCATTGAAAATTGAGGTATAGATCTGTGATTACCGTGGTGACCACATTATTTGGAAGCTTTTTCTTTATTGCATCATAGTTTTTAGGCAGTAAAACATTTTTGACAGTAGTTTTCAGGAATTTGACATCTGCTGTCAAGAGCTTTAACGAAACCTTGAAATTGTGTGTGCTCCCCCTTACGGAGAAGTGTCAAATCAATAGTAAGCATTCGGATGTACATTTTATCCAAAATTTATTTGGTTTTTTATCCTTTTAAATAAAAATTGCTGTGGTGTTTTGTTTTGATGTGGTCTTTTAAATAAGTCCTTTCGCCACAAAACTAATCATGTCTTTTACAGAATTCGCACAATTTTACTCCCGGTGAGTTGACTCGATTCGCATCCGCTGTAAAACTCAATTATGAAATTCGTCGAATGAACTACATTGTCGATTCCTAAAATTAACTTATCATTTATGAACTTTCGTATCGACACTGTCAGCTACAAACATTTATTCAACCGGCCTAGGCTGTGATAATAGTATCACTATCGATCAACGAAATCAAGCATCGTTGAGCGTGGTTTGTACGAAGATGGAGGACGGTTCAGAACCAACCGTGTGCTATCTTTTTTTTTTTTTTAAATTCAGTATGATAAGCTTTTGACTTACATTTTTGTACTCTCCATTGTTTGTTTTCGTTTAATCAAAAATTCACATCAGTTTCGTCTCGAAATTGGTGCGAATGTAAAATGATAGAAATTGTATGGAGCGCGAATGGATTGCGAATTCTGTAATACCAAAAAAGTTGAACAAAATGTCAGTGGTGCAGGGATTGTTACCGACATTCGTTCAACTTTCATTCGTCGGATTGAGTAAAAACAAAAGTTTGGAAATTAATTGAAACTGTCCCTTTGGCTCATTCGCCGAATTCTGTAATAGGGGTGAATATTTTTTGTAGCTAATATCACTACCAAAGAGAAAGATAAATAGAGGATGAAAGTTACATCTTTTATATGTTACATTTTTGTATTGTAATCTAAACCTTTAAGCTTCTGCGAAGGTTTTTTTTTTCAATTATCAATGTTTTCGATAATCTTGTTCTATCGATTAATATCGATGTTAAAGGAAAACACTAGTATGCACCTTAGTCTTGCCTTCTTAGGCACTGAGTTTTGAAATAAGTTTGTTTATTTAAGAACCAGGTACAACCTTTAACGAGTGAAGCCTTCTAAAGTGTAGCGCCGAAAGATATTTCAAATACACACAGTATTCAGCCTAAGTATGGCCACTTTTCTTAGACGAACTTTAACTTTATGTGGCTTAAAATTACTGCCAGTAAGCTTGTTTCATTTATCAACGAAGATTATATGAAATAAGAAAATTATTTCACTTTTAAGCGGAGTGATTGAATTAAATTCAATTGAAAGATTATGCGACCTCAACTCCATAGTGTTTGTTTCATTTATAGCAGCTTAAGCTCAGATGGCAGTCTGACTTCTTGCGAATTTAATGTGCTATCATTTTCCTCGCACTGAAATCATTATTACGGAGGATTTTAATGTTCATAGTTCTTCCCACCTTCGACATTCTCGTCAGGAAATACCCAAAGGAAGGGATGTCGGGATTTTCGCTGAGTTAAACTATTTAACTAAGCTAAGGTAATTCAAATCAGATAAAGCAGTATGGACCACCCATGACATTACCAGCCCAAAATCCACACTAAACAGTGACTTTCTCTGATGGATGCAAAGCAATTTGGTTGATTTCGTGTAAGTTGTGATCCTTCCAAATTTGACAATTTTTCTTGTTGCTAAACCAAATCATTAAAAATTGGGCCTCGTCTCTAAATATGATTTCTTGGCCGAATTTTTGATCAACTTAAACTGCTCAAGAGCTCAGTTGGTGAACGCCCATTACATCCATACTGTAATATTTTTGCTAGGTTCGTTAAATAAAACTTATTAGGCTAGGACCGCACTTGCGATTTTTCGTCGAGGCGATTAAAAAGTCGTAATCGCTACAAATTATTGTCATGCACGCACTTACGATTTTTCGCCGTGCGATTATTTAATCGCGAAAAATAAAACACACTACCTTTTATGTGAGTGCACGCACTTGCTACAAATAAGTAGCGACAGAAAAATCGCTTGAAAAAATAGAACTTGTTTCATTTTTATAATCGCTACGATTTTTAAGTCGCATGTGCGTGCATTCACATTTAAGGCCATGTGTCTTACTTTTTGCGACTAAGAAATCGTGGGTTAGAAATCGCAAGTGCGTGCATGCCAATTTCTCTTTGCGACTACGATTTTTAAGTCGTAGTAATTTAAATCGCAAGTGTGGGCATATCCATTTGAGTACATGTGTTTCATTTAAGTTTGCGACAATCGCATCGCAAGAAAAATGAAACAAATTGCGACTTTTAAATCGTCATGATTTGTTGGTAGCAAGTGCGTTCATTCTCATTTAAATTCATGTGTTCTATTTTTGCGACTAAAAAATCGTGCGATTGAAATCGCAAGTGCGGTCCTAGCCTTACTCTTTTTAGTATTTCTTCTTTATTCACACTTTCCAATTCAAAACAGTAAATCTCAATTTATAAACAACTCAAATACTTTTATTCAAATTTAAGTCAGACTTGTTTAATAACACAATCCAATAAGCAATACTTTTGCACACTTTCATAATCCAAAATCAACTGTCCCGTGCTCACCGCGAGCACTCCCTTATATACTCAAGTTAGTTGTTCTCGAAGGTTCTCATCTTGGAATGTTCTAAAAAGAGCTTTTTGTTTCTTCCATAAATTAGATATCCAAATTTCCAACAGATGGCGCTATAGTAGTATAAAGCTCTGTTCACAACAATACATATTTAACATTGTTACTTGCGACTTATAGGTACTATAAGGCAAGTTATGCATTCGTAAAAAAAATCGAACTCGAGATTTTGATCAAAGTTGACATTACGATGATAGCGAAGACTAAAAAAGTGGGTCTCGCAATTCTGTCTGTCTGTCTGTCTGTCTGTCTGTCTGTCTGTCTGTCTGTCTGTCTGTCTGTCTGTCTGTCTGTTCGACTACAGGCTAAACGACTCGGCCGATTTTCTTTAAACTTGGTAGATATCATTTTTAATTTTTTCCCCCCACACGTTTTTTTCTTTTTTTTTTTAAGACCAAAAATAACGGTACCCCCCATACGAATTTTTTTCGAAATTTTATAAACATTTTTTTTTCTCAAAAACTGTTCAATAGATTTTAAAAATAAAGATACAGAAAAATTTAATTTAATTAAATCTAGGTATTGGTTAAAAAAAATTTTTCGAAAAATGGTTATTGAGGGTACCCCCCATGGAACCATTTTTTTGTTTTTGATTTTCTCAAAAACGGTGCAACCGATTTTGATCATTTTTTTTTTGCTAAAGCTCCCCAAAAACATAAATAGAATTGTGTACTCAAATTTTCAAAAAATTATTTTTTGGATTTTTAAAAAAAACTTCAAAATTTTTTTTTCAAAACTCAATATTTCGAAAACCCCATGCTAGAATTTTTTTAAACTTGATAAATAATAGTTTCTCAATATAATCTACAAAATGTGAAAAAAAAAATTTTTATTTTACCTAAAAATAAAGGTACCTACCATACAAATGCTAAAAAATTAAAAAAAATGGTTTTCAAAAACCGTATTTTTCTCGAAAACGGCACCTAGAATTTTGATAAAATTTTTTTTCTTTCAATTAATTTTTACGATCTTTAATTTAATAAAAAAAAATTTGAAATTAAGATATTACAGCTTGTACCTACCATAGAACCATTTTTTCGAATTTTGAATTTCTCATTATCCACATAACCGATCTTAATGAAAATTTTTATAGAGAAGCTTCTAAAAAGTCTAAAACACATTGCATTTCAAAACTTTAAAATAAATATTTTTTGAATTTTTGAAAAAAAAATCTATTTTTTTCCTTTTTTTGAAAATTCGATATCTCCGAAACGGGTCAATATTTCTTTTCGTAAATTTAATTTTTATTCGAACAATAATAAAAACTTTAAACTAGCGTACCAAAATTTTTTCTTAAAAAGCTTTTAAAAACTTTGTATATAAAACCTTCTTTTAAAGAAACCACTACAAGGACTTATAATTTTTGTTAAAGACTAAAAAAGAATTTAAAAATTAATTTTATCCTTATGAACAGTTTTCTCTAATAACATTCGTTTTTAAAATTCCCAGTCGATTACATAGGAGCAAGTTCGTGCGACCCAGTCGTGCATTTTATTTTTATATTATACTTCAGGGGTTATGAATACCCCTATGATGTTAAAGACCGTGCGAGTAGTTATGAAAGTAGTATGTGGGAATTATTAGTGACCTCTCAAATTTGATATAGAGAATACAATTGTTCTTTTGTTTGAAACTAAGCAGTTTTGTTTTTTGGAATGTTTTGCTTATATAAAAATTTTCAAAAATTTGTTCCAAGTGTGAATAGTATTTTATAAATGTCTTAATGTTGTCAAAACGAGTTTTTTAATTTTCATTGGCTGAAGAAGAGCGTATTCATGCTCGAAACGTCGCTTAACCAGTAACATCTTGTTTTATTGACCTAGAGCCCGCAAAAATTATTCTCTATATGTTATGAAAGTAGGTCAGGATTTTAAAGGAGATACCGATGCACATTGGTTTTCAATATCTGCACATTGCAATGAGTTGGAAATATTGAGCCATGTTAAGCATTCCACATTCGTGTAGTACGGCTCAAAATCATTTGCACATGCTTTAGAATGCGTAAGCTCTCCATATTTATTTAACAAGAATAGCTAAATACATAGATAGCAATCTATTTGACAGATGCAGATTGAACAATATGCCGGCAATCACTGTCAAAGTTCGCAAGTCTGTAGCCATGTGGTATCTAGTGGATACAAGCGTGTGCAAATACTCCGGAGAGCCAACAACACCTTTGACCTTTCCCCTATAGGAATCACTTCCCCTCCAGAAATTAGGGTTTCACAATATTATTTTCGTAACCCCGTCCAGGCTGTAGCAAGAACGCTCCCTCGTCCGACGCGCAATGAGCTAGCATGCTTCGCTGCGTAGCCTGAATTACAGTTCCCGTACCTGTAACATGGGATTGTAATGGTGGCAAGGGAAAGAGATATTTCTTTAGATATCGCATGGTTCGGTTACAAGTTAAGTAGTAGGTAAGGATTATGAAAATCTTTCAAGCTCCTTCATGACCTCAGTTGGTTAAAGTGTTTTCGGTATTTAAAGCCTGATAGCATACATCCATTGCTCTGTTGTAGTACAATGCACTTGAGTCTTTCAACAATTGGAAGAGATTAACTCTTCCCTTGGGCTAATAGAAAAAAAATATTACTAAAACTATTCCTTTCCAGAAAAACTCGTTAGCTTCTTTTCATTTAAATTCACTTTTTTTTTCAAAACCAATTTGATTCACCCCCTGCAGGAGAACTCACGACTATATTAACTTTTTTACGTTTTGTTTTTGCGAGAGCAGTAATGTGATGAGAATTTACGTAAGCAACAAAACATAAAAATTGTATGATTATTTTTTTATATCAAAATAATATAAAAATCTGCCCCAAGGACACGCTTGCAACTTATACATTCTATATACGAACCAAATGAGGGAATAAGTAAGTGGTGTTCGATTTGGTGGGTGTAGATATTTGGGTCCAAAAATACTAAATTGATTTTCTGTTCCATCACCTCTTGCTATCACGCAAACCTGTCATATTGGTATTACTCCTGACTGACGCCGCCGACTGCCGACCGACCGAAAACGCTGAAAATCTCAGCCATGTCATTTCCCAACAATCTGCCTGCAGCGATAAGTGCTTTTGTATCATAAATAAATAAGCCAAATAGAATTACTAACGAAATGAGTGGTACACAACACGGCACGCAACGCACTACTTTTGGCCACCTCTATCCAGCATAAAATCGAACCAACCAACTACACATGGTGCGCGAAATATATTGGGGCAGATGAGGCAAACAATGGGACGCACATTCCGAAGTTTTGCTTTCGTTGAGAAAATCGAAGGCGAAATTTTAAAGTACGGTCTAGAACGCCAAAAAACGCACGATCTTTGGGATTTTTTTTCGGAAACTTTATTAGGTAATAACATAATTTTTTTTTAAATAATGAATGAATGAAAAATTTTTTTTTAAATTTTCGAATTTTGGCCGAATTAGAGAGGGCGCCAACGTCGACTCATCAAAAAAACATTGTCCCATCGCGGACAGTTAATCTCCGGATCTACTGAACCGATTTTCAAAAAACTTGATTGTTTTTATGTTTTCCAAGACAATTTACCACAATTTGACCAAAAAGTTATGAAGAAAAAATATGGTGATCCATAAATGGCCAAAAAATTGCCAATTTTTTTTTTTTTTTTTCAAAGCTCGACATTTTTTTTTTACTTTTTAAACAAATTGTGGTAAATTGTCTCGTAAGAAACAATTTTTATTACCTAATAAAGTTTCCTAGAAAAAAATTCCCAAAAATCGTGCGTTTTTTTGGCGTTCTAGACCGTACTAGTACCTTAATCAAAATTGGCATTACAGCTGTTTCCAGCTCAAAATCTTGACAGAAAGTCAGTATGCGTCATTTAACGCTTGAACAAACGTTTGGGAAATATTGAAAACTTTTTTTCCAAAGTGAGTGCTGAGTAGCCCAAACAGTGCGTTCTTTAAAAAGAAGTTTTGGCTAAAATGCAGCAATCACAGGGCCTGTTGTAGGAAAATTTGTGCAAAAAATGCTAGTGGACAACACTCATGGTCCCCGTCGTCATATGTCCCGCGCAGTCGAGATTATGGCTGCTGTAGTGGAGAGTTTGAGACTCAATTCACGAACATCAATTCGCCATCGATCTCAACAGCTCAACATTTAACGCACTAGCCTCAGGAGAATTCTGCACAAAGATTTCGGATTATTCGCTTACAAGGTCCACTTGACTCAGCAATTGAAGGCGCACGACGCCGACGATCAGCTCCAACGACCTTAGTGTTCCATAATTGATGGGATGAGAATGTGTTCTAGGTTATTCTACTTACTTTTTTTCTTTAGGTGGCACGACTGTGTATGTATAGAGTGACCCTCAATAAGCTTCTTTTTCGAAAGCTGCCTCCAGGTCCCTAAGATGGTTGCGGTCCTCTTCCAAATCTTTCCACCTGAGTCGCGGTCTCGTTGTACTGCACCGAACTACTCAAGTGTTTCAAAGCTTAAGGGTAGCCAAAAACCCTGTAAATTATGTGACCACGTGCACTAAAGGGGTTTTGACAACCCTAAAAATGTTAAGCCCAGTGCGAGTGTTCGGAAAACTTTAGCAACTATTATTTTCATAGCTCTTCTATGATATATATGTATTAAAACGGTTGGGTTATTGGAGCACCTGCCCAAATATGGGAGTTGTACTACTGCAGCATTATTGGAATCAATTTTCGATATTTTAACTTCGTCGAGAAGTCGAGATCGGGTAGACGCAATTTGAGTCTATATGTAAGTCGTTTTAATAGTCTAGGTTCAATGATACAATCTGCGCCACAGCGAAATTAGATTTATTATTATAATTGTTTCCAAGTTCTTAGCTTCGACCATTCTAGCATTATATTCGTTTGATCGTCCTTGCAGGTTTGAGTTCAGCTCTTGTTACTTTGGAAGGTTATTTTGAACTTTTCGTAAAATTCCGGTCTTAATTGCTGCTCTTTATCTTCGAAACTCTTGTTTTGCTCCTTGTTTTTCCTTCCGTAAAGGCCGTGATCCTATCTTCTCTTCTGCTCCTAGAGCTCCGAGTCCCGAGTAATTACAAAAAAAAAAAAAAAAATGGAGGCATCTTTCATGGCCTCCTAGCAAGACTTGCTTGTGGCAGCATTAGACTTCTGAAGAGTTTATTAGAAAATCGACCAGAAAAGGACGTAATAATCTGTTACAATTGCAGTTGTCCGACCTTGAATCACCACAATATTTCCTTCATCCATCTCTGCTCGTATATTCCATTGAAATCCTTGGCTAATGCGAAGTAGTGGTCTGATCTGATTGGCTCTTCGGAACATTCGGGCATCATTGTTGCATTATGGACTGCCTTATTTTGTTCTGAATGGGATTGACGGTGAATTGATCCGATATACCTCACGTTCGATGTACCCCTGTGAATGTTGAGATCTAGAAATTCCCTTCCAGCGAACACACTGTTTCCATCCACACTAAAATCGATCAACCTGAGTCAGCTATCGAATACAATCTTAACGTCATAATTTATTCAAAGCTCATATGTGTTGTCCGTGGGATCTAAAAAAATTCTTTGGTCTCATTGTCTTTCCCCTCTGTCCAGAAATGCATGCCTGTGAGGCTTTTGTTCCCAAATTAAGCATTGATGCAAATTGTCGTTAGGCGCTTCTTTGCATAGTTCAATCTCAATACTTCTTGCATTTGTCTTTCTCCAATGGAAAAACTGAATCCAAATGGTTTTTGCTCTAAGAAACAGTTGCCTGTCTTGACAGGTAAAGTTTGACAGAGGAGGAAGTCAGTGGACGACCATTAGCCATTTTGATCTCCTTATGAAGCTCGGAAGACTACTTCTTTCAGTATTCGATTGATCTGTTGTGGCAGAAGCCCCCAAGTGCGTCTTTAGGACGGAAGACGATTACATTATAAACGAAGAGGAATCGTTCGAGTAAACACGGCAGCGTCCGATTTAGACACTAATTGCAGAGATAATGTTAAATCTGCTTATAGATATTAAACGGTTAGATTCCTTCAGATCAAACGGTGGCCAGATCTGTTTCCTCGTCAAGAAAGTGTGATTTTGTTATGCTCAAAATATATATCTATACTATAGCTACGGTATAGCATTTGTTTCCATGAATATTCTTATGCACCGATACCTAGCAACGTTGAAGTTGAAAGTTAGGTTCATACCCTTATAAAGTTTACACGCAGAAAAAGTATCGGTAGAAAACAACGTTTGATTTGTGTAAAGTTACACAAGTGACAGTGCTTCTATAAAAACTGCAAATTTATCCGGTTAAAATTCCACGAGACAGCTCGGTTAATGAGTTAAATAAATCTGATTGATTGTTTTATCGCCAGTTGGTGTGCAATTTTAATAATCTTCAATCAGTTAAAATAAAAAATTGGATGTGTTATTTTGACCATTACAATTCGGTTAAGTTAAAAAAGAACTTATTTACTTTAAGAAATTATAACCCATTAACTTAGTAGGACTAAATAAATCGGGTTAGTTGTTTTTACCTTAATATTCGTTAAGTTTGAGCAACAAAGCCATTAGTTTAAGAAGATTGTTTAGTATTGAATAAGAAATATTCTAAATTAATTTAAACACTTTACTCGTTTCAAGTAAACAATCTTGGAAATTTTGAATTTTTACTAAAATTCTTACTTGTTTTGAACTTGAATTCTTACTTATTTTAAAAAATTTCATTTAACCGAGGTAACTTCGTTATTTTTAGCAACACACACTTACCTGTTTTTACCCGAGACTTCGTTATTTTTAACCACGAATCCTATTAAAGACTATTGGCAAATCTGAAGTTCAGTGTTCTTATTTCGTTTGCTTGCTTAATGAACAGTTAATCTATCTGTATTCGAGGTTTGTTTTGCTTCGAAGCTAAATAGCTTGAGGTGGTTGAATAATCCTCGATAGGACACTACACTGTGCCTTATTCGTAGTCCATTGATGCTGACACTACAGCTAGGCTTATGAACTCGCTGGCAAGTCTTTGTGGCAGTAGCATTCAGCAGTCTAAAGATGTCACTGCAAAAATGATGAAATTCGTTTACCAGCTATAAAAATACTTTCGTTCGACGGCAGTTATGAGATTTGGCTAAATTTTCCCGACCCTAACCTAACCCTCGTGGTAGGTAAAGCATCGTTTTCCGACATCTTAAAACCAGCTTAACTGGCGATTCAAGGCCATAATTACGCCAAAGCATAGTCACTGTGAAACGATCGTTATGATCACCTGAACGCCTTATTCAATTTGCGTTCAATGACACAGGAACGTGCGGAGTCAGTCAAGGATCTACACGTCGAGTCAGGTAATCCACACATAGCCTTACCAATCTAAAAATAGAAGTAGAGCGTTTTGATCCGATTATCATTTTTCTACTTTTACGAAAGTTATCTGCGAAAACTCAACATATGTGGGAAGAGAAGCTCAATGACAGAGCACACCCTTAGCAGCTATCGACTTTTAAGAAATTCTCATCCTTCTTGGAGACACGGTTCCGGACTCTAGAAGCGGTCGACCAGCAGCATACTCATAGTACATCCGGCACGTTCCAAAATTCTTCACATAAGCAGTCTTTCATCGCTCACGCTCAGGTTGATAAAGTGAAACTTAAAATTTGTCAAAAAACTAAACACACAGTTAGAAGATGCAGTAAATTTCTGAAAATGAGTGTTACCGATCGTTGTCTTATTATAAATAAGTTAGGTTTGTGCAAAAACTGTTTAGGATATAATCATTCGTCAGATAATTGCCCAAGTGGTCACAGGTGCTATCATTGCCAACAACCACATCGTAGTTCATTGCATTAAACCAATATTCCTTTTCAGCAAAGCCAACAGCCCTCACCATCGCAACCGAATTATAATAATTCTTTTCAGCCGTTACATCAGCAACCAAGAAATATCAGCAGCTCGAACACGCTAGGATAGAAACGGAGTATAAACAAAATTTCTCAAACAGCAGTTATGGAAACTGATGCGCCTTCTTTTCAGGCATCCAGTTTCCAGTAGACAACCTTCTTCATCCAACACTGTAACTTCTAACCGCTCACATTACTCGTTCCCAAACAAAACCACACAAGTTCTATTGGCTACCGCCCTTGGGAAAGTTAAGAATTTGTTGGGGGAGTGGTTGACGCTGCGAGCATTGTTGGATTCTGGATCTGAGGCGTAATTTATTACGGAATCTGCAACCCAGTTGCTTCAACTCAAATCTATGCCAACTCATACAGAGGTGTCCGGGCTGGGTTTGGTCTGCAGTGACACTTGTCTAAGAGTAGTGGACATTACTTTTGCTTCGACAAGGCAGGCATTCATTTTCAAGTCAATGTCTGGGCATCTTCTAGCCCGTAACATCAACGTTGAGAACTGGAATCTGAAAGAATTCGTGTAGGCCTATCCTAAATTTTTCAGATCATCAAAGATTGATCTCTTGCTTTGTAGTGATGTACGAGTATAAGCCGAACTTTTATTGACAGATTCTGATTCTACAAACCTTTCGCCTGCAATAAAGTGTCTGCTAAAATTAAAATTATTGTGTTGTGTTTTCTTTTATATCGTTCATTCAAAAAAAGAGCTGATACAGCCAACATTTGGTCCTTCGAGCCGGATCAGTTTTCTTCCCACTATGTTTCTCTTTCCAGAATTAATTTTCTCAGTTATCGCACGTCTTTTTGAATCGTGTAATCAGGATCTTGATGGTTTTTTTCTGCTACAGACGGGAGTGAAGATATATACTCGTAGTTCTAGCTTTAAAGGGTAATCATAATCCCTTGAGCGCGTGTAGATTATAAAAAAAAAGCTCGGAATGGAAAGTACTGAAACCGAGATTTCAGTACTTAAAGTTTCCAATGTAAACACGATGTACTAAGAACGCAATATTCCCAATGTAAACATGGTCTTAAATGCAATCTTCCGTAAGGTTAGTTGCTACAAGGAACGTGTAACCGTAGCGGGCTAAACGGAACGTTTAAGTTTTACCAACGTTTTTGAGTTATCCTACTGCCCGCCAAGATGCTTACACATCAAAAATCTACTTCAGATCTTAAATTCACATCGTTGTTGTGATAATTCGGCCTAGTGTAATTTTAAAAATAAAATTTCTAAAAAACATTAGCTTTCGTCAGGAAATTAAACTTTTACGTTTCAATTTATATGTAAATTTATTCTTACTTTTCGATACAATCAACCCCACTGTAAGCCTGCCGGATGTTGGTATTGGCAGTGTGTTTTCTTCGTCCTTTGGCTTTGGCTCGATAAAAAAAGATGTAAAACAATAAAAGGCTCAGAATCTTATTGGTCCTGAAGACGAAAAAAAAAAAACATTACCAAATACCTTGATATATATTTTGTTTTAACATATACGCGCCGGATAAATCGGTGTTTAGGTATTATAGATATCAACAACAACGGAAAAAATCACGTCCGTGTTGTTGGAAGGATACAAATTGGCTCATCTAAGGTTATTGAAGAATATACACACATTACCTGCCGACACATTACGCGCACACTTTGCCTATACGGGCTTAAATCAATTTGAACGATTTTTTTTTTGTCTGTTCGTTCCTAATTTTATGTTCTGTTGGTGGTTGCATAAGAAATTGGAAATAAAATTTCGAAAGGAGAGCAATTTATATCTGTAAGTGAGTTATTAGTGGTATTTTTGTTGGCTTACCTCTCAAGGAGTCCTTTCTGATTTTTTGTTCCTGATGATTGAAATCAGGGCTATGTAAAGGATACATGGCTAAACCGAATGTAATAATAACAATTTTTGTTTGTGTAAGCAGTATTAATTATTGAGTTATATCAGTGGTGTTATGTAGGTGTCGATAAGCAAATCAAAATAATCCTTTAAGGGACACATGGGTAAATAGTCTTGTGAAAAAACTACACATGTACATCAATATGACGGTATATTGATTTTCCAATTTATTTTTATTTGAAATTTTCATGGGAAATATTTTCGAATATGGATAATTGGTTTTGAAGTGAATTGTTTCAGTGGCAGGAGATTTTTATAAAATTAAAGTAAACAGCGCCATATACCATTGATGTGATTACAAATACGTGAAAAATACAACTGACGTTTTTAAAGCTAAGGATGACTGTGTAGCCGACGTGTAGATTTTGAAATGAAATTAAACAAACTCTGTGCGAGGTATTAACACATATTTTTTTTTATTTGAGAGTCTCATGTATGGCATTATATGACATCGTACAAATTTCCGCCTTGGAGTGGTCCAATTTTCAATGACTCTTCCGCATAAATGCGGCTTAATTTTGAGCGATGGCATGTGTTATGTTCACGTTAAGAGCATTGGTCTAATGTGGTTTATTCATTATTCACATGCATAAGAAAAAGTCTAGCGGTGTCTAGGAGGTGCACTAACTCCAGAAAATTCCCGCGGTTGCAACTATCATCTCCTCGATGTCCTTTGAAGGCCAGATTCTGTTTGGCTAAGAGCTGGATAATATTCAACAACCGGTACAATACATCCCTCCACTTCTTCTCCTCACTTTCGAAAACTTCTTGTTGTTTCTGATCGATGGTTGCTTTACGGTTCAGGCGAACTTCCAACTCCTTCAATTTCAAGAAGCTCTGCTCACGGTCCAGGCTTTTCTCATGGTCTCTGATTCTTGGATTCAGCTTCCACCATTTGTTGAATCCTTCTTCAGATGCGAAGTTCGAGCCAAAATTGGCAAACAGGTTGCAACAGAAACAATACAAGGATTACTTCAAAGGCGAGTAAGGCCGTAAGAGTGCATTCCGTTATTGTCGCGCGACTCGCGACACTAAAACGGAACGTTCCGAGACTCTCGCAAAACGTACTGTACATACTTTATACCTATATATATGTAAGTGTTCAAAAGTCTGCCCGTTTGCAGCGCCTCGCCAGCGCGCGGTCTCGCACACATGTTCCGGAACGCTCCCTTTCAGTTGTTTTACCTTAAAATAAAGGTACCATACAAATGTTAAAAAATGGTTTTAGAAAATCGTATTTTTCTTGAAAACGGGTACGAGAATTTTTATCAATTTTTTTTTAATTTCAATTAATTTTTACGATCTATAATTTAATAAAAAAAATTGAAATTAAGATATCACTGACTGTACCTACTATAGAACCATTTTTCCGAATTTTGAATTTATCATTATCAACATTACGGATTTCAATTAAAATTTTTAAAGAATAGGTTTAAAAAACATTGCATTTCAAAACTTAAAAAAAAAATATTTTTTGAATTTTTGGAAAAAAATTAATTTTTTCTTAGAAAACTCGATATCTCCAAAACGGTTCAATATTTTTTTTGGAAATTTAATTTTTATTCGTACAGTAATAAAAACTTAAAGTTGGCGTACCAAAGAAAACCACTACAACGTCTTATAATTTTTGTTCTTGCATAAACTAATGTTTGCTTGAGAATTCATATGGCATCCTGTTTTTAGCTCCAACTACTAAAACAGTTGTTTTAGTCTTTAAAAAAATAAATTTTATGCTTATGAACAGTTTTTCTCTAATAACATTCAATTTTAAAATTCTTAGTCTTTCACATAAGAGCAAGTTCGTGGCGACCCAGTCGTGCATTTTATTTACTTATCGTCCAGCACTCGGTGCCGTAGAGTAGACTTAAAATTAGTGCATTGTTTTGTTTTTCGAGAAAGGAGTTTTGAACTCATTTGTTTGGCCAAACCGAAAAAGCAGCGGTTCGCTAGGGTAACTCTTTGTCGGATTTCCACTAAGTTGCCGTTCGTAGGTGAACTCCTTGACTACCTCAAAATTTTCAAGTAGCTAGATAATAACAAGTTGGGAACCACTGATCTAAGCCATTTCAACTCGGCAATTAAATTGAAGGTCCCCTCCACTCCTGCCAACAAGTCGATAGGATAAGATTTTCTATAAGTAATGCCCCGTTTTTAATCATTTTCAAATTATTAAGAGGCCTTTAAGAATGTGCCAAAAAATAAAAATGGAGACTTAACACATTTCAAATCAAAACCATGGTTGAAAATCCACTACTTCCAGTTTGAAAAATATGAGTTCACATTCTGCTATACAACAAGTGTGTTGGTTTTTTTTTATTCACAATAATATTCATAAATTTAAATAAAGCGAAATCAACTTTATGCTACAAAACCAAAGCCAAGTATGTGCGTGATGTTTTTATCCGGAATCTCTGTCCCCAAGTATAACGGCGACGATCTTAAGAATTATAATTTATCCGCACGCAAAAATAATTTAAAAAGAAAATGCACAAGTGAAAATGAATTGTAGGCACGAAGTCTCCCTCAAAACGCCATCCACACAATATTATAATAAAGGCACCTAAAGCTAGTGTATATTGCTCTGCTGATTTTCGTGGAAATTCTTGAATCCATAATCTGACTTTCAGCACCACACGATATACGTCCTCGAGTAACTATACCAACCTACTCGAGTGAGTAAGCCAACTTCTTATAATCGAAGTTGGGAATCAAATTTAAGGAAATTAACTTCAGTGCCATATAACATTGCGGTTTTTGCCGTCTATATAAATAATACACACAAATGACCCCCAAAAGCACTTTTAGAACTAAAAAACAAAATATCAGACCGGAAAATGGTCAAGGAATGCCCAGATATACCACAATTTTCCACTGTGTCTGTGTGTGTTTGTGTGGATTCCTGGCGGAGGACGAAAGGATAGCTAGAAATGCAAGGACCTTTTGCACCTTACATCTCAGCCCCAACACCACCCAGCCCAGCGAAATGTAATTATTTTTTATTATGTCCATACAGTAACGGAAATGTGAGACGAATTCCAACCGAGCTTGTAATTGATCGCATTTGTGTGCGAAGGGCTTTGTCGTGGTGTTGATAATATGTTAGTACACTGCAAGTAGGGTTTTAACAACAGCAAAAAAATCGCTCTCGAACTACGTGTTTTCCTGTTTATTAACTTTGTTATACCGCGTTTAATGAGTCTTTAGTGTGTTCACGTGTGTAATAGTCGTATGGATTTTTTTTCTGTTGTTATTCCAGACAAGCATGGCTCCAACAAATTGATTCGAAGGGCACAATTACTAGGACCCTTGCCGTAAGGATACCTGAAAAGTTTAATTATTGCAATTATGATTGAGTGCAGAGCCGCAGGAAGAATCTCTTGCGCCCTTGACAAGACTTGAACTCCAGCCAGTTAATACTAATTAAAATGTATCAAGTATTGTATGCTTCCCAAAGATGGTTAACATTTTAAATATACTAGATCCGTCAATCGGAGAGGCGACCTTTACAGCTTTGAAACAACACATTTAAACATTTTTTTAAATTTGAGATGTTCAATTGTTGTCGAAGGTGATTTCGGGCCCTTTTAGTTAGGTCCATAGTACGACCCTGGTTGATTGCATTCAATAATAATAAACTAAATACATGCATTCAGCTAAGAACACATAAAACTCAAAGTGACGTTAAAATGACAGAATGACAGTTAAGGGCACTTGTTCAAGCAATAATTACAACACATAGAATTATTTGAGACTTCTTTTATCAGTCCAATTAAATTATAAGTGTAGGAGTAGGAGTGGCACAGTTGGAATGCCAAATGTTATTAAAACTGATTTAGGTAGATATTATATGCTCGTAGTTTAATCAATATCGTGCGAGGAGTTTTCGAGAATGACAGCTATCCATTCTAGATGAGATAGATCAACAATTTTTTAAGAGAGTCACAAAATACGAGTTCACAAAATATGAGTTCAAAAATATGAAAGGTTCTAGTAGGTTTTGATGTCTCTTATTGTGTGCTGAATGTTAGCTCGTTCTGCAATTGAGTTATGAAGGGCTAATCCTCGCCTGGTCAGCTCATACCTACGCCCGTTCGTTCCCATCAATGCCAAAATGACCCGGAACCCTGATAAGAGTAGTATATATTGACGGTAGAAAGTTTATTCCGGCATTGCTGAACCAATTCGGAGCATGATGTACTAGACCTAATGGCCTAGCCTAATTGTCTGTAATAATACCCGAATTCCGGTTCTGGTTTGACAGATCTTTGCGTACCTTGCATGCTGCTCTGATAGGCAGTAATTCAGCTTGAAAAATACTTTCAAAGTCGGTTAACCTAAACGACGGACGTAGATATATCCAAAGTGACAGAGAAAATTCCCGAACCAACACCACACTCCATCTTTTAGCCATCAGTAAAAACAGTTACGTTGAAGTCTTTCGTTACGAGGCGACGTCATAATCTCAGTCATTTCTTGATGCGAACATAACCTTAAATTATTTACTGATTTTAGGAGTGCAGTAGTCAGTGTTGCTATAAGCCTTGTAAATAAAATATAAATTATAATTATAAATTTCGGTCTCGACTTACTGATGAACATTTCCAGGATTTAATGACAATAGTTTCGCATTAGCGCAATCTTTCACTCCAAGAGAATAATCCGAGATATTTGTGCAGAATTCTCCTCAGGCTAGTGCGTGAAATGTTGAGATCGATGGCGAGTTGATGTTCGTGAGTTGAGTCACACACGACGACGGGGACAATGAGTGTTGTCCACTAGCATACCAGTCTCATGAACTTTTTGCTTGCACAAACTAGCATACAGCAGGTACGGTGAGTGCTTCACTTTAGTCAAAACTTCTTTTCAAAAACCCACTGTTCAGGCTACACAGCACTCACTTTGGAAATAAGTTTTTAATATTTTTCAACGTTGTTTAAGCGCAAGGCAACTTCTTTCGATTCGCGAAGGTATGATACTGACTTTCTGTCAAAATTTCATGGGGAAAACAGCTGTCAGCGTCAAAATAACCTATAATTTTATGGATTTCAATGTACACAAATCCACTGGCCCGGATAGTATCTCCCCTATTGTTTTGAAATGTGTTCTTCAAAGCTTTCAAAACCATTGCGTAAGCTTTTCCATCTTTCCATGAATGTTCTTCCCTCATCTTACTATCGTTCAGCTGTTTACTTGTATTGCTTCTTTTCCAGGTCATGGAAGCACTGATAAATTATTTATCAGGTGAAGAAATATCTCGAAGAACGAAGCTTTCGTTCAATGACCAGCAGTATGCCTTTCGTAGCAATATGGTATATCTCACCTACCAGTGTCACAAATCTTAACATCGTTAAGAAATTTTAACGTCCTTGTCCTTCGGATTTGGATTTAGAATGGAAGCATGTAATAAGCTCATTAAATTCTGATCTCTATAGCATTTTCAAATGGGTACCCTTAAACCGCGCTAAATGTAATGCTGTCTTCTACCGAATATTAATTGCCAAAAGCTCGATCATAATTCCCAAATTTGAGAAGATATGTATGTCTGACTCCAGTCTGTTAGATATAATCCAAAAAGAGCTTTGAAAATAATAGGTGATAGGAGTATCAAAAACATTTGAAACTCTTGAGCATCGTCGTCGCAATATTTCTTGTCTTGCATTATCTTACCGATATTCTTATAAAAATTGTTCTAAAGAAATAGCCTATTGCATTCCTCCCCTTCAGCAATTTAAGTGTAATACTAGAGCTTCGAGGAATGCCCATCAGAGATCTTCCTTAATAGTCCGGGAGGCAGCGACAGAAATTTCCGTCTCATTTTCGCAAGCCTTATATTTTGTGTATGAGTCATTCAAGTGGTAAGTTATAGTTACATAGACGTCTTCCACCGCACCTTTACAACGGGGGGTTACAGGAGTGTTTCAAACCCCGCAAAAAAATCATGAAAAAAATTCATAGTCGCAAACGTGAAACTTTTTCGACGCATTATCTGACACATAAGAAGTTTGAAAAATATAGTCTTCCACCTGTATCCCACAACAAAATACGTCTTCCACCCACGCAAAAACCGCAAAACTTTTTTGAAAAAAATTCATTCCCGCGAAGATGAAATTTCTATATATGCTAACTCTTAATGTAATAAATATAAAATAAATAGTCTTCCACCTATAACATACAACAAAAGTCGTCTTCCAAGGCTTCAAAGTTGCACACCGCACTTTGGTCTTTTTTTCTTATTTTTAAATGCAACCCTCGGGGAGAGTACGATAACTTGGCCGCCAAGATTTGATAACGGGTTTTTGTAGAGGGGTAAAAAACAAGCAATTTTTACTATGGGAGGGGGGTCTATCTCCCCCCGTTTAGGAGGTAGGGGCACTTTTAGAAAAAATAATTTAAATTGAAAAAAAAAAAATATTAAAAAACAACGGCATCACTTACAATAAAGTGCTGTACTGCATTTGAAAGCCAAAAGTTTGTTCTATAATTCTCCATTTAAATTAATTTACTTATGCCAATGGTTTTTGAGAAATTTGCATTCAAAGTCCAAATTTTGATAAAAAACGTGAAAAAAAAAGTTTAGACCGATTGTTTTCAAAATTGTGAAATGAAATTGTAAATAAGCTTATATGCGTTCCATGAACCTATCAGTTTTTAATCGAACACAAGAAACCGCATGGTTCTATGGCTTCTAGTTTTTGAAAAAATTGAAATTAACTAAAACTACTTTTCTATAAAATGTTTGATATTTTTTGCTTGCTTACATAAATACATCAGTGCTAGCTTCCAACATTACAATATATAAACAGTAAAGTATCTATGGGGTGGCATGCTGCCCCCCTGCAACCCCCCTGCTTGGGCACACTATATATGTCATAGATTAGATAGAGAGAGTTTGGGCGGCGATGTAGCCATCCTCCTTAAAAAGGAAATAAAACACGTTGTACTACCGAAAATTAATACTAATATTATTGAAGCAATTGGAATCGAATTAGTACTTGAAAGTTCGAATAAACTCAAAATTTATTCCATCTACTTTCCCGGCGGTAGGTCCAATAATATTAAAAAGCGACATTTTAAGAATGATTTAAAGAAATTAATAAGTAATGACCAATTTATAATAGGCGGAGACTTTAATTGTAAACACCGAGAATGGGGTTGTCTTAGGGCAAACTCGTGGGGTAATGATTTGCTAGATTTCACGATGAGATATCCCATCACTCTAATGTACCCAAACGGTCCAACGTATATCCCTGCCTCAAGGAGATCTTCACCATCTACAACAGATTTATTTATTTCAAATATTCCTCATTGCTTTATGACCCCTTTTACAGCGAATGCTCTTAGTTCAGATCATCTTCCTGTCTGCTGTGATATTGCACTTATGCCAAATTTATTAAATCTACAATATTTAGATTTTAAGAATGCCAATTGGAACCTTTATCGTTCCCACTTTAATTCAAAAATTCGTCAATCTCAAAATCGTTTTGAAACCGTTACATGTTGTCAAGATGTAGATACCTGTGTTGAGTATTTTGAAAAAACCATAAAAGATAGTATCAATCTTTCAGTCCCTAAGAAATCAGTTAACAAACGAACGATTGTCCTTCCTCGTTCAATCCTAGATCTTATTAAAAGGAGAAATATTTGCAGACGAAAATGGCAAAGATTCAGACAGCAATATGATTTTCAGGAAATGAACCATCTTAATAAATTAATAACAGAATCAATTTTGGTATTCCGAAACAAAGAGTGGAATAATAAACTTTGTTCCTTACATCCTAGTTGTAAGCCGTTTTGGAATATTTACAAAATTATTAAAAAGAAAAATACGCAAATACCACCACTCGAGTCATCAGGGATAGTTTTTACTTCGAATGAAGCTAAAGCAAATGCTCTCGCAAATACTTTTGCTAATAATCATGTTGCTTCTGTAAATCTTAACCCAGTTTTGACTAATATTGTAGATACATCTATCTGTGAATTTAATAGGACCATAATAAGTTACCGTGGAAGATATAGAGTATTTGATATGTGATCTGAAAAATCAAAAATCTCCGGGAATTGATGGCATACAAAATCAATTCCTTAAACAACTTCCCATCAGTGGATTTATTTATTTGACAGGTTTAATAAATGCATGTTTTAGAACTCACTATTTTCCACTAACATGGAAAATTGCAAAAGTGGTTCCAATATTGAAGCCAGGAAAACCCCGTAATGATCCAGTGAGTTACAGGTCTATTAGCCTACTGAGTAGTATTAGCAAGATCCTTGAAAAGTTAATTCGAATTAAATTAGAAACTTTCATAAATGATAAGAATATTATACCGATGCAGCAATTTGGTTTCAGAAAAGAACATAACACGTCACACCAAGTTCTTAGAATCAGTAAACACGTGAAAGAAAATTTTACAGAAAAAAAATCTACAGGATTAGTTCTACTAGATGTAGAAAAAGCTTTTGATACGGTGTGGCACAATGCACTCATACACAAACTCATTATGAATAAATGTCCAGAATTTTTAATCAAGATAATACAAAGTTATTTAAGCGAAAGACAGTTCATAGTTTCACTAAACGGAACAATTTCCGTCTCTAAAATTATTCCTGCGGGTGTCCCCCAAGGATCAGTTTTATCTCCTACCTTATTCAATATTTTTACAGCGGATTTCCCAGTCTTACAAAGTTGTGATTTTGGTATGTACGCTGATGACCTTGCAATATACTCATCCGACGAAAATCCTATGAATATAATAAGCAATATTCAAAATGCTCTTGTTGTTATTTTTGAATATTATAAACACTGGCGAATCAAAATAAATGCTGAAAAGAGTCAAGCTATCTTTTTTACAAGAAAAAGAAAGGATTGTTTCTTACCCAGCCACAACTTAAATATAAATAGCTGGGATATCCCATGGGTCAACTCTGTCAAGTACTTAGGTGTTCATTTAGACAGGAAGTTGACCTTTAAGGAACACACAAAAATGACAACAAATAAAATAAATATTGGTATTAAATTGTTATACCCGCTTATTAACCGGAAGTCATTACTGAGTAAACACAACAAACTAATAATTTTTAAAGTCGTTTTTCAAGCGATATTATTATACGGATCACCCGTTTGGGGAGATTGTGCTGAAATGCATAAAAAAAATTGCAAATTTTACAAAACAAAATTTTAAAAATGATGCTTAAGGTCCCATGGCATTTTTCAACACATGATTTACATCAGCAAGCAAAAGCATTAAAAATAAACCGCAAAATTGAAGTTCTTAATGAAAATTTTTTTAGAAAATGTGAATTAAGTGAAAACTCTCTTATCAGAAACCTTATTAAAACAAAAATATTCAAATAATGAAACAAAAAAAAAAAACGTAACATATTTATGTTTATTATTATTTATTTATTAACTTTTTTATTTAATAATTTATGTATGTACTTCTTTGATTAATTATTTATTTACCTACTTGTCTGTTAAATTACAAATTTATTTATTTATTCATATTTATTCATATTTGTTATTTATTTATTTACTTGTTCGTTAAATAATTTATTAATTTACCTGTTTACTGAATAATTAGTTTCTTTAATGTTTATTTATTTAATTATATTTATTAACTTATTTACTTATTTATTAATTTATTTATTTGATCATTTATTTATTTATTAGTTTATTTATTTATTTATTAATTTATTTATTCATTTCCTTAACATATTGTTTTTTCTCTTTTTTTTTAATTATATATTATCTTAGCATTATCTGTGATATAGTTATAAGCAAAATTCAAATGAAGGTTTTTTGTAATTATTTTCCTTCAAATTTAAAAATATTAAAATATATGCATTTCAGAAACCTAGTATTGATTTTCAGATTTCAGTAGTAAGATAAAATTTGTTATCATATCTCTGTGCTGTGCAATGACTTAAAAATATTGTAAACTTTGTAATTTTCTTTCAAACAATAAAATGTATCTATCTATCTACTCGTATCTTAACATTAATCTTTAAAATGGAATCACCGTCACCACCAAAATCAAAAAAAGTAGTTTTGGTAATTTTCGATTTTCTCAAAAACTAGAAGACATAGAACCATGCGGTGTTCTGTGTTCGATTAAGAACTGATATTTACATGGATCACATATAAGTTAATTTACAATTTGATTTCAAAATTTTGAAAACAATCGGCCTAAAGTTTTTTTTCACGTTTTTTTTTTATCAAAATTTGGACTTTAAATGCGAATTTTTCAAAAACCATTGGCATAAGTAATTTAATTTGATTCCTGTCCCAAAAAACCGCAGCAAAAAAGATTTTCGGCCGATATCCATTTTGCCCTTCCTCTCAAAAGTGGTTGAAAGAATTATGCACAAACAGATTTCCTTTTTTCTTAGTACTAATAATCTATTATCTCCCAAGCAGTCCGGTTTTCGACCACATCACAGTAGTACTACTGCACTCCTTGATGTGATTAAACAGGTAAGAAACGCTTTAGACGATGACAAAGTAACGTTTCTGGTTTTGCTGGATTACTCCAAAGCATTTGATACCATTGATCATACTATAATGTGCAGAAAACTCTCACATCTCTTCAATTTTTCTAACGGTGCAGAAAAACTAATTATGTCCTACCTTTCCGGGAGAAGTCAATCAGTTGTTTCAGGAAGTCAGGTTTCCGATTTACTATCACTGAGCTATGGTGTACCGCAAGGATCTATTTTGGGACCTCTTCTTTTTTCAGCATATGTAAACGATTTGCCACTCTCAATAAAATATTGCGAGACACGAATGTACGCAGACGATGTTCAGCTTATTAAAAGTTGTAATCTTGGCCTTATTGAAGATTGTGTAAGTGTAATAAATGAAGACCTGGATGCTATCTTCGAATGGTCAAATAAATTTGGTCTTGTTTTGAATCCCACTAAAACTAAATGCATCGTCATTTCCAAAAAGTCCCTTGATTTGTCTTATTTCCCTCCTGTTGAGCTTAATGGAACTTCTGTAGAGTATGTTGAGAAATCTAAGAATCTGGGAGTTTGCTTCAACAGAACCCTAACTTGGAATGATCACATTAATGCTTTGGTGGGGAAAGCCTATGGTGCCTTAAGAAATCTTTCAACGTTCCAAAAATTTACTCCGCTTAATACGAGAAAAATGCTTGCGAAATCACTTATAGTTCCTATTTTCACATATGGTGGTGAAATCTTCTGTAACTCTGATGCTGTGAGCCATAGGCGGCTAAACGTACTGTTTAACAACGTTACTCGTTATATTTATGGCCTTGGAAGATATAGCCATATCTCTTCTTACTCGAAAAGTTTATTTTGTGTAAGTTTTAATAACTTCCTAAAAATAAGGACTTTAATAACTTTGTTTAAGATTATTCATACGCAGAAACCTCCTGACCTGTATAATCAAATCCAGTTTTGTACCTCAAGTCGAACAAATCAAATCTTGGTTCCGCGATATACATGTCTCACTTCTGAGAGACAATTCTTTGTTAATGGTACTCGTTTGTGGAATTTGCTTCCACGAGAAATAAGAAGAATTGGGTCAATAAATGCTTTTGAAAATAAATTGTTTATTCATTTTGCGAGTTTGTAAAGCTGCCGATTTCATTTTACGTTTCAAATCATTAAATTTACAAACCTTTACTTTTACTTTCTTTTATTCTTTTTTTTTTTGTATTTTCTTCTTAAATACCGTCTTTTGCTGCACGACATGTATATAGTAAATTTTTTTCTATTAAAATTATGATTGAAACTCTTATGTAAACAAATGTATAAATTATTAAAAACTTTAAATTCTTAATTCTGAAATTAAATAACTTTTAAATTATAAAATTTTCCAAAGAAAAGCTTAGTTATCAAAAGATGTAAATCTTAA
This sequence comes from Philhelius festivus, assembly GCA_963931855.1. Lineage (NCBI taxonomy): Eukaryota > Metazoa > Arthropoda > Insecta > Diptera > Syrphidae > Philhelius > Philhelius festivus. The sequence continues at coordinate 162,373,659 of OZ007555.1, forward strand.
AATTAAGTTCCTTTTATAAATTGAATAAAATTGAAATTGAAATTGAAATTTAAATGCACAATTATAGAATTATATATTGTAAGTGTTGCCGTTGTTTTTTAATATTTTTTTTTTTTCAATTTAAATTATTTTTTCTAAAAGTGCCCCTACCTCCTAAACGGGGGGAGATAGACCCCCCTCCCATAGTAAAAATTGCTTGTTTTTTACCCCTCTACAAAAACCCGTTATCAAATCTTGGCGGCCAAGTTATCGTACTCTCCCCGAGGGTTGCATTTAAAAATAAGAAAAAAAGACCAAAGTGCGGTGTGCAACTTTGAAGCCTTGGAAGACGACTTTTGTTGTATGTTATAGGTGGAAGACTATTTATTTTATGTTTATTACATTAAGAGTTAGCATATATAGAAATTTCATCTTCGCGGGAATGAATTTTTTTCATAAAAGTTTTGCGGTTTTTGCGTGGGTGGAAGACGTATTTTGTTGTGGGATACAGGTGGAAGACTATATTTTTCAAACTTCTTATGTGTCAGATAATACGTCAAAAAAGTTTAACGTTTGCGACTATGAATTTTTTTCATGATTTTTTTGCGGGGTTTGAAACCCTCCTGTAACCCCCCGTTGTACTCTTGAGATGGAAGACCATGAAATTATTGTTAGTTATAACACGAATAACTCATATACGAAAAATTAAGCTCGCGAAAATGGTGTAATGAAATCTGTCGCTGCCTCCCGGACTATAAGCCGCACTATACGAATATCGAATGTTTTATCCGGTCCATCGGTATCACATTTCAAATCTTCTCCGACTTATTGCTAAACGCTCGCACTCAAAATTAAAACAAAGGGCAAGCAATTACTCTCTCTGACGATTTGCTAGTTGCGGCAGATTTAAGAATTTGATTGTACAGCGAGAAAGACTCCGCGTTATGATAGTGGATGCGTTCAACTGATGAACAAAACTTGACAGAAGACAAGCAAACAACAAGCGAGGAAAGAAGAGCACTTACGCGAGTTTTCAGCTCAAGGGAATTGAAGAGTCTCGCGATGGAAATAACACCTGGAGGTCTTATGAAAAGCCAAATAACTGGCTGCAGCGTAGGTATTCCACTCATCGAACATTTAGAAATAACAGAAGTTTTCAAGCAGCACTACTACCTGCGAGTTATGTATTATCTAAAGCGGGTAATAGGCCAAGGAGACAGCTCACGTCCAATCAATGGAGAACCAGTTACACCACCCAGAATGGAATAGAAATACTTAGCAGATCTTTTCAAATGCCAAGGTGATGTTTTGGTTACGTGTGTGTATCAAATCATCAATCAAGTATGCGTGGAGATGACAAGGTGATTTGGCTACCAAAAAAGGAAATCGTATGCCCTGCAAGAACTATCGAGCCACTTCCCCACTGAACACTATATAAAGAGTTTTTCATTAAACGTATTAAATTTTTGAATTAAAATAAATGAAACTCTGGGCGATAGTTACTGATTTTCAATACAACGCTAAATCTGATTCTGATGGCGATATTTCCGCAACCAAGCCTTGAAAAAGGTTGTAGTTCCATGTAGAATCCATTAAATCTAACAAAGAGCTTTCTATTATTGAAAACCAGACTCTTCTACGACGCCCGGTTATGGAAATATTCTAATCCAAAGTAATTCCAAATGTTTTGCTGACATGCCTTAATGCGGGGAGATTGCTTATGTGGAAGGTGTTGCTATTATCGCATCAGAAAACGCTTTAAGCAATCTAGCAAACTTCGCAGAGCAGTGTGGCCTGGGAGTCAACACTCACAAGACAGAACATGTCCTATTCTCTAAGAAACATAGAATTCTTCATGTAGATCCTCCTTAGGCTGTAGATCGAAATTAAGCTGGAAACCTTATATACAAAAACAGTTTAAATAAGGCCACATTGGCACTCTTCTGATGAAAAAAAGCTATTAGAATAAATGAGGCATCAGACCGATCTTTACTTATCATACATTAGTGTGGTGGGCCGCTTTGGAAAAGTATGTAAAGGCTTAGCAAAGCCCAACTATCCTCTTGCCTATGCATAAGCGGAGCACTTTGAACAGCAAAACAATGGCGGTAAGCACAGACACTCGCTTCTTCACAATATATCAATAACGAAACTGGTCATTCTATCATTTTTAATTTATTCGGATCCCTTCCACGTAACATTGATTAGACTATTCCAAAACTACAGTTCCGCAAAAATGATAATGGGGTTGATGTAGGGGTGTGTACTCAGGTAGACTAAATTAGGTTATTCTCTCTGTCTGCGTAATTATTTTAAATAGTTCCAGGCGGAAGTTATGGTGATTAAAGAAGTCCTTTTTCGGCTCAAGGAAAACGTGCTGATATCTACAACTTCTCGGATAGTCAAGCGGCTATAAAATATCTGGACTACCAACTCTAACAGCCCTTAACTGCCATTCCTATATTATGGAGATGGCGCATCAGTTCAATATTCACCACTGTTTGGTGAATGAGCATATGGATATTCCAGAGAACTATAAGGCAGACGAGCTCGTCAAAAGTGGACACCGGAGACTGTCTTATAGCCAAGCACTCAACGAGGCTTGGCGTTTAATCAAACGATTTGTGCTCATCTTCTATGCACATGCCCTGCTCAGTCCCATAGACGTTGGCTGCATCTTGTAGAGTTTTTCTTCGAGGAAGCCAGAGATCTAATTAGTATAGACATTTTTGAAATCTATCTCGCTGGTCGCTACATAAGGCAATCGAAATGGTTCAACGAGTAGGGAGAAAATCTCTAGATTCATGTGGAATTGATTATGCTGCATTTTAAGGCAGTGGTTATTCGTCGTTTGATTGAATAGACCCGTGACTTAAGAAAAACCCACAAGAAAAAGTCTAATGGGGTGAAATCGAACGATTTCGGTGGCCAATTCGCATCTACTCTCCGTAAGATAGCCATGTTTGGAATTCTATAGTGAAAAATGTCTCTTGAGAGTACGGGCTGTGTGGCACGTAGTACCGTCCCATTAAAAGAATATATTGTCGGTGTCCATCTATCCGATTCCAAAATAAATTAGTAATTCATCAACTGATAGCGCCCGCTATTGAGGGTGGTGGCCTGGCCAACGTCATTCTCAAGTATGGACCGATAATGCCGCCAGTTGTAATTCAAAAAATTCACAAGACAGTGACTTTCTCTGGATGCATTGCAATTTGGTGGATCGTGTGTGGATTGCAATTGTCCATTCTTTCGTTCAGAAATGGGCCTAGTCACTGAATAAGATTTTTCGACCCAAATTGACCGATCCCGAACAGGAAACCCCTTTTAATAAGACAATTTAATAATTTGGACACGTTGTTGAACGCTTTAACTCACCATGTTGATTTGACAAGACAGACTTAATAAATGACAGCTAATTTATAGGAGGTAGCTTCAACAATATGGCCGCAATCACTTGTCGAAGTTCAAAAATCCCTTTGTTTTTTTAATCGACAATTGTTTTTTATTTTGATTCTTCTTTAAAATTCTTACAACTACCAAAACCCTAGCTAATCGAAAAACAATTTATAATCATTTGTGTACACTTCGGGCTCACAAAATTGTTCCTACAACATAGAACAGCCATCATCTTGTTCAGGTGAAACTCAATATTGGCATCTCTCTTTAAAATAGTTTCATCATGAATGATTCCTTAGATGTTTGATTAAATAGCAAATATGAAAATGAATACCACTTTTGCCGTCATCATCAATTGGACTTATTTATCTGGTAGCTGCATTCGAATAGATTTACATTCAACTTGACCTTTCCAATTCCAGAATCAACACTTATATTATAATTTCGATTCGAAGGAGTGTTTCTCATTTGATTCCCAATTGCACAAGTCAGCACTTTATGTATGTTAAGATATGAAACCAATTTCTGTGTTTCGTATTGCCAACTCTCCATATGTATCGAATACACGTTCTTAAAATGGGCCATGAAGTGACTTTGGTAAGCCAGGTTGATGGGGAGGGGTTGGCCTGGTTTATCCTGTATAAAGATCTCCGTATTATGATTGTTAAACCTGTTGGCCAGAAACTGTACTTAGTCGTTGTTGATGTTGTTCTCTTGTAGGCCATTCATGATATCATTAGAAAGTGGAATGAGAGTTTACGTAAAACTAATCGATAACGGGCCAAACATAACGTCATGCTATACTCATGTGCTTCCGGTGGTAATATATTCGTACCTACATATATAGTTGGTGGCGTTTGGGGGCTAGAGAAGTGTCAGTGTGTTTGTATATTTTGTTGGAACTGTAGCATAGGCAACTATCGAACAAGATAAGGATCAGCAAGGTAATGATTTTTATTTCATGCCATTTTCTTAAGCTTCTATTTAAATATGCTTTGTGCTCGAACGTCAACCAATCCTGTACACGAATACAGGGTGGTCTATCTGGTAGCCCAGGAAAGAAATTAGAGAAATGTAAAACTTCAGAAAAATTCGGTCAAAGCTGAATTTGGGTGAAGAAGTTTGTTTTGATGTCGTGAGCGTTTTCTAAAAACTACTGTGTGCACCAGGGTGAGGTTCTTAGGATTCATATTTTTGTAAATAATCAAAATTTTACAAAAATAATAAGGGATACACGGAAAATTAATTTTTCCCCTTCACCCATCAAAAAGAGGGGTTCCAATTTAGGGTACTTTTTAAGAAATCCTCAAGAAAAGTAAATTAAATACATACATAGAAGAGCTTGTATATAGTAATAGTTGTGGATCTTAAGTATTAAGGAAAAGAAAATGCACAACTGGATCGCACCACTAAAAGGGTAACAATTTTAAAAATACATATATTTCTTTAGAAAAAACGACTCCAAAAGTAAATATAAGTATACGCAAGAACAAAAATCATAAATCGTTGAAGCGTTTTTTAAAAAAATATAAGCTCTTACCAAATTTTTAAGACATTTTTAAGAAAAAATTAGTATTACTGTACGAATAAAAATTAAATTAAAAAAAAAATTGCACGACTGGGTCGCACGAACTTGCTCTTATGTAACAGACTAAGAATTTCAAAAACGAATGTTATTAGAGAAAACTGTTCATCATTTTTTAAACTTTCTTAGTAGTGAGACATCAAAACAGAATGCCATGTGATTTCTTAAGCAATTATGTGTTTCTGCAAAAACAAAAATTATAAGACGTTGGAGCTGTTTCTTAAGTAACTTTAAACTTTTATATACAAAATCTTAAAAACATTTTTAAGAAAAAATTTTGCTTCGCCAATTAAAGGTTTTTATTAATGTACGAATAAAAAATTAAGTTTCCAACAAAAATAAAAAAAAAAAAAAATTTCTTTTTTACTGTACAAATAAAAATTAAGTTTCCAAAAAAAATATTGACCCGTTTTTGAGACATCGAATTTTCAAAATAAGAAATTGATTTTTTTTTTGTTAAATTCAAAAACATTTGTTTTTCAAGTTTTGAAATGTAATGTTTTTCAAACTTTTTAGAAGCTTATCTTTAAAAAACTTAATTAAACTCCGTTGTGTCGATAATGAGATAAATTTGAAAAAATGGTTCTAGGTACAGTCAGTAATATTTTAATTTGTTTTTTTTTTGGATTATACTAGTAGATCGTACAATTAGTAGAAAGAAAAAAATATTTTTCAAAATTCTACGCGCCGTTTGTATGGTGGGTACCATTAATTTTAGGTAAAATAAAATTTTGTTTCTCACATCTTAAAGACAACTTTTGACTGTCAAGCCTTCTTAGGAGATGGAGATTTGAAAGAAAAAATTTGAAACTTTTTTAGAAATCCAAAAACAAAAAAAAATGGTTTCAAGGAGAGGTACCATTAGTAATAATTTTTTGGAAAATTTTGTTCAACCATTACCTAAATTACTAAATGAAATTTTTAGAATTCTGTGGAACAGTTTTTGAGAAAAAAAATAATTTTTAAAATTTCGAAAAAATCGTAATCTTATATTGTTATTTTTGGTCTTAAAAAAAAAGTTTCGGAAAAAAATTTAAAAACGATATCTACCAAGCTCAACGAAAATTGGCCGAGTCGCTTAGGCTGAAGTCGAACAGACAGACAGACAGAATTGCGAGACCCACTTTTTTCGTGTTCTCTATCATCTTAATATCAACTTTGCTCAAGATCTCGAGTTCGATTTTTTTACGAATGCATAACTTGACTTATAGTACCTATTAGTCGCAAGCGAAAATACTGACCCATTTTTGAGGTATCCAATTTTTAAAATAATGATTTTTGTTTTCAAAAATTCGAAAAAATATAAGTTTCGAAATGCAATGTTTTTCAGAACCTTCTTAAAACTTTTGTATAAAAAAATTAACTAGAATCCGATATGCGGATAGTGAAAAATTCGAACTGATGGTTATATTATATGTATCTATGGTAGGTACAGTCAGCAATATCTAAATTTCAAAATGTATTTCATTGAATTATAGATCGTAAAAATTAATTGAAGGAAAACAAATGTTATCAAAATTCGTGGTTCCGTTTTCGAAAAAAAATACGATTTTCGACAGTCATTTTTTAACATTTGTATCGTGGATACCGTTATTTTGTGATAGTATAAAATATTCACATCTCAAATAAAATAATTAAAGTGTCACCTTTAAAATATTTCATATTTTCGAAATATTGAGTTTTGAAGAAAAAAATTTTGAACGTTTTTTTAAAAATCCCAAAAAAATTGTTTTGAAAATTTGAATACACAACACGAAAATTAATTTTAATTAATGACAAATTAATAATAAAAAATTGGTTGAGCGTTTGCGGCAACCTTTTTATTGACAATTCCAAGATGGTGCCGTATACCCACCCGGGCGGGAAGTGATATACTTTTTTAAATAAGATCTGTGATGTGCTCAATAAACGATTTATGAAAGTGAAACTGACGGGCAGATGTGCTTAACTAAGGCCCGAAGTGGTTTAAAGCAATACATGCCGGCCAAACCTCACAAATAGAGCTTCAGACTTTTTTTTGTATGGGGTTAGTGGTTTTGACTACAACTTTGAAGTTTATATGGGAAAGAAAATAGTCTAGTAGAAGGCGAAACAGAATTGGGCGCTTGCTCAAATACAGTTGTGCGTTTGACAAAGAAAATATCAAACAAGTGCCAGATGAATTTTTCTTTAAAAACAGCTTCTTGGTGACCGCAATGGAATTCATATTTCAAGAACTGCTTAGACAATTTGCGTCGAGTTTGGCACGTACGAGGACTAAATCCAATATCCACCGTTTTCACAAGTTGAATAGACTTGAGGTGTCAGTTGAACGACACAGAGTTATGGTAGCCGAGTACAAGACCACATATGGGGAAGGGGGGGACTTGCTACACTTCATTATTGCCCGGCATAAGATATTACTAAGAAGTCTGTTTTACTATTTCCTAGAACAATTGCAAATGCGTGGCTACACTAACTTCGTGTCGACAAACAAGCTGACCGGTCTGAAAATTAAAGTGCCGCCCACCTTTGAGTGCAAGAAGTTCAAGCACTTGGCAAGGTGGAAATGAAACAAAGGTTGAGCAAGAGATCATCTGATGTTAAACAGGCAAAACAAAAAGAAAAGAGCTGCTGCTGCTGCAATTGGTTCAATTGATTTTGATAGCTGGACACGAGGAAAATAATGAGAAGTAGAAGAAACCAAGAACTTTTCAGTGATCTTAGAACTTCAATGGTTTAAAAGGGAGTGCATTCGAGAAAAAATCTCTCTTATTATTTGGACTGGCGGTTAAGTGCACTCAAAAGGCAGGATTATTAATTGAATTAATCAAATTAACCAAAATAACCTGATTTTGCTAATAACAAATTGAAATAATTTTATTTTCATTTTTTGGAGCGTTCTTTCTTCTATTTTATTTTCATGGCTCAATTACAGATTTTCGTTACTCTTAAATCGAATTTTTAGAATTAGTGTTGTAAAGTATAAAGTCGCAGAAGTATAAAATGTTACTGTTTCTTTATATTTTGAATAGAAAAGGAATAAGTTTAAATGGAGGGCTCACAGCTCACAGCTGTACGGAACAAAGTCATTTTAAAAAAATATCCAAAACCAACGCCAAAATTTCCCCAAAATTGGCCTCTATTTAGAGCTGTAATGAACTATGTTTAGTTCATTACAGCTCTAAATAGAACCATGTAGCTCTAAATGAACTATGTAGTTCATTACAGCTCTAAATAGAGGTCAATTTTGCGGAAATCCTGGCGTTAGTTTTGGATTTCTTTAAAATGACTTGGTTCGGTACAGCTGTGAGCCTTCCAAATGAACTCTGTGATGGGTAGGGTTTCTTGAATGATCTACGTAACCTTGCAGTTTAAAAGAAAAACACAGACAAATCTTTAAGGTCCAACTCAGGAGAGCATATTGTCGGCTCAAAACGTCCCTTACTAAGATGAGTCGCTTAGCGATTTGTTTCCTTTAAATAGCCATCGATGCCTTTACCCTATTGAAAATAAATGTCCCCTTATAGGAATTCAACATGTTCCCATACATATTTACTAGTCTGAACTCGATGTCACTGTCTCATTTTTTCTAAGAACCGAATATTAACATACAATTACAGCTGAGGAAATTGCATAAACCATTGTGACTTTAGGCGAATGCAAAGACCTTTTATGTAATTTTCCGAGATTATTCTGATTGTGCATGTTCTTTTTATTGACGTATCTACAAAAGTGAAAATGGGCTTCATCAATGAAAAAAGAATTACCAGTTCTTCATATTGTCAAACACGGGATTTATCTGATCGCAGTGATCCAAGTTATAAATTATTTCCGGCTCAGGCAGGATAGGTCCCAATGGGACAAAATTTAAATGATTTCTAAAAGTCAAAAACACATAACACAGGTTCAAAAAGTAGACCTTGACAGCAAATGTCTCCACTGGCCTATAAGGAAACAAAGCTTTAGAACTACGCCTGTCGAAGGAGACTACTCCCGCCCCACTGCGACTGTTACAGGTTTCTATATAAAGCGCCTCTTTGTACTTTCTCCACTTCAGCATACGTCTAATTTCCCCAAGCTTGAGCAGAATAACAATTGATGGATCTCACCACAGCTTGAAAGACCTGAAATTTTGCAGTATTTGGAACATCTTGCTGGCTTAATACATTCTGCTAGGTGTTGCTGATGTCAGATTTTTCCGAAACTCTTAATTGCGAAATATGTTTTGAAAGATAAATTTGAAGAAAATATTATGCCAAAGCCTTTACTACCTTAAGGGTTACATTTTGATAGCACCATTTATTATTCCTGACAATGAGTGCAATGTATGGCCCTATGTATGGGAATACGCTTTAATTTTGGATTTCATTTTATTAATGAATATATAATAATATCCGGCTTGAAGGACCAAATATTTACGTCTAGACTTGTGTTAAAAAAAATAATGTCTTTTCTCTCTTATAAACGTACGCGTTTCCATGTTCCTATATCAGTCCATTGTATATATATTTGAATAGTACTATCATGAATAGGAACGCGACTAGGCGAACCAAGCGGCACCATAATTACTAAATTAGCAGAGATGCCTATGGCAGAGTTTTAACAGATAGACATTTAATACATGACAGTGACAGCAATAGGAATACTGTATATAAAGTAGGAGAACAAAGGCACATACTATGTACATTGGAGTAGAATGTAGGTGTGTATGGGGATTTGGTAGTTGTTATTTTCTGTAGGCAAATATTTTCAAGGTCAATACTTTCAATACTTTTTTTGGCGATTACGTATTTTTTGGGATAGAAGAAAATTATTTCTGTGCATATTGTCGTCAATAAACCACTTTATTAAACATTTGAGTTCGACTACAGCTAAACGGCTCGGCCGATTTTCTTCAAACTTGGTAGATGTTTTTTTCTTTGGAATTTTTTTCGAAAATTCGTAAATATTTTTTTTTTTTCTCAAAAACTGTCCCACAGATTTAAAAAAAAAAATCATTTAGTTAAAGCTAGGCATTGTATATATATACAATGAGCTAGGTAATGGTTGAAAAAAATTTTACAAAAAATTGTTATTTTTGGTACCCCCCCTTGGGACCATTTTTTTTGTTTTCGATTTTCTCAAAAACTGTACGACGGATTTTGATAATAAAAAAATGAGTGGTGAAAAAAAAATTTTTTCTCATGAAAAAATTTCTGTAAGTTTTTTCCGTCAAAACAATGGGATGCACATTGTTTTGCGTGAAAAAAAATTGTGGTGAGTATAAATTTTTGTTTCGATTTTGGTTTACAGTTTGGTGAAATGAAAAAAGTTTTTTTTTGGGAAAAAACTCCCATAAGAAATGCATTGGTTTTTTTTTAGAAGAACTGTATACTAAGCTTAAAGGTCCCTAATAGTTTGAATATTATTGTGTATTCAAATTTTCAAAAAAATTATTTTTTGGATTTTTTAAAAAATTTTCAAAATTTTTTTGAAAACTCAATATTTCGAAAACCCCATGCTCGATTTTTTTCAAACTTGATGAATAAAAGTTTTTTAATATAATCTACATAATATGAGAAAAAAAAAATGTATTTTACCTAAAAATAACGGTATCCTCCAAGAACAAAAATTATAATTCGTGTCGTTTTCTTAAAAATATAAGCTTTTATATACAAAAATTAATAAAAAGAAACAAATTTTTCGAAATTTAATTTCCATTCGTACAGTAATAAAACTTAAAAAGCTAGCGCACGATTTTAGGAGATTTTACTTAAAAACAATATTTTTTTGTTCCACGCTTAAAATACTTTTTAAGCGTTTTCGTTTTTCGTTTCATACGTGGATTGAAAGGTGGCACTCCCTAGATCACGAATATGTAATTTTTAATTCTGTAGGATGAATAGTTTGGCCAGAAATCAGAATGTCAACTTTGAGGGGTCTACGAGGCTTTATGTGAATATTTATGAATTTCTGAAATTGTTTATTATGCACATAAAAAGTATTAAAAATGTTCTATATATTTTGCAAACCAAGTTTATATGAATAAATTTTAAAAACTGGTCTATACCTATATCAAATTTTTTTTATATTTAATTATATAAATATACCTATCAACGCATAACAATAATTTTTCGATTTTGTACCTAATCAAAATTATTTTAATTTCATACAATTTTCTTTGGGTATGTACCTACATACTATGCAAAAGCTATTTTCTTTAATAAAAATATAGGTATAGGTATAAGATTTTCCTAAAAAAATAGTTTTCTAACTGTATGTACATATCTATATTAATTACAAAAAAAAAAATACAATTGCCACTATCTAACTACCCACTGCATATAATTATTATAAAATTATTATTATAAAATTATTTTGGAGACCATAACGAAATAAAGCCAATTTGAAATTATTTAGTTTTCAAAAACGAAATAAAACCATTTGAGTTTATTAAGTTCAAATTCCTCTAGATCTTATTACAAAATCGATAAAATGGCAGCCTCGGTAATTAATCGTATCAGAATTTAAACAAACCAGATTGCATGAGTAATAAAACAAAATCTCTCATACACTCTCAATACTTTTTGCTTGCATTCATTTCGCGCCTCGCATATACAACTTTATATACCTACAATTGATTCTGACAGCAAAAAGAAACGCAGATAATATTTTCTCCCTTACCCTCTTTATTGTTGTCAGAATAAATATATCTCTACCTCGTCTCTTTTTTTGCTTATATTTTCTCCTTCCACATCAACTCTGCACTGCTTAACATAGCCACACTTACGATTTTGCGGCACAATAATAAAACTTTTTTTCGTGTTCCATGAGAGTACTATTAAAATTTATATACAAAGATCAGTCGACACGCCTAATTTCAATTTTGTTCAGCATCTTAGGCTAAACCAACTAACTACCCAAACTTTATCTGATCCTACGATATTAATCCTTAGAATTCTTTCATAACTATTGTCCAACAACTTCATTAGATCTTTCGATTTAAATAGTATCGTCCATACTCTGATTGAATATCTTGTGGAACAGATATTAACATCGTTTTGCGGAAAGTAAGATTATTGCACTTGATATTTCTAAGGCATTTGATAGAGTTTGACACCAGGTTCTAGTTCGAAAATGCGTCCGTTCGGTATCAACGAAACCCTTATTCTTTGTATTAGAAAGTACCTTTTAGATCTTTCAATACATGTTGTATTGAACGGTTTCAAGTCTGACCTTCACAAAATAAATGCTGGTGTTCCCCAGGGCTCCATTTTGTCTCCGACTCTCTTCCTCGTTTTTATAAATTATCTCTTGTCTGAAACTTCTAATCCACTTCATTGTTTGTGTGTCGTGTGTCAACGATGATCTTCGTTGGAATGACCACATTCTCGAGACCGCCAAAAATGATGCTAAATGCTAAAGATTTATATTGACGTAAGACATGTTTGACCCCCTCTGATCTGGCTACAATTTACAAAGCGTTTATACGCCCAAAAATTGAGTATAACGCACATCTTTTAGAGAATAGAATCCAGAACAGATCGTTATTTTAAAACTGAAAGGAAACAGAACTAATATGGAATCATTGTTATCTCTTAAACAACGTCTGAATTCTCCATGTATATCTTTGTTTTATCGTTTCTGTCACAAGAACTGCTTAAAATTTGGAAAACCAGTCTTAAGTTTTGTTACTATAATAAAGAAAGTTAAATTTCTTAAAAATATCAAACGCCCGTTTCTGAGATATCGAATTTTCAATGAATGTTTTGATATGCATGATTTTTAAACTTTTTTTCAAGCTTTAGTTAAAAAAAAAATTGAATTATTCGATTTCGATTTTTTGTGCTAAATAATAAATCGTAAAAATTAAGCGAGCCATTTTCGAGTTAAATAAGATTTTCGAAAAATAATTCGTAGAATTCACGGTTTTTGAAATATTTAGTTTTCAAAAAAAAATATTTTTAAAATATTGCTTAATATTTTGTTTTGAAAAGTTAAATACACAATACTATAATCTGCAAGCTTCTTAAAAGCTTTAGCTTTAGCCTATTTATCAAAATAAGTTGTACCGTTTTCGAAAAAAAAAATGGTACTGTGGCATTTGTCGGAAAAAAACGTTAACTATTATTCGTATTTTTTTTTAATCTATGGAACAGATTTTGGAAAGAAAATATTTTCTTAAAATTCGAATAAGAAATTGTATGACATGTACCGTTGTTTTTGGTCCCAAAAAAAAGAAAAAAAAACTGCAGGGGCTTCCAAGTTTAAAGCAAATCCGCCGAGTGGATTGAGCTGTAGTAGGATAGACAGACAGGCGGACAGAATTGCTAGATCTAGTCTTTTCAAACAAATTCCGGAGTTCGATTTTTAAACGAATGGAGAACTTGGGGAAACAAAATATTACTTTTCAATCGTGCAGCTTAATAATAAGTCCCAAAGCATAAACACAAATTCAACATCAGCTCTTAGCCGATTGTAAATTTTGGTACCCATTTTTGCTGTCTTCTCTCTAAATTCAATTCGATTTTTGATGGAAATCTTCTTCTACATTTATCCAATACAATGCCAATGCTAAGGTCTAAGGGCGAAGCAAGGTTTTCCATTAATTCGCAAGGTCAGTTTCAGTCAGACAAAACTATAATCGAAGTTCTGTTTTCTATTTTTGTATTCGAAGAGATTGATGGCTTTTCGAATTGAAACAAAGACCTTCAGAAAATTTAAAGCCACCCTGTTTAGAAAGACTGAAAGAAAGCCTTGTATTTGCTGTACAACACGGCACTTGATTCCTATTACCATATTATAACAAACAAACAGTTTCTCGTATACCTACTTGACTTCTGCCCTGAGTAAGGGCAAGACACTGTTTCCTCTTGCTACTGCCATTGGTTTAATTGTTAGAGTCCTGCACGAAGCACGAACCCCAACGCTGGCGCTGCCATCCATCCTAACGTCTATTTCATAATACGACCATTGGCCATACTTGGATAGGTAAGTTCGTCCTATCACTATTGTGGGCAGTTGTGTTGGTCCCTTCTGTTTGTGTATGCTTCTAAAATGGGTCGATCATGGGGGCTGGCGAGTTCTTATGATGACCAGGACTTCGACATAGTAGCCATCGACTACGTCCTCTTCTATTTTTTTTTCTTTTCGGCATCAAAAGGCAAAACAAAAATTCGAAAGAACTTCTTTTGTATAAATGAATCATTTTGAAATTAGTCGATGAGAAGTGGAAGTGGCCACTCTCCGTTGTGCTAAAGGATTATCGCATGCAAAAATGGTTACTCTTGTATTTCTAGTCCTAGTTTTCTCTTATTTTTCCTTTGTCTTCGTATAGAGAGCCTGAGGACTCTGCGAAGGACAACGGCAGGAACTCAACGTTGTTGACATTTTTGGACAATTTTTCGAAAGGCAAATTATGGCTCTCCTCCGGTGGTGCTGCTCTACGGTTGAATTTTCGTGAAAGCTTGCATGTTTGTTGCCCTCAGGAATTTTATGTTGCATCCATTCTTTTTTGAAATTGCTGATGCCTAGACGGACAGACGGGCGATAATGGGGGAGTGATGGGTGGTGTAACGGCTCGAATCGGTGGTGTTACTGATTCGTGGCATGACAAATCCAGAGACGCTACACGTTTTCCAGTTAAGATATGCAGAGACATGGCGCTGTCGGGCGTTTCAAGTAGTTGGGTTGGAGGGGTTGTGTGATGGTTGATGACTCGTTGCAGTATTTTGAGTTATCAGTTGGAGATCAAAGCCATGCAGTTGTTGTGTAAGGCGGGGGAGTTGTGTTGTGTGAGGATTTTTGTTCGTGTTTTTATTATTACCGGTTACAAAATGCAGTCAAATTATATTAACCTGTCTGCTGTTGGAGACTTAGGATCCAGACGAGTTTTTATCATTCAAATTGGTCAAATTAATTTAATTAGGGGACGATGAGTGGTTTCAAATTGAAAAGGCTATTTATACGTAGTATGTGCTCATGTTGCAATTTGAGTAGGTACATTTATTTTATAACTTCTTTCCTGACACCTTCGATTTCTTTTCATTTGGGGCAGGTGAAAGCCAAAAGTGCATGATGATGTTGTTACACATAATTTAACAATTTATATAATGAGGCACGAAAAGCTTTGATTTCTTTGTGTATGGATCCTTATATAACGCCGTTCGAAGACATTTTTACTCTTATACGTGTCTACCTTTCTCGCTATCTTAGTCGTGAGCAGAAGGTAATGATTTTGCTTCGTTTCCTAGCTTCAGGAAGCTTGGAACAGAATTTTGGTGATAAAGTGCAAGTATCTCCGCCATCTTTTGTAAGGCAACGTTATGATATGCATTGTGTTTAGCAAACATCACTTGTAATTGGTGGTAAGGTTGGGCTAAGTTAGGCTAAGTTTGGATGTTAGAGGGGGTGATGATAGGGCAATCGATACCATCTTAATCGGATCTCAATCTTTTGCGCTATCCAGGATGAGGGAAGATAGTTGAGCGGAAGTGGAAGTGGAGCAAGGAGTGCGAGGGGAGCTTAGGTTATTTGATAACTCCCTGAACCATCCTTAATTCTAAATGCATTTTTAAATATTCCTTAGTGGCAGGACAGAGATGTCGCCCAATTCGTCAAATAAATATTCTCCGAGGGTTGCTTTTCAGATCCTGGCTAGACTGGGGAATTCACAAAATAATCGTGACGCCCACAACATAAGTCCGACGAGCTAATGCCTATTCTACTTATGCAGGTTTCTATTGTGTTGTCGTTCGTTAGGACTCCAATGAGGGTAGCTAGTTGAGGCTTTCTTATCTTAAGCAATTATTCTGTTTATTTCCTTAAAAAATTCGGCCTTAGATTTTTTGAAGCCCGACAACTGTCGATTGTTGACTATCTGACGTCTGCAGCCTTAAGGAAATTCTCGTGAATTCTTCTTTTTTCTTGAACCAGTGGCATAAGTGCCGTGTCTGTCTATGTAGATATCTAATCTTGATCATTTTTACCCTCCTCTCCTTATTTCTTTTTCTTATGAAAAATGCTATGGTGCCACTGTTCCTGAATATTTTTTTAACTTTCGTAAAACTAACTTCCAAGAATTAAACATGCTTCTCAGCAAAATCACGTTTAACTTTACTCATATTTCAATTGATGACGCAGTAACGACTTTTTACGCTGAAATCTTCAGCTGTTTCGCGCATTCTGTTCATTTTATGCATCGTAAAAATTCTTCTTCTTCACCTTGGTATAACAAGAAACTTCGATCTCTTCGTAACCGAAGAAATAATTTGTGGCAGAAATACTTAAAATCGAAATCTTCTTACCACCATCAAGCTTTCTCAGATGCTTCGACAGAATTTTCTCTCTTTTACGATCGTCTGTACGAAGATTACATTACTCGTATGCAATCTACGATCAAATTGAATCCTAAATGTTTCTTTGAATTTATTAATATTAAAAGAAAATCCGATGGCTACCCATCCTCCCTAACATATAATGGGAATTTTTCGTCTGATCCAACCGAATTAACCAATTTCTTGGCAAACTTTTGCAAACAATTCTTTACTGATTGCGACATTGTGCCAGATACCCAATATTTCCGCTTCTTAAAGAATTTTTCTCAAACCATATTTAGAGCACCGAATATTTTATCAACTATGGTATGAGATAAAATGGAAAAGCTTCTCCACAGGACCAGATGGTGTACCGGCAATCATCCTAAAAAATGCATTAATGCCTTTATTCAGCCATTGACTGACCTATCCATCTTGCGGAGCACCTTTTCTCAATCATGGAAAGTTTCTTACATAGTTTCTGTCCACAAAAAGGAAACACAAAATAAAGTGTCAAATTATCGCATTCCGAAAATATATGAAAGCATTATTATATACGAAACTCTGCCTGAGTTCGTAATTGCAATATTTGTTGCCCCTGCAACGAATCTATACTTCATCCAACACAAATATGCAGTACACGTCTTATGGGAGAGCTTTTTCAAAATCAGTAGCGTGCTATATTTTTGCACCATACTAAATTGAAAGAACTCCCCGTAAATTTTCGATTGCAACTGACGCAGACCCCACGTTCTATTGACCGCACATCTGAGTGTGGAGTGTGCACTGTGCAATGTCAACCCCCATTAAATATTGATGTGCATTCAGATTTACCCTTGTTCATTTGGTAACTTGTTCAGTTTTTTTTTTTTGCTTTGGTTTCTGTTTAGGTAATTTAGATTTTAGAGCTTTAAAAAAACGATCCATTTAAAATCAACACTACGACAACCCTGTGAGAGCTTTAATGAAGGACAGATTTATGCAATTCAATGTAGCCAGAATGCGAGACAAACGTCCTATCTTGCCCACATTGCATATTTTTGTTGGGCAGAGTATAGTAGAATTTGTTTCCCATGTTCTGTGCACAATGGTCGATGGCGATGAAGTCGATGTGATTGCTACTGACTTTAGCAAAGCCTTCGACAAAATATCACATAATTATAAACCTGTTTAAATTAAATTTCATGGGCTTCCCTACACTTTCTATCTTGTGGTTGAATTGATATTTGACTGATAAAAATTATGTTGTCCGTTTTAGATCATCTCTTTCCCTTTCTTTTAATGCACCTTCAGGAGTACCACAAGTTAGCAATCTTGGCCCATTACTATTCATCTTAGCTATTAACGATATTGTTCAAGTTCTCGATTGTGGTTTATCAATATATGCCGATGACATGAAAATATTTAAACGCATTTCTACTGCTACTGATATTTGTTCCTTACAACAAAATCTTGACAAATTTTCCCTATGGTGTCAAAAAAACCTCCTTTACCTCAATGCTAGCAAATGCCACAGCTTGACGTTTTCACCTAAACGGCTCCCTCCTCCTCCCAGAAACTATCATATAAATGGTGATCTTGTACCCGGAGTCACTTCCTATCGTTATTTAGGAGTAATCTGTGATAAAGAGATTAACTTCCGATGCCGCATTAAGAACATTATTAATAAAGATAATTCGACGCTTGGCTTTATCAAACGCTGGTCAAAAGAGTTCTCTGACCCGTACATTGCCAGATCTCTTTTCATTTCATTTGTCCGTCCCATCCTACCTATAGAATATGCGTCTCAGGTTTGGTAACCATAGCAAATTACCCAAATTAAAAGGATCGAAGCCATTCAGCGTAGTTTTATTCGTTTTGCCCTGCGCAATCTTCTGTGGGATGATAATTATCGACTTCCTCCATATTCGAATCGCTTACTGCTAATTGACCTTCAGTCGCTTGAAAAACGGCGTGAAGCCGCAGATGTGGTTTTTATTCACGACATACTAACTGGTAATATAGACTGTCCGGGTCTAAAAAGTTTGATTTCCTTTAATACCAACCGGCGAAATATTAGGTCTAAATCAGTCCTCCGAAATTCTCTCCTCTCCAACCCACCCTAATAACTTCCTCACCCGCCCAAAACTTTTATTGTTAGTTGTACTAAAATGTATTATTATAGTTTGGATACATTTTTTATAATTTAGTTTTTTCTTATACTCTCGTGTATTTTCACTAAATTTTTATTTATTTTAAATATATATGATGTATTACTTGTATTAAGTGTACAATAAATCAATAGAGCAACTGGAGGAAACTCTCATACCATTCATCTTTAGAAGTAAGGATCTGAAGTCCCTTCTTTGTGGACCAGGGCTCAAGTTTGGGCACAAAGACAGTGAGGTCATGAATGTCGGTGTTAATACACTCAAGGATTTTTACCTCTATTTGATCCCACTCGCGGGTTATTAGCCTTTCGAAGCTCCCCGAATATCTAACGAGCACTAGAATGTTCTTCGTTACCACATCTGCAAGAGTACCTGTGGTATATGTCGTCGAGTCATTGTACCTCGTTCTCTTCTTTTACTTATAGGAGTTTAACCGAATCCCGAGTTATTATGACCTATAATCGGTCTATCTTTGAGATTATTACTAGTTATTTTGAAGGAAGAGACACCCTCTTCAGCAGATTTTACTTTGTTTAATTTCCAGATTTCAGATCTTCTGCTGGCTTACTCTTGGACTCTGGCTTCGCAACATGTTCTGGGCCTAACTGAAAAGTTTCCATGTCCCTGAGACAAAGCTCCTTAGAATCATCCTTGCCAAATCTACGTTCGGCTCCTCTGGCGTTTTTCAGCCAGCAAAAATTGGTAATCATCGATCAGTAGTGCTTTCCGTTGATAGTTATGGTAATTCTATAGTCTTTTTAAATAAAATGCACGACTGTGTCGCACGAACTTGCTCTTATGTATAATAGACTAGGAATTTTAAAAACGAAAGTTATTAAAGAAAACTGTTCATAGGGACAAAATGATTTTTTTAAATTCTTTTAGTATTAAGAGATAAAAACAGAATGCTATGCAAATATGCATTTATGCAAGAACAAAAATTATAGGTCGTTGTAGTGGTTCCTTAAAAATAAGCTTTAATGTACAAATTTTTTAAAACATTCCTAAGAAAAAATTTTAGTACGCCAATTAAAAGTTGTTTGTTTTGTTCGAATAAAAATTAAATTTACAAGCAAAAATATTAAGCAGTTCTTGAGATATCGAATTTTCCAAAAAAAAAAAAATACTTTTTTTCTAAACATTTAAAAAATATTTTTATTTTTTTTAAGTTTTGAAAATATTGAGTTTCCAAAAAAAAATTTTGATTTTTTTTTAAATCCAAAAAAATAAAAAAATTGAAAATTTGAATACGTTATAATATTTATACTTTGGGGGAGCTTTAGCATACAAAAATTGGTTTAAATCGGCGGTACCATTTTCGAAAAAATCAAAAAAAAAAAATGGAAATTTTTCAATTTTTTTTCGAAAAATTCTGTGGGACACTTTTTGAGAAAAAAAATATTTACAAAATTTCGAAAAAAAACCGTATGGTAGGTACCGTTATTCTTGGTCTTAAAAAAAAAGAAAAAAACATGTGGGGGGAAAAAATCAATTCCCATATCTACCAAGCTTGAAGAAAATCGGCCGAGCCGTTAAGGCTGTAGTCGAAACGACAGACAGACAGACAGAATTGGGAGACCCACTTTTTTGGTCTTCGATATCATCGTAATGTCAACTTTGATCAAAATCTCGAGTTCGATTTTTTTTCCGGAATGCATAACTTGCCTTATAGTACCTACATATAAGTCGCAAGTAAAAAAGTTCGGATCCATGGCGATAGTTCCGCCACCCCGCTGGCCTACAATCAATTCCAAGGAGTGGTGGACCTCATGTGTTTACACGATTTTTCCGGTATACAAAAATTGCTGAAATCATAGTTCGCTTTAGATAATTAAGTTATATCATTTACACGTGTCGCTCGTCGCCCTAGCTCAAAAAGGTGATTTGTCTTTAGTACCTGAAAAATAAATCAGAAAAAAAGCAACTATGTTCGCAGGAACTGTCAAAATTTATCCATCCTTATAACACAGTATTGAATCGTAGCTTCGTCGAGATCTGTGATTTCTCGTCATTGCTATGCCCTTTTACCATCATTACCTAAAAAAAGCAACCCCAATCTGAAAGAAACATTTACCTATATAGTGTCTTAAATAAGAAAAACAAAAACCCCAAATTGGTTAGCGTTGCATAATACCTGAACTCCCAATGAATCAATTTGAAATCAAAAAGAAAATTGATGATGTGATTGTAGGGCTAAGGATGGAGGAGTTTTCAGCAGGAATTATTGGAGCGGGATCATAACAGCGGTTTCGTACTCCTTGCTACCTCCACCTCTCACCACCTATACTTATAGAGATTGTTTTCTCTATAATAGTCTCCAGAGACTTCCTTGACTCACTGGCTACCTTTGAGAAATGATTATTTGAAAATTTCGACCATAGTTCCTCTGGGAATACTAAGATGGTAGGGATATGATATTTTTCAGGACCCGATAATGCAAGAGTATCTATGAATTCGGTATAGAAAAAAACCAATGTTGATTGAAAAGTTTTCTTTGTTATAAGTAGTCTAGGAGGCCAAAGAGCCTTAGTGGTTAAGATGAGGAGGCGGGAGCTGTTTCGCACAGACAAAGAGGCACGGCTCATCATTGAACTTGCTTCGATTTCCAATTTGTTGTGAGGAGCTATTTTTTTTTCTTTTACTTCTTATTCCGAATAGAATTATCGTTTATTTATGCTGATTTATGCTAAGGACCGCGCAGAGAGTAATCTGCAATCGAACAAAGTATCTACGAGGTTTCGTTTGTTATTTTTGATGGGATTGAGGGGGGAGCAGCGGGATGAAATAGCGCAATAATAATTGAACTGTTTCAATAGCAAAAGGGATTGTACAGCATTAAGTATTTTAGCGAACTACATAATTCGAGTATTATAGACTGTAATTCGTTGAATCGGGTTTTGGAAGAGATATGATAGCAATTCAAGAAGAGATGTCGGGTAAATTTTGTGGTATTAACGCGTCATAAGACTTCAGGTTATCCTCATTGGGGGACAAAATGGATATACATGGAATTTAAACTTGGAAACAGATAATTATTTCTGAATAATCTGAGTTTTCATTTGATAGTGTATCCAAGAGTTAACTTCCGTTTATTATTAGAAATAGTTCTAGGCTTTTGTGGCGGAAAACGTAAGCGGTTTAATCAAAACTTACGTTAAGATGAATCCAAAATTGGAGGATCTTCAGTTGTACCATGACATTGTACTCATCCAGGGAGTAAGTTGACCAAGTAAATAAACTTCAACCAAAGTAAAAACTACAGACAAGCCAGGAATGGTTGCAGTTCTCATATTCGAAGAAAAAAGATCTACCGCATACAAAATATTAGAATAACCAAAAGGTAGTACGAATATATAGTCTTTTGTAAAAAAGAAAAGAGCATATTTGTTTGCCAGATTGTGTTCTGAATCTTATGGTACCTAAGAGCTGACACTTTCCAAGTAGATGGAAAATGGCCTGTAACAAACATAGAGAAAAGTTACTCCTCCCCCAATTACCGACCAATTACACTTCATTTCCTTCTTTCCAATGTCATGGAAACGCAATTCAACAATCAAATTAGGAAATATCTCGACGAACGATAGACTAAGGCTTTTGTAGCAATAGATCCTCTGATGAACAATCTCTAGATCTTTTTGGAGAAATATTGCTTAAGCCTTTTATAGAGTTCGGCATGACGTTCTCTTATTGAAAATGTTTAATTCGAGTTGTTCTTGAGGGTTTCAAGTCCAACAATTATAATCTATATTGGTGTGTCTCAAGGTTCTGTTTTTTCTCCCACACTCTTTTTTATCTTCCTAAATGATCTCTTTTCTAACCCTTCTGCTTTACTTCATTGCTTCTCTACAAACTTATCATATACGTTTCGCGTTACGCAATCCTGTTCTGGAGTTATGGAACTAATTCGGAGCCTATGCTAAGCTTTCGACAGCATTGCACAATGGAGTTTTAACAACCGCGTGAAATACGTATAATTCATCGAAAGCACAAAGCTTTCTTCTATCGGCCAATACTTGTATCCTTAAATGGCACTTGCATCAAAGAAACTAAAAAACTTTTTATAGTCAGTAAGTGTGTTAAGGACCATCTCGTATTTTATAATGAATGATGATAATTTATTCGACGTAGCCAAAAATGCAGCGAAAAAATTAGGTTTTCTTAAATCATGCAAGAAATTTGTTTCCCCTTCTGATTTCGCTGTCATCTATTGAGCATAATAAATCTCCCCACTTGAGTATATCTCTCATATCTGGACTGGTGCCTTATTATTCATTTGAACCTGTTGGATAGAATCCAGATCAGAGTCCTATATCTTATAGGTGACACATACCTACAATAACAAATTTTTTTTGTTTATCTCGAACACCGTCGTAACGTTTCCTGTCTTTCATTGTTCTATCGTTGTTTGTATCTTCAATAGCCATTTGGATTTCTTCCCTCAAACTATTTCGCGGTAATACTTTCAAGTCCAATGTGCATCGACATCTATGTAATCGTTTGCATTTTACCGCAGTGGTTTAGACAGTAAGAGTATAAAAAAAGTCTAAACCCCTTGAGTGTGTACAAATTATACAAAATGGAATAACCTCTGTTATAAGGTTTCTACTAAAAACTAAAATTTTTAAGCTTGGTAAAGATAATATCGTTATATGGCCAACCGAACTAATATCCGATATCCCCAATTGGTTTGGTTATCAGCCAGATCCTGTACGTCAAAGGAACACCAAATCACCCGAGAACATTGCCGCTACCGTAAAAGTGCGCATAACGCAAGACAGTCGATTCCTCGGTGTCGGCCTGCTCAAGGACCCCGCCTTTCCCAGACTTCAATCTTATGGATTTTGCGTAGTTTCTTGGGCCTACACTCAATTGACTCAGAAGTTCAAATTATATCGTTGGAATACGCAATTCCATGAGTAAGTCTACCTATCAGATCGTTGGTGTAAGTGCTGAATAGAATCAGCGAGTTTCCCGTCCTTACTGAAGATCATTTTTAATATGGAGGACTGCTGTAGAATATGCATAGAGTGTAAAACAATTTAATGGAATAGAAGTTCCAGACAAAAGATCATTGAAGAATATCAGAAAGAGATTCGGAGACAAAAATGAGCCCTGTGGCACACCACAGTGAAATTTGGACTAAAAACAATCCAATACAAATTGAATCGAGCGGTTCGAAAAGTAGTTTCTAATCCAACGAAGAAGAGTTTCATAAATTCCAAATGCACGCATTTTCGATAAGAGAGCTTGATGCCAAACTCTATCAAATGCTTTTAAGATATCAAGTGCAATAATCTTACTTTCTACAAAACGATGTAAAGATTTGTGCCACTGTTTGGTGAGATAACCCATCAGATCACCCAGTGGACATATTGCTTCGAAAGCAATACTGCCAGTCATTGAGAAGCTTTCGTTCTTCAAGATATTTCTTAACTTAATTGGTCGGGTAGGCGGGGGTGTGGCGGTTTATTTGCGAAACGGATTGGGTCATCAGGAAATTTGCAGGTCAGACGAAAATTGCGCCATTGATTACTTGTTTCTTAAGATAATTTGTGGACTTGAGAGTATTTTGCTTGGGGTGATTTATAGGCCAAGCAGAAACATAGACATTTCTCCGGTTATAAACTCTTTTAACGCTCCAAATATAGTTGTGTGTGGAGATATCAATTGCAACTTGCTAAATACTCGTTCCTCCGCTTCTCTAATTGATAATTTTAAAAGTTTGAACCTTTTGCCTGTAAATGTGTTGACGGCAACTCACTTCGCAAATAATGAAAACCCCACTCTTCTTGACGTGCTCTTTGTTGACGACGTCGAGAAAACCCTATTTTACAACCAACTTTCCGCGTCAGGTTTCTCTAAACATGACTTGATATACTTAACCTACGATATACAATTTGATTCAGCTGAAACAATTATAAGCTATAGGGATTCAATATGAGAATCTGCAATATGACTTTGAGAATATACCTTGGGAACAAATTTATCAAATGCAGTCTGTAAACCAACAGGTAGAGTTTTGACAAGGTAATTTGTATAAGCTCTATGATCGCCATGTCCCTCTTGAGTTCAAAAGGATTGTTTGTAGCTCCCCGCCTTGTTTCTTGATATAGGAGGATTTAAACTCAAATTCTTTTAGAATTTTCAAAGTGGTATACAAATAACTTTACTCTTAAATATGACTTGTTATGGGATTATTTGGACATATTTAGAGCTCATTCTTCAGAAAGGGATTCTTATAAGACTATAAGTTTTTATAATCTAACTACAAGAAGAGAAAATAGTTTTGCTATTAGATTTAAGTTCTTTTAAGCTGGAAAAGTGTTTAACTCTTAAAATAAAAGTATTATGACATCCAGTTGAGTTTCATAACAAGATATTAATACTTTAGTATAGCAATGGGATATAAAAGATTTGTATGAGAGTTTTTTTCAGATTTCAAGAGCTAAGCTCTGGAGAGTATGTTAGTTGGGAAAGGTTTTCGAAAAGTCGATTTTAAAACAAATCCAAGCATACCTAAATACAAAATGCCTTTTAAGCTCAAACCAATCAGGATTTCGAGAAAGCAAAAGTTGCAAGACAGCTCTTGTACTTGTTGTAAATGATATTCGAAGATCGATGGACACTAGCTGTGCTACTTTTTTAACGTTGTTGGACTTTTCCAAAGCGTTTGACACGGTTCATCACCTGACACTTTGTAAAAAGCTTAGGGATGATTTCGGTTTTTCTTCTTATTCAGTAAAACTTTTGCACTCATATTTAACTGATCGTCAGCAATGTGTGGCAGTGGGAAAACAGTTGTCTTCATATCTTGCAGTCCCTACAGGAGTACCACAGAGCTCTATTCTTGGGCCACTATTATTTTCGCTATATGTCAATGAAATTCCTCATCTAGTTAAGTCTTGCAACGTTCATATGTTCGCAGACGACGTCCAATTATACTTATGCAGTCCGTTAGATGGCATAGGTAATGCTATCAGCCATATTAATGAAGACCTAGAAATTATTCTGCAGTGGGCACCCGGGGAAGTCAAAGACATTATGCACTTACAAACGCATCTCAATTACGTCAAGTTTTCCACCGGTTACGACTTGGTAGATCAACCATTGACTATGTGCATTCTGCCAGGAACCTGGGGATAATTTTCAACGAAACTTTAACTTGGACTTATCATGCAGCTACTACGATTGGTAAACTATGTAGTGCTTCGCGCCTATTATGGTCATCGAAAAGGTATGTTCCTGTCAAAACTAAGATGTTGCTTGTCAAAACACTCCTTGCTTGTTGTACGGATGTGAGGTCTTCTGCTGTTTTGACTCCTCAACAAGGCGAGAACTTAATGTCATATACAACAATCTTGCAAGATACATCTTCAATATAAGATATTTTGATCATATTTCCAGCTATTCAAAACAAATAATGGGTCTGACATTCGATAATCTCTTAAAGTTTAGTTCACTTATCCATTTACATGTAATTATGCAGTCTCGTCAACCTGAGTACCTGTACAACCGATTAGTTTTTGGTAGTTCACTAAGAACCGCGAACCTGAATCAACCTAGATTTTATTGTCTGCAATCGGAGCGTACGTTTTTTGTCCATGCCACTCAATTATGGAACTCTTTACCGACAACGATCAGAAGCATCATTAACGCGAACACATTCAAAAACCGTCTATTTAAACGCTCGGCCAGTAATACTTAAGTAAAAAGAATAAATAAATGAATAAAGAATTAGGTAAATACAAATTGAAAAAAAACGCTAGATTTAATTTATATTAACATAAACTTAATTCAATAATTATTATGTATATCTTGCTTTGTTAAACATTTTCGAACATTCTTAAATATTGTAAAGCCTTCACTATAATAGGGGGTGGCCGTGGCGCGATGGTTGTGTGCTCGCCTGTCAACCTTAATATCACAGGTTCGATCCCTGCCGTCGTCTATGTCGTCTTTAATTCCATTAAAACCTTCTATAAAATTGTCATCAATGGGCTGCTGGTTTACTCATTACATGTTGTTCAGGCATAACACTAACAACATGTGATTGAGTTAAACTAGTATGCCCAACAAGGATGAAAAACGAATAAAATAATGCGAATTATAAGGGACATAGAAATAAGACACTGCAATTCTCCGCTTTAGTTCAGCCGCCATCCCTGGAGATAAAAAATCTGAGACAACCACCTTCAGTCTCAGAACATCGTGCCACACATCTTTCCTATCCTTCTTTCTCTTCCGTAACTTCACGCCCACGCTGTGTTGAAACATTAAAAGGGTAATCATAATCCCTTGAGCGTGAGTAGATTATAAAAAAAAAAAAAAAAAAAAATAATAAGATTGTAGTCTTAATGTGAAATTGTCATTAATAAATACGAAATACAATAATGATAATTATTCAAGCTTTCGATCGATTACCATCAACTGATCGTCAACTGCAACTGACGGAGAATGTGGATTAAATTTGTATAAACTACGGTACAGTGTTTCAACTTTTCAACTCTGTATTTCCTATTTACGCTCTTTCTTTAAAACTCTTTATTTCATATTCTGGAATGAGATTTTGTCCAAGAACCTTGTATCAAAATCTGAAAGCATAAAATATATGTACCTATATATTATCCTCTTCAAAATTAATAAAATAAATTTTAACAGTACCTATTGTAGAAGACAAAAGGCTTAATATTTAGCAGATTCTATAAGAACCCAGAACTATACTTGTGCTAAGATTATTTTAATACGTATCCTATGTTTACACATCCATTATAGGTTTCAAAAACGCCATATACGGGAAACTTAATCGCGTATAAAATTCCTCTCATCGCTTATAAATTTAAAAATCCTTCGCACTTCCTCGTGATAAAACCAGTTTATCTACAATCAAAATAATGCCTATTTAATCTAAGGCATGTAATAAAAACGTAAAAATCCATACCAGCAAACTGTGTACCGTTTGTAAACTCATCCCGCTTAAAAGACCTAATACGCTCTATCTGAATGTCACATTAAAAGCCCATAGCTTGCCGAATAACATGTATACGCCACTTCTTCTATCAGGATCTAGAATATTATACATTTAAAAGCCTTTTTTTAGCTCTAGACAACGACAGAAAAAATAAATAGCCTTCTTTTTTCATCTAACGGCCTACAAAATAAATTAAAAAAAAAAAGAAAACAAAACAGTACAATATCGACTACGAGCGACAAAATAAGAAGGACGAAAAAAAGGAAAACAAAATAAAAAAAATATACTTATTTATAAAATTCAGGATAAATGTTTGTCCCATAAATTTCCCAAACTAACACCGAATTGCAATATTCACAATGTAAAACGCACAAGGATATACGTGTGTGGTGACAAAGCTCTGGCGTTACCGCTGTCGTTGCTACTATCACTGTCCTTCGCCGCCGCCGCCGCTCCAACCCGCATCCCACCAATTTCGCATTTCCGCTTTCACTTCCGCTCTCACAGCAATGTCCTGATCCTGTAAGCCGTTCGTATACCCATACATATGCACGACAATGGCAGCGGGACTCAGTTCAGCTCAGCTCGGCAGCGCTTCTATTTTACATTCTCTCTCTTGGTAATTACGATTTAAATAAAAATCATGTGACGCCCGCCAGACTATGCGAGATTTATAGGGTCGTGTTATTGGATAATTTAAATAAGGAATTTCCACAGGATTACATTGAAATTTACGCAGAATTTTCGTTTTCACGTGATGGAGGAGAAAATGTGTTTTTTTTTTTTTTCGTTTTTCCAATAAAGAGGCAAATGTAACAATTTTAAAATAAGCGAATGTACATTAATTTGATTGCTTGTGCAAGATACAAATAATAGACAAGTAAATAACATTCATGTAGATTTAAAATAAATTTTAAATTGCATTTTAAATGATACGAATAAATCGCCCGGATGCAATTTCAACTCAATACAACACGCACACATATAGGTTGAGGGCTTTGAAATGAATGCTGACAATTATTGTCACCACATTTGCATAAATGGTCCTGGACGAAAATAACTTAAATATAATCAAAAGCTAAGGAATTTGTGTTCGAATCGGGGCCTGTGTGTATTCAAAGGGATTCTGATCAAGTGGAAACTGGAGGACCTACATTATTTAGCACATTGTGGCTTTGTTACCAAATATGTTATCAAGCCTTATAATATCCAATGAGAACAATTTATCATCATCATCATCGGCTTGCCAACCGGGTTCCGGTCCTGGCCTCTTTCAACAAGTCTCTCCACCTATCCCGGTCTCTAGCCGACGCCATCCAGTTGCGCACCCCAATGCTTCGGGCGTCCTGGTCTACGCCATGTCTCCAGCGCAGGCATGGTCTATAACGCAGTCGTCTACCATAGAATGTACCACAAAGAACTTTCCGAGCAGGTTCCTCTTCGCTCATGCGAGCTAGGTGCCCTGCCCACCGGAGTCTACCAAGCTTAATTTTTGTCATGATATCTGCTTCTAGGTAGATTGCGTACAGTTCATGATAGTACCGTCTCCGAAATCGTCCTTCCTCACATATGGGGCCAACAATTCTCCTTAAGACTTTTCTCGCGAACGCAGCTAAGAGGTCGGAGTGCCTTTTGCTAAGCACCCAAGTCTAGGAACCATATGTGAGTACTGGCAGTTATTGACATTTGTGCAGTTTCTGGTGAGTGGCTTCAGGCTATAGATGACTTTGATGTAATAGGAGCAAGTTTCTCGACCCATTTTCCCAATCGTCGCTAGTGCAAGCTTTAACCAAAAGGCTCTTGTCGCTGTGACTAGAAAATTGTCTAAGCTCAGATGGTTACCTCAGGAGGCTAATAGTTATCAACTTAAGTTAAACCGTAACATTGTGTCACTTCTTGCACCTAATTCAGCCTCTATTGAGCTTATTGTAGAGAACATGTTGAAAGCAATTAGATCTTCCGTTTCAAGAAATCGCGGCAATAAGCAGTTAATTTTCCATTGTAAATGGTTCGACTACGAGTGTAACATGCTCCGTAGAAAAGTATTTGCTTCTCTGAACTTGTTTAGAAAATTAAATACTGACTTTTCTAAATCCGCTTATTTACAAGCAAACAAAACATATAAGCATGTCTGTCAAAACAAGCAGTTAAACTACACAAGAAACTTAGCTAGAAACTTAGAAAAATGTAAAGACTCAAAAACCTTCTGGTGTAATGTGAGGGAACTACGTGGTAATAATCGCCTAGCTGCCAGCTCAATACAAGCTGACATTCTCGCCACTCATTTTCGATCTTTGTTGACAGCTTGTAGTGAACGTCAATCCTTCCACTACGCCTTGCCTAATCAAGTTGTCGAGGAGCTTGATTTGCCAATACTTTTAGATGAACTACAAATTGCACTATCTTCAATGAAAAACAATAAATCACCTGGAAATGATGGTATCCCTCTCGAGTTTTTTAAGCATTCAACATCGGAATTCAAACATTATCTATTATCTTTCTACAATCATTTATTTGAAAATGCATGCGTCCCACAAAGCTTTAATAAAGCTGTTATAATTTCGATTTTTAAAAAGGGTGATGCTAACATGCCTGAAAATTACAGGGGTATATCAATACTGAACTCAATTCGGAAGGTATTTGCTACAATTTTGTATATGAGACTTTCAAACTGGATAGAGTCAAATCAACGTTTGAGCATATTTCAAGCTGGTTTTCGCGCTGGATTTTCAACTGCTGACCACATCTTTGCCTTGTCAAACATAGCCAATAAATTTACCCAAAGGAAAAAAAAGTTGTATGCCTGCTTCGTTGACTTCAAAGCAGCCTTTGACACTGTCAATCGTCAAGCTCTTATATACAAAATGGCTTCCATTGGTATTTCTAGGAAATTTTTGGCAATGTATGAAACTCTGCTGAATGGAACAAGTGCGGCAGTTTGGGATGGCTCGGAAACTTCGAATTGGTTTGAAACTACTGCTGGGGTCCCACATCAGGGTTGCATCCTGAGCCCAATATTCTTTGCTCTTTTTATCGACGACATTAGTGACTACTTGCCTGGTGGAGTCAGTATTGTCGACACTCATATCAAAGTGCTACTCTACGCGGATGACCTGGTTATGTTGGCGGACAACCCTTCCTCTCTTCAGCTCCAAATAAATAAGCTTCAGAGGTACTGCAACACCTGGGATCTGAAAATAAACGCTATGAAAACAAAAATGATGGTGTTTGAAGCTCGCAAATGTAGGAGATCAAGAGAAGAAAGCTGGTTTTTGGATGGCGAACGTATAGAGGTAGTACAAGAATTTTAGTATTTGGGAGTGTTGATGTCTTCAAACATTAGCTTCGCTAAACATGTGCAGGGTAAGTGTAAGGAAGCCAAAATTGCACTAAGCGTTATGTGGCCAAAACTGTTTGCCAATCAAAATATTGATCTAGGGTCAAAATACCGGGTGTTTGAAGCCACTATAAATTCTTGTATGTGCTACGGAGTCCAAGCTTTTGGTTACAAGTATTTCGAAGAATTTGAATTGATGCAAAGGTTTTTCTTCAAACGATTATTTCGTTTACCGAATTCCACTCCAACTCATGCTATCCACATCGAGTCAGGTATTACCCCAATTTATATTAGAAACTTAAAAGCCAACTCTGATTTTTTGATAAAGACCATGAACAAGCCTGGCATTAGTCTACACAAGACTGTTATGGTGAACCTTTTGCGTTCGAATTCGACACCATTCAAAGAATGGAGTGATCTCGCAAACTCTCATGGCCTCAGGTTAGACCTTACAGAATTTAATTTAGATAGCTGGAGTGAACTATTTGCTAATGTAATATCGAAGGTTGATGAACAAATATACATTCAACATTTAAATCGTGCGGCGGCATCGTCAACTAGACTTATATACAGAGATCTAAATCATCGACTTCAAGCTGCTAATTACTTTGGAAGCGAGCACTCTGTGGTTGTTATAAGCACTATTTTTCGAGCAAGAGTTGAAATCCTTAGTTTAAATTATGTTCCCCATCGCTCAGACTTACCAGTCTTGTGTAACTTCTGCTACAGATTCGAACGTGATGATGTTTATCACTTCATAGCAGTGTGCCCGATTTTACAGGAAATTAGAAGGCTTTACTTCCATCAAAGTGTCCTCTCTAGATCAGAATTGATAGAAATTTTGAACGGTTCGGCAGGGTGGACAAATCTCTACGGGTTTTGTGATCAAGCTCTTAACTATCGTAACTGCTTCTTGTAAATCTTGTGTATAACTCTTATTCAACCTTTTAATTAATTATTTTTTAAATTTTTCTGTTACAATGCCACCTAACACTATTTAAACTTATTTATAAACGTTTGTATTTCAACTCATTTTAAAATTGAAAAATGTTTGTAAAATCTTATTTTTTAAATTGATCTTCTTTTTTTGTGTTACAAATCACTGCAAAATTGTTTAAAGTTTGTCTTTTTTTTTATTTTTCTGCTAAAATTTAAACTTTTCATTATTTATTTTGAAATGTTATTTCAGGCAGACGGCTGAATTGCCATGTCTTAATTCTTAAGCAACAAATATTGTAAAATTTTTATTATGAAAAAATAAAGAATATCTATCTAAAATATCTATCTATCTACTGGCAGGACCATGGTCCTCTACAGCAACAGTTTTGAAGTTATGGTGAGATTTCTGTTGGATTTGAGAAGCCGCCCGCGTATTTCTTCTTCTATATTGTTATCGGCTGCTAATATTAACACAAGGTATTTAAAGGATTGCATCACTTCAAATTCGTGCTCCGCTAACTTGATTGTGTGACTAACTGTTCCTCTCGCATTCGACGCCACCATGTACTTTGTTTTACCTTCACTAAAGTGTAGTAGTCTCCATGTTGTTTCTTAGTATTTAATAAATATATATTGGTAATAAAATCAAATTTTTATGTATATATATATAATTTGTTTTTATTGTGTTTAAGCAAAAAAATTTCACAACATTAATTTATAAATTTAATAAGAGCGACGCGTTTCGGATTTTCACACATCCATCATCGGGCTTTACTGTTGACTTATTGTGTAGTTTGCCAAACTTAACTTATTGTGGGGTTGTGTATTATTTTTTGTGTTGATCATGGTTATTGGTTATTCGTCTCATTTTAATTTTGTTGTATGTTTTTGTATTTGATTGCGGTGTTATATAATATATTTGGCTTTATTGTTAGTTTGTCGTTAAGTATATTGTCATGTTCAGTCTTGTACGATTTGTATATTTCATACTCTTCTAACGCGTCTAATTTTGTTCCTTTTCTGCAGAAATGAATTGGAGTTAAGTTTGTCTCGAAGTCAGTGTAGTTATGGTTCTTGTCAAAATTTTCCACGTAGTGGAGTAACAGATTCCCAATTGCTGCGAACGGCGAAGAATCGATAATTTACGGTCATCACTAACACTGGCCGATACAGCTGCGATATTTTCCTCAGTTCGCACCTTACCTAAGCGTGTTTGTTGGTGGTTTAATGTCCAACAATGTAAATTTGGTGTAAAATTCAGTCACAATAGCCCGAATAGCCTCCTCACTAGGTCGATTAAACTGACCATAAAATGGAAGAAGCGCGCGATGAACTTTCTTAACAGAGCACGCATTTTGATAATAAAATTCAATAAATAATTTGCAAGCGTTGTTCATTTCTAAGACGATTCATGGTTAAATTTATTATAGACCAAACGGGAGATGTTTGACAGTGACACAAAAAGAAAATAGCTAAAAAAGCACCCATTACTTTGTTCATAATGATGCGGTATGAAATCAAAAAGTCCATAATTTTTCAAGGGCCCTCCGAATTTAATCGTGGCCACATCGCATTTCGGTCTAGCGCCGCCGCCGCCTCTGCTTTCAAAGACAAGTGGAAATCTAGCATGAAGGAATTCTCTTTCCAATCCAGCTTAGTCAAATTCTAAAAGACTAGTTCTTGAAGTTA
Organism: Philhelius festivus; assembly: GCA_963931855.1. Classification (NCBI taxonomy): domain Eukaryota; kingdom Metazoa; phylum Arthropoda; class Insecta; order Diptera; family Syrphidae; genus Philhelius; species Philhelius festivus. The sequence continues at coordinate 162,406,981 of OZ007555.1, forward strand.
ACACATCGTCGGGGAGAGAGCAATATCTCAAAATCAATTCGCATTTTCGTCACCGAATTTATCGAAATACAGTAAATTCCCTAAACGACAAAATGGGCTTTTGGAGCTCTTAATTTTATTTTAAGTGAAATAATGCGTGAAAAAAAGACATGGCGGCTAATGGCACTATTTCTATTTCCAAAATTATCTCCATTCGACTAAACTATTTCTGCTAAATGATTTCAAAAAACAAAAACGAACAAATTCGACTGAACATAAAGTACTAGAACCCTTGCGAAGATTGCCGCACGTTCATTAGAACAAAATTTCAATTCGTTTAAGATTTTGCGTAGAAAGGTTTATGTTTCCTTTCTCGTTATCCTTTATCCCCGATTCCGCGCGTACAAAATGCTTGTGTTATGTTGCCGGTTGCCGTTGCTTTTCAGATAATTTATCAAAAGATATCCGGCACACTCCTTTGTGCTGTGCCAAACTATATATACTAAAATAGAGAAAAATAAAAAAAAATTACAAAATAACAAAATAACACCAAATAGACGAACAAACGATTCGTATACGAATGCCTGACAAATCGAAAGGAAGAAATAAAACAAACAAAAGTAAAACAATGCAAAATAAATTCCCCAAATGTCCTTGCCATGTTTTGTACCATTTCGTCTGTGTCTTTGTCGTCGCACCTCACCTCACCATAGCTCCTTTTCATTCCTTTGTAAGGCATTTTAAAAGACATAAAAAGTGTAGATATCCTGCGGATAAGAAATATAAGAAAATTTCATTCGACCCTGGAGGAGCTCAAATATCTACGTATGTACATCTCCGTGCCTATATTTTAAACCGTAGCATTTTCTAAGCCATCGAAAAGGGAAAGACACTAAAAAATATCTTCCATGCGTGAGGCGTGACATGTGGGGGCGTGGGATGCTCCTAAGCGGATGTGCTCTGTGCCATTGCCGAACTTGTAGACTCGTAGCTTAAGCAAAATCGCTTCATGTGGCTAAATTGTTTCATTTACAGCTTTAAATAACGTATCCCTTTCAATGATGCTGCTATTCAATTTGGTCTGTACGAGTATCTCCGGTTGGTGACGGGATACACTGTTCGCTGGTGGGGCGGAGGAGTCCTTTTGCTTCCACAAATAAATTTAAGCCGGAGAGTTCACGGCAGACTCAGAGGATTTCCTTAAAGTAATTCCTTTTTTTCGTCTTTGTTTCTCCGACTCATGACTGAGCTCTTAAACCTCTACTATCTTGAAAGAATTCCCCTTTTGGCATTCAAATGACATGCAAAACGATTGTAACTGTGAAGATTGTACGACTGGCAAAAGGAATTCATCCGAAGGGTGATGGGTATGTGGTTTGTATGCGCGGAGAGGGAGGTGGGGTTGAGTTATTGTAGGGAGTTCAAAAAAGAAACCAACGACGAATTGAGGTAATCAGCCGATGTGAAATGGCTGATCGAGCCCACATATATCTTCGTTCATCGCTTTTTTTGTTTCATTTTATTTGCTTGAAGAATAAAAGGGATCAAAGAAAGTGAGGAGAGACGAGAGAGGCACAGACGCAGGATGTACCTACTCGTAATATACATATTCTTACCTGCTTTTGAGGTTCTGTTTCCCCGAGTGAGCCTTAAAAATTATTTTACTTAAAGTCTACAAATCCACTTAAGCATAAGTAAGAAAGTTTTGGTATATCCGCGTGAGTATATTTTCAATAAAAAAAATACCTATATATGTATTATTAAACTGAAATTTTATACCGGAAGGCAGCAACTTATGCATTGTCAGAATTTTTATTTAAGGGTAAACTCTACACTGAGCAAAAAAAGGGCGAAACGAAGAAAACTGCGTTGCTCAGTTTCAATTCTTTGGGAACGAATGTTCTGATATGGCGACCAAACTTGACTAGCGCATTCAAGGAGGGGTCTAGCAAATTTTACCCAAAGGGACTTAGTTACATGAAGACTTGAAAATTCCTTGGACCAACGTTTTATGAAGCCCAGTGAAGAATTGACCTTGTTAATAATGTGTCCAAAATGGGCACGAAAGTTTAACTGACTATCGCATATAACTCCCATATCTCGGATAGAACAGACAGGTGAATCAGCAACATCTTAAAAGTAATATCTTCGGAAAGACTGCCATTTGGCAATATTAAGTTCTTAAAAATTCTTGTCAAACCAGATTTGGCGTAAATTAAGATAGTTTTGAAGTGAAATAAATCCAGTGGAAGTAGAAAAAAAATTAATTATTTTTATATTGTCATTGTATATAGAGACAAGAACCAAAGTTCCGAGGTGACTCCCTTGGAAACACCCGAGGGAGGTAGCATAAATGGAATCGGAGATTGAAAACCTTAACATAACTCTATATTGGCGGTTTTCTATGTATTGTAATATTTTTACTAGGTTCGTTAAATAAAACTTATTACTCTTTTTAGTATTTCTTCTTTATTCACACTTTCCAATTCAAAACAGTAAATCTCAATTTATAAACAACTCAAATACTTTAACTCAAATACTTAAATCACACTTCTTGTTTTACACAATCCAATAAGCAGAGTTTTGCACACTTCCGTAATCAAAAATCAACTGTCTCGCTCACCGTGAACACTCCCTTATATACTCAAATTAGTTGTTCTCGAAAGTTCTTGTCTTGGAATGTTCTAGATGTTTGGAATAAGGGGAAATACATTTGACATTGGAAAAGAGCTTTTCGTTTCTTCCATAAATTTGATATGCAGTTTTCCAACAGATGGCGCTGTAGTAGTATAAAGCTCTGTTCACAACATTGCCCCCTTCTTAAGATTGTTCGTCCCGAACAATTCCATCTCCAGATTCGCCACTGTATCGGTGCAGCCGATCGCTATGCACAACTTTTAACTTTCCTCTTGACCCTCTTTGAATTCGGTAAACGACATCATTGATTTTCGTGACGACAGTATAAGGGCCTTCCCAGTTTTGTTGAAGCTTCGGAGACAATCCCTTTTGACGATGTGGATTATACAGCCATACACGATCTCCTACTTGGAATCCTGTCGTGTTTGCTCTTGTGTCGTACCTTGTCTTCATTCGATCGCTGTAAATCTCTTGTAGGTCACTCACGTAATCCCTTGTTTCCTTAGACTCTTGTGATGGATGTCCAAACCTTATCTCACTAGGCAGCCGTATGCTTCTTCCAAACAGGATTTCAGATGGCGTTTGTCCTGTTGAGCTATGTATTGCACTTCGGTAGGCCATCAAAAATAGTGGTATGTGCCTATCCCAGTTTCTTTGGTAGTCGCCTACGACTTTAGTGAGGTGTTCTTTTAAGGTCCTGTTGAATCTCTCGACCATTCCATCAGATTGCGGGTGAAGTGGTGTGGTTCTCGTTTTCTTAATGCCAAGGAACGCGCAGACCTCTTGGAATATGTTCGACTCGAAGTTCCTTCCTTGGTCGGAATGAAGTTCCATAGGCACACCAAACCTGCTTACCCAGTTAGACACAATCTGGTCGGCCACAGTCTTGGCTTCTTGGTTCGGAATAGCGTATGCCTCAGGCCATTTGCTGAAGTAATCCATTACCACCAGAATGTATTTGTTTCCAGCATTCGTTTCCGGAAATAGGCCAGCCACATCAACAGCAATCCTTTCAAACGGTGAGCCGACATTATATTGCATCATTTTTCCTTGCAGTTTTCTACCAGGTCCTTTGGTTGCAGCACAAGCGTCACAATTTCGGCACCACTTTTCAACGTCGTCTCTTGCATGCAACCAGTAGAATCGTTGCCTCACCTTTTCAAAAGTCTTATTGACTCCCAAATGGCCTCCTGAAGGTCCATCATGCATCTCTCGAAGAACCTCTTTGATTTTCGATTGAGGTAACACAAGCTGCATCACATAGGATTTACCATCAGCGGACTCCCATTTTCGCCGAAGAACACCTTCTTGCACATGAAGTGAGTCCCATTGTGCCCAATAGGCCTTTAAAACTGGACTCCTATCGGAAATGTCATTCCATGCGGGTTTTTCTTCATGTTCCTTCCATGCGAGAAGAGGTTCAATGTCGGGGTCTTCTTGTTGAGCAGATCTTATTTCTTCATTGCTCCATCCACAAATGGGGTCAGCCCTTATTCGCAGAATGTTGATGGATTCCTTTTCTTCTTGTCGCCTGCAATGCTTGCAATCTATTTTACAAGGTCTTCGGGATAGTGCGTCGGCATTTGAGTGCAGCTTTCCCCTTCGGTGTTGAATTTCGTAATCGTAAGTCTGCAGTCTTTCTATCCACCTTGCGACTTGTCCTTCTGGGTTCTTGAAGTTCAACAACCAGTTAAGAGCACCATGATCGGTTCGTAGAAGAAACTTCTGTCCATAGATGTATTTGTGGAAGTGTTTCGTTGCCAAGATGAGTGCCAAGAGTTCTCTTCTGGTCACACAGTAGTTCCTTTCGGTCTTCGACAGTACTTTGCTGAAATAGGCGACAACCTTTTCTTCGCCATTGTGCACTTGTGATAGAACAGCGCCGACTCCCACGTTGCTTGCATCAGCATCGATGATAAAAGACTTGCCTGGAGTCGGATAGATCAGCACCGGAGCATTGCATAGACGGTATTTCAGTTCTTGGAAGGCTTTTTCACGCTCACCTGACCATTTAAACTGCTTGTTCTTTTCCGTAAGCTGATGCAAACTCTTCGCAATTCCGGCAAAGTTCTTAACAAAACGTCTGTAATAAGTAGCAAGACCAAGAAAACTTCGTAGTTGATGTTTGTCCTGTGGTGTTGGCCAATTTTTGACGGTGTCAACTTTTTCAGGATCGGTCTTGACTCCTTGGGACGAGATGATATGTCCCAAATACTTTACTTCAGTCTGGAACAGTGCACATTTTTCTGGGTTTAGTTTAAGGTTAGCCTCTCGAAGTCTCTGGAACACACCCCTTAGGTTCTTGCAGTGTTGGTCGTATGTTTTTCCATAAACGATAACATCATCCAAGTAGACAAGACAAGTTTTCCACGTCAGGCCTTGAAGGACGCACTCCATCAAACGCTCAAATGTTGCCGGAGCGTTGCAAAGACCAAATGGCATCACATTGAACTGCCAGAGCCCATTACCTGTGGAGAACGCTGTCTTTTCTCGATCTTCAGGGTGAATTTCAACTTGCCAATATCCACTTTTCAAGTCCAGTGTTGAAAACCATTGTGCTCCTTCCATCGCATCTAAGGTGTCGCTAATTCTTGGCAGGGGATAGCTATCTTTCTTGGTCACGTCATTCAACCTTCGGTAGTCTACACAAAACCGTGTACTTCCGTCCTTCTTTTTGACTAGGACCACTGGTGATGCCCAAGGACTCTTGGAGTTCTCAATCAAACCATCCTTCTTCATGTTGGTAATCATTTTCTCAACTTCACATTGTTTGGCGAGTGGAAGACGTCTTGCGGGCTGACGAATGGGTCTTGCATCTCCTGTATTTATTCGATGCTGCACCATTTGTGTCCTTCCATATTTCCCGTTTGGTGAAGCAAAAATGTCAGCATACTCATTCAGAAGGCTTTCTGCCATTTTAACCTGATGTTGGTCTAGGTTAGCTGAATTGAGTATTTTTGCCTTGATGCTATTGAGCTCCTCAGGATCGAATGTCTTTCTCGGTGTTTCAGCGTCAATTCGTGTTATGGCTGCGACAGATTCGCACTTACCGATAACTTCTCCTTTCACTAACTTTACATCGTACGGTTTGGTGTTGAGTATCCGTACGGGGACCATGTTGTTCTTCGGAGCCACAAGTGTCTTCCCAATGATGACGTTTTGGGAAGAACAATCTGGGCCTGGTTCCACCATTAGGTATCGATGGCGTCCACACTCACCTTCTACTTTTGTCCAAACAAATACCTCAGAAGAAGTAGGAATAACAACATCTTCTTTGATGAAAGTCCTTAGAGTTGTTGTTCCTTCGTGCCCATAGATCATTGGAATCTCTGTATTCTGGTATTTGAGTACCTGGTTGCCGATATCCAAAACTACACGATGTTCTTTCATGAAGTCCATTCCGATAATGCACTCGTCACATATATCTGCCACCAAAAATTTGTGTGAGAATTCTAGACCTGCAATTCGAATTCCAAGTCGGACTTCACCATAAACCCTAGCTGCTTCTCCTGTGGCAGTTCTAAGACGGTAGCTATTCGTGTTATGTAGCCAATTCAGGTGTACTAGGTCTTGACGCACAATGGAGGCTGTGGCACCGGTGTCGATTGTGACCACACGTTTGTTGCCATTTAAAGTTGCCTCGACAGTCAGACTTTTATTATCTCGCTTAGTCTGAGAGACCTGGATGGTGTTTCTGGGGCCATCGATACCAGAAACCAGCTTCTGCCCCTCGAAGTTGGTTCTTACTCGTTTCCCTGTTGGGAAACTGTTCGGGAAGTAACACTGATGTTATTGTTACCTTGTTCTGGGTTTGAAACTCCGTGTCCACAATGTTGACAAGCTCTTCTTGGTGGTAATCGACATTGACGCTGTAAATGTCCGGTCTTGTTGCAATTCCAGCACTTTGCAAGTCCGTTTCGTTGGTTTCTTTGGACATCAGTTCTTTGGCATGAGCATTCTTCGACGATGGCTTCTCTAAGTCGATGTACTCCGTGAGAAGCTTGCTCAGCTGCTTCCATTGTCAAGGCAAACGCTAATGTTTCAGAAAGCGTTCGTTTTCCAGCAGTTCGCACGGCCCTTTGAAGATGTATGTCGGAAATGGCGCGAACAAATGCCTCAACTGCGAACTGGTTACAAATTTCCTCTCCAACATCTGGATATGCAAGATGAACAAGCCTTTCAATGTCCGCTTGCAGTTGTTGTAGAGTTTCTCCCCTCTTCTGAACTCTGGAATTAAGTTGCACTTTGAAGACTTCTTTCATGTGGCTGTTACCAAAGCGTTTGTCTATAGCCAAAACCAAGGAATTGAAGTCGCCGTTCTTATCTGTTGGTATGGTTTGCAACAACTCAGCAGCTGCTCCTCTAAGAGCAAGAGTTAAGGCTATATACTTGTCAGCCTCATCCCAGCCATTTGTTGTGGAAGCTGCCTCGAATTGCTTCTTGTATATAGACCAAGAAGTTTGTCCATCAAAGGTTGGAGGTTGCATCTCTTTTTTTCTCAAAGTTTCCCCAGAACTTTCCCGAATCTTTATGTTTCGAACACGGTCTAACTCTTTTGAAAACGTCTCCATTTTGTTGTCGACTAGCAATGAAACACGTTCATCTAACACTTTTGAAAACGTCTCCATTTTGTTTTCGACTTGATTCCCTAGCAATGAAACACGTTCATCTAACTCTTTTGAAAACGTCTCCATTTTGTTGTCGACTTGATTCTCCAACAATGAAACACGTTCACCAAGTACAGATACATTATTCTCGATATTAACAAGCTTGCCTTCTAGCATGTTCCTCTGCTCTTCCAGAAGGTCTTTTTGTTTCTCCAGGCGTTCGAGAATATTCTTTTGTTCGTTTTTCTGCTCATTTCGTTGCTCTTCGAGACGTTCGAGAACATTCTTTTGTTCGTTTTTCTGCTCATTTCGTTGCTCTTCGAAACGTTGAAGCAGAAGACGAATCATATTTGAAACATCTACATTTTTACTTACGTCTTCTTGTTCAGCGTCAGCTTCAAAGACGAAAATGTCCGGGTCTTCATTTTGTTGTTTCAAATATTCGGCCAAACGCAGAACAAGCTCATTTTTCGATCCTGCTCTAGAAAGTTCTCGCTTGCCTAATTCACTTTTCAGCTCATTACAATTGAGCTCTTTCAGTAACTTGCTCATTTTTTTTTTTTTTTTTTTTTTCGCACACTTCACTTCACAATAAGTTTTATTCCACTTTTCTGACACCAATGTAATATTTTTACTAGGTTCGTTAAATAAAACTTATTACTCTTTTTAGTATTTCTTCTTTATTCACACTTTCCAATTCAAAACAGTAAATCTCAATTTATAAACAACTCAAATACTTTAACTCAAATACTTAAATCACACTTGTTTTACACAATCCAATAAGCAGAGTTTTGCACACTTCCGTAATCAAAAATCAACTGTCTCGCTCACCGTGAACACTCCCTTATATACTCAAATTAGTTGTTCTCGAAAGTTCTTGTCTTGGAATGTTCTAGATGTTTGGAATAAGGGGAAATACATTTGACATTGGAAAAGAGCTTTTCGTTTCTTCCATAAATTTGATATGCAGTTTTCCAACAGATGGCGCTGTAGTAGTATAAAGCTCTGTTCACAACAGTATTATTATTTGAAAGCTGAAAAAGGATGGAAAACCGGGGCTTAAAGTTTAAGTTGAAAAATTTCATGACATATTGATATTGGGGCTTATTCATAGATGTCTCCTAAGCTTTTGCCAAGTTTCTACTAAGCAAGTCCAGAGTTAAGAGTATTCATAAATAAATTTAAACCTAAGCTTAGGGCTAAGTCTATTTCTTCTTATATTATAGACGCACTCAAGGGGTTATTAGTACCCTTATAACGTTAAACACAGTGCGAGTACTTAGGACAGTAGGGTAGGATTTGAAAGGAGAAGCCGATAGTTTTGAATGTCTGCACATTGCAATGAGTGGGAAATATTGAGCCAGGTAAAGCATTCCACATTCGTGAAGTGCGGCTAAAAAAAGAATATCTTTACTTGACAGTACGTCCCAAATTAGGCTAAAGGGTAAATTGATGAACATTCCTAAAAGCGCGAGTATTACTGTTAAATTGCTTAAGGGAAGATCACTTTTTATGAAAATAGCGGTAAAATAATGATAGACATGAAACATTGCGGCGGTGCTCAAAAGATACAAATGTTTTATTTAGACAACGGTATCCTGTCGTTGTTTTTAAATTCTGTTCAAGAGACTGAAGTGGGTTTTTGGAGCACCTGCCCAGATATAGAAATTGTACTTGAGTTTCGGAAGAATAAAGGCTTTATATATTACAGCCAGATCAAAGGGGAAAAGACTCCTTGCAGCGAAGGAGGAAACCTAAACACTTAGCAGCGTTCTTGGTGACGTCAAATATGTGATCACTCCACAAAAGATGGTCTGTGATACACATACCTAGAACTGAAAGCTGTTCAGTCTTCCGATGAATAGGTAAGGTTAGGTAAATGGGCTGACAATTGATCTTGTTACCGTCACACTTAGATCAATGTAGATCCGTTGTGATACCCCAGGGATTGTGACTCCCATGTTTTGAAACCTGTGATAATACTGTGTCATCCCGTTAAGGGTGTTAAATTCTGGTCGGGTAGGCTGATGATATCGCCGCGGTGATAATGGCACAAAACACCGTTAACACGCAAAGAAAGTTGAATCAGGTCATGCGACGAGCAAACTCGTGGATGAAAGAGCACGGGCCCAGCTTAGCCACGGAGAAAACTTAGATAGTCCTTTTGACGAGGAAAAGGATTCCCGCACAAATGGACTTCCAAATGGTTTCGGAAGAATAAAGGCTTTATATATTACAGCCAGATCAAAGGGGGAAAAACTCCTTGCAGCGAAGGAGGAAACCTAAACACTTAGCAGCGTTCTTGGTGACGTCAAATATGTGATCACTCCACAAAAGATGGTCTGTGATACACATACCTAGAACTGAAAGCTGTTCAGTCTTCCGATGAATAGGTAAGGTTAGGTAAATGGGCTGACAATTGATCTTGTTACCGTCACACTTAGATCAATGTAGATCCGTTGTGATACCCCAGGGATTGTGACTCCCATGTTTTGAAACCTGTGATAATACTGTGTCATCCCGTTAAGGGTGTTAAATTCTGGTCGGGTAGGCTGATGATATCGCCGCGGTGATAATGGCACAAAACACCGTTAACACGCAAAGAAAGTTGAATCAGGTCATGCGACGAGCAAACTCGTGGATGAAAGAGCACGGGCCCAGCTTAGCCACGGAGAAAACTGAGATAGTCCTTTTGACGAGGAAAAGGATTCCCGCACAAATGGACTTCCAAATGGGCCCGAAGAGATAAGAAGCAGCGTGGCGGTGAAGTACTTGGGAAAGAAACCACACAAATCTTACCTACTGGCAACAAATAAAGGCAGCAACGTAATTAGCCTCAAAAACAACCACATCGCTGAGCAGACTGATGGCGAACGTGTCCGCAATGGGACAATGTATTTTTTGATAAGTCGACGTTGCTGCCCTCTTTTATTCGGCCAAAATTCGAAAATTAAGACAAAAAATTTTTGTTTGTACTCTTAACATGTATTCATTATTTAAAAAAAATATGTTATTACCTAATAAGGTTTCCGAGAAAAAAATTCCCAAAAATCGTGCGTTTTTTTGGGCGTTCTAGACTGTACTAATAACATGTGTTCTTTTTTACTTGTTCACTTCTAACAAGTCCGCAACTGTTGTCGGTTGAAATTTTGTCAACTATTCAACAAGTTTTTTCCTTTTTTTTTAATTCTTGATTTTTTCAGATACAGAAAACGCAAATATGTGAAATTTTCTTGCTATAGGTAGTTCTCCAAGACTTGTTATTCCGTGTGTGGCGACATCTTAAATTTCGCAATGAAATTATATATGTGTTTGCCATAAATGTACATTAGATAGTTTTCCAGATTTTTAATTTCATTTTGTTTCCTTTTGAATAAAGAGTATAAATAGAATTGGTTTAACGAAAAATCCTTCTTCTGGTTCTCCTCCGATTATCGACGACACGTGCGACAATCAAAATTTAAGTTATAAGTAGTTGTTAAGTTGTTTTTTAATAAATTGAATTTCATATTAAATAAAAGCGAGCATCTTTTTATTTGATTATCCGAATCCATAATTGGTGACCCGGAGTTCACGCAAGTAAAAAATGCCGAACGAAAACAACAATAAACTCGAAGATTCCAGCACAAGTGTCAACCAACAAGAAGCGCCAGAGACGATTACTCGAGTTGCAATCCGCATCCCTCCATTCTGGGACGAGAAGGGAGGAATAAAAGGGTTTGCACGAAAATCTAAAGACTGTTATCATAGAACGCTTTGGTGATCCAGAGCAACGTAAAATCAAAAAATTACTCTCTGAAGTTGATCTTGGCGATAAGAGACCATCATAACTTCTTAACGAACTCAAAGAGCTAGGAGGTAATCATATCGCCGACGAATTTCTTAAATCATTGTGGTTGCAACGCTTACCAACTCAAGTACGGGCCATTCTACAAGCATCAGGCGAAGAACTTCCGGCTTTGTCAAAATTAGCAGACAAAATTATGGAAGTCGGTGATTTTTCCCAGGTTTCAGAAATAAACGCAGTTCAACGAAAGCCAACACATGCATCACAATCCCAAGCTTCCTCAAACGAACTGTCTCTACAGCAGCTACAACAAGAAATACATACAATTGGCAACCAGTTAAATCAATTAATCAGAAAAACACGTGACATAAGTAACCATCGGAGCCGAAGCTCAAGTTCCCGCCGTCCTCTTTTTAATCGCAATTCACGCTCACGACAAAGGACCCCATTCCATTTGTGCAAGATTTTCGAAACATTCTGGAAGACAAGAAGGTATTCTCTACGATTGACCTCGAGAGAGTTTTTCATCAGATCCCTGTCGAGCCAAACGATGTGCCTAAAACCGCAATAACGACACCCTTTGGATCGTTTGAATTTGTGTATATGATGTTTGGCTTAAGAAATGCCGCTCAGACATTTCAGAGGCACATGCACGAGTTCTTAAGAGGTTACGAAGACTTTGCATTTTCTTATATTGATGACATCGGCGTTGCGTCCAGAACCATGAAAGAACACGAACAACATTTAAAGCTGATTTTCCAGCGCCTTAAAGACTATGGACTCAAAATCAATCCCTCTAAATGCGTTCTTGGACAGTCGCAAATAAAATTTCTTGGTCATCAAATAAACTCCGATGGTATTAAGCCCCTCGACACGAAAGTGAAGGTAATTTTGGAGTTCAAAAAACCTCTTATTGCCATGGAACTCAAAAGGTTCCTGGCTATGATTAATTTTTACAGGTCTTTCATTCCACATGCTGTCAACAACCAAATAATCCTACAAAAACTCATCAACGGCAATATTAAAAACGATAAAACACAAATTAAGTGGACAACCGAATCAGAAGCAGCATTTGACAGATGTAAAAAAGACCTAGCAGAAGCCACACTCCTTGCTCATCCCACTATAGGCGCTCCAATATCGCTCAGTACCGATGCTTCAGACGTGGCCATTAGTGCTGTTCTTCACCAAGTTGTCAAGGGCTTTTTACAACCTCTTGTACGACCGAGAGCTGCTAGCTATCTACGAGGGAGTGAACCACTTCAGACATCTACTTGAGGGGAGAGACTTCTGCATATGGACGGACCACAAACCACTTACTTTTGCTTTCGGCAAACGATCGGAAAATGCTTCACCCAGACGACTCAGACAGCTCGATTTTATTTCGCAGTTCAGCACGGACTTGAGGCACGTCGATGGAGCAAAAAACACGGTTGCTGATGCATTATCGAGGATAACAGGAATTTGTTTGAAGCCCGCAGTGATTGATGTACAAACTATAGCTGAAGAACAATCAAAGGACCAAGATTTCTCTAATCTTATTAGTGAGGATAAATATTGCTCAACATCACTTACAGCGAAACCTTTTTGTTATTTCAGGTGGCGATAAACCAATCTATTGCGATATAAGTTCAGCGAGAATTCGACCAATTATACCAAAAGCACTCCGAAGCCGCATTTTAACACAGCTGCACGGATTTTCTCACCCAGGCAAAAATGCTACGCTAAAAATCGTCCAGGAGCGATACGTTTGGCCAGGAATGAGAAAACAGATTACAGCAGCTGTTAAAAGCTGCATCCCATGCCAAAAAAGTAAAGTTCAGCGACACAACCAGCAGGAATACGGTTCTTACTCAACACCAGAAGCTCGTTTTGACCACATAAATATTGACCTGGTTGGACCGCTGCCTACTTCCCAAGGGTGCCGCTACATCCTCACATGTATAGACCGGTTTTCAAGATGGACCGAAGCATTCCCCTTAACCGACATCACTGCTGAAACTGTAGCCAGATCATTAATGTCTGGATGGATTTCGCGTTATGGTATTCCTCTTCGAATCACGACAGATCTTGGCCGACAATTCGAAAGCAACATCTTTAAAGAGCTCACACGTTTCCTCGGTATTAAACATTTGAAGACAACTCCCTACCATCCCCAATCGAATGGTATTATTGAGAGATGGCACCGCACGTTAAAAACAGCTATTCGGTGCTACGAGACAGATGATTGGTGTAGTGTATTGCCTTCCATATTGCTAGGGTTACGCTCTACTTTTAAAGACGATATCAAAGCCAATCTCGCAGAGATGATGTTTGGAACTACACTTCGCCTACCAGGTGACTTTTTTGGCAGTCAACAAAAATCGAAAGATCAGACAGAATTCGTTAAGGATTTGCGTCGTGCGATGGCTAAAATTAAACCATGTCCTGCATCTAGCCACGACAAAGCCAAGGTATTTATTCAACCCAGCATTGAAACTGCTACTCACGTTTTTCTTCGCAATGATGCCGTACGAACACCGCTACAGCAACCATTCGAAGGTCCGTACGAAGTTCTTAAACGGAACGAGCAATATTTCAAACTGAGGATACGCAATCGAACGGTAAATGTTTCAATTGATCGACTTAAAACAGCTTTTATACCAACAGCAATAGATGACTCCATACCAAACAGAGACGTTGAATCCCAGGAAGGTAAACTCCATCGGCCAACAGCATCTACATACACAACAAGGTCGGGAAGGAAAGTTCGACTCAAAAACCCCTTCACATCTTAAATTTCGCAATGAAATTATATATGTGTTTGCCATAAATGTACATTAGATAGTTTTCCAGATTTTTAATTTCATTTTGTTTCCTTTTGTATAAAGAGTATAAATAGAATTGGTTTAACGAAAAATCCTTCTTCTGGTTCTCCTCCGATTATCGACGACACGTGCGACAATCAAAATTTAAGTTATAAGTAGGGTGATGGCACCAGTAGTCGGCCAGTTAACTTTTTTTTTATCTTTGATTAGCGTTTAAAAATCACTTATTTAAGTTTTTGATAGAGTTATCAGTTTTAATGATTAATTGAAATGTGTAGATTGGGAAATTCTAGACGAATTAAGTATATTTACTACATGAAACAAATTATTTACCTTTATGGAGATGAAAGTGTGATTCTTGAGTAGTCGGCCCTTTCAGTTTCAGTAGTCGGCCGCATAGGTATCTAGTAGTCGGCCTCTATTCGACAATTCATATTTTCATACTATTTGCAATAGTAAAAAGTATCTAAGAAGCATTTTAGCATTTAATAACTATCAAAACACAACAGGAACATGTTCGGCAACAATGACCAACACTCTTTAGTGATTTTTTCACAACACAAACCCACCTTTCCCAGAACACCCTCAACGCTGGAATTCTTCCTGGCTTCCTCGAACCTAGTACACACTGTTCATGAATTATATGTGTACATTATTGCACAGTGACACGGATCATGAAGCTGTTCAACTGTCGATCAATCTCAACCAACCCGTAAACTTTACAACAGAAGTTCTTGAGAATTTCAGACGGATGGATATTGATAGACTTCACAGGGACATCGAAGACATCTTAACTCTTATACCTTCAGACAGGAATCTTCTGGCTACCCAAATCGATGCAGCGATTGTCAATTTTAACATGCCTTATCTAATGCCTTGGACAAGCAAAAACAGTCTAGAACGTCAAAGGATAGGTACCAGCACCTTCCCGAGTACTTTCAGAGTCTCTATGCTCACTGCCAGCTTCTAAGAAAACGAATCAAATAAAAAATCAAGTGACCACAACTCCAAGGCGAAATGCACCTTTAATTCAATCACTCCACTTAAACCGAAATAATTTTCATATCTTCATTGGTATAAGAAAACATCTCTAGCGGATCCATCAAAGTGAACTGAATACAACCAACAGAAACTTACAGATAGTTTGTAATGATCTACCGCAAGCCAACATCATGTTCCGGAACTCTATTCAATACCACAATAATATCCAATACCAGAAAAGATTGTAAATCAGGACGTGATGCTTTTAAAACATCAATAGGATCCATAGGAAAACAGCCATAAATACAGGAAACCATCATCAGCAGTGATACTGAAGCTACCTCTCCCCCAAACAAGGTGGAAGCGTTAGCCGACTACTTTGAAGGAAACTTCACTCCGTATCCACCTACTGACTCAACTTTATTACAAGAAGTTGAGGCAACAGTTCAACAAACAATTCGAACGATCAATTTTAATATCATAAATCCAGCAAATGATTCCACCGATGTTTCAAATTTATCCAATCTAGAGAAGATGTCGAAATCATCGGTAATTCTAGGCCAAAAAAGTCTAATGGGCCAGATGGTGTCTCCTACTACATCCTGAAAAGGTTGCTCATGCAGTAATCGTAATGACTTTCCTCACAAACAGTTTAAACAGCTGCTTGAATAACTGTTACTTCTCCCAGAAGAGAAAACAGCAAAGATTGTTCAAATTCCGAAGGAAGGTGCTTCCAACCTAATTTCCAAGTACAGGCTGATATCAATTCTCGAAAACATCAGCAATTTACTGGAAGAAGTAGTCGTCCGAAGACTGAAGAAATTCTGCTGTGAAAATTCCATCATCCCTGATATGCAAATCGGCTTTCGAGAAAAACACTCAACCTCGCAACAATTTGCAGAAATCTGGTCCTGAGACTCCCGAGGGATCTACTACTAGCGGCAAGAAATATACTGTTAATAACTTAAACTATTAATTCAAGTTTTTTGTCAAGAATTTAATAACACTAGTAAGTTATTTAAGTAAATCTTACATGTGTAATCCTATAGCCTTACATACAAATCGTAATAGGCCGACCTAAGAATACTGGTTGTCTATAGTCGGCCACCCCTTCTCCCTTTACGTTAACAGGCGGCCGACTAATGAAACCATGCAATATTTGTTCAAAGTGTTTGTGGGAATTAAAAGAGAATACAATTTCCCTTCACTTTGCATACTCAGTTGAAAAAAAACTAAATATGAGTAGTTTTCAGTAGTCGGCCGGGGGGGGCCGAGCTAAGAAGAATCGAAAAAAAAGTGTCTTCTGAGGCCGGCCCCCCTTGTAGTTAATAACAAAAAAATATTTTTTAAGTTTTTTAGCGAAAATACTCAAATATAAACTATAAACAAATAAAAAATGAACACATAGTGCACCTACCTTCAATATCTTGCCAATTAAACCTGTTTTAAAAACTTGCTTCCACTAATTTTTTTTGTTCGAAAAAGCATAAAAACACAACGAACGAAATCTCGACGCAAACTTTTATTTTCTACAAGAAAACCAGCAGCTGCAATTGAATGAAATTTTGCACCCAGGAAGAAAAACCGTTAGCCTATTAGAAAATATTTTTTGCCTGGAAGTTGAACGAAGGCCTTAACTATTACGCTGTACTTTACGACGAAGTGGCCGACTACTGGAGGTGGCCGACCTTAGGTGCCATCACCCTAGTTGTTAAGTTGTTTTTTAATAAATTGAATTTCATATTAAATAAAAGCGAGCATCTTTTTATTTGATTATCCGAATCCATACGTGTTACACAAATTTTTAAAAGTTGTTGAATTGCACTTGTTTAACAAGCACTTTATCCACTTTACCACCAGCCCCCATGTTAAAGTATCTCAAAAATCTCAAACACCAAAATCGAAAATAAATATTTTGTAGATATAGGTATTTGGCTCAACGCGTAAGCTTTCATTTGGTTCAGATTAGTGTACACCCTGGGCCCAGACTCCATATACAAAAATGGGTCATCTCCTTTAGTAGAATTTTGATAAATTTGTAGTACCCACATATACAGTTAATATTAACCAAAATATGTTTTCATAGATCTTACAAATTTTGTTTATCTTATTTTGACCAAGAAAAATTGGTTTGTTTTTGCATAAAATATTTCTTTTTTTTTTTTGGGTATAGAATTCTTTGTTTCTAAGTAGACACTTTACGAGTATGACCTACTTCAGTTTATTTCAATCTCATGCCACAGAAGAAAATGAAACTTACGTCACATTGGCTTTATTTTCCGGCAGCAAAAATAATTGTTCATTTCTGTATTTCAATTTCAATTTAAGTCTCCACCAGCATGACCGACCGCCCAGACCCCACACCAACCAAACTCAATGTACAACTCCTCCAAGTTCGGCTGTCTAATTCCCTTACAAATTAACCTGCCACTTCGGCTCGTTTACTTCTTCAAAAAGCATCCTTAATTTTAATAACGAGAAAAGAAAATAGCTCACTTCTTATTGTATCCTTGCAAATATACTATACTACGTAATGTTTACAAATTCTATAAAAATGAACAAAAAAAACTAACAAAGCAAAACAAAATAATAAAAAGGGTTCTGTTCCCCCGTTGCCGTTGTTGTTGTGATCTTAGTCGCCACATTTTGCGGGCTGTCAGTGAAGTGCGGTTCATTTTCATCACTTTCTAGCGGAAAGCCGAAAAGTCAACCGGAAATTTCAAATTGGCCAGGATTTGTAAAATGTTGTTGTGTTCTTTGTTCTTATGATTCTAGCCTTTTCTGCCTTCTTTGGATGTTATTTATGCTGTTCTTAAAGCAATTTACAGCAAATGTTCCACAAAATTGTAAAACGAGGCAATAGCACAGCTTAAGCTGCGGGTTTCGTTTTGTATTCTTCTTTTCCGCTATTTGTTTTATTTATGGTAGGTTAATAACGGGAGTCTGGTTGTTTCTTTTTGTTTGGGGTTTTTTCTTGTTTAAAAAAGTGTGTGTGGTGAATATAGGGGCGATATGAAACTTTTGATGTTTCTAAGTATACTTAAAGATTTAAGTACTTTAAGACATATTTCAAAGAAAAGGTTCTTCATAAATAATATCTATTAATTTAAACATATAATTGAATTTTTATTGCAACACATTTTTAAAATATTTAAAAGAGATAAACTCTTAAATTAAATATAATTTTTTCTGTTTTTCTTTTCAGGTGAGTTTATAAAAATTTATTTTCAACTTATCTTTCATCAACAACAAAATCTCAAACAGTAAGTAGAATACAAATAGAGCTTCCTACATATGGATAAGAAAGATAAGGGAAGCTGAAGAGGTTGAGAACTTTCGACGGTCTCCACAATCGGTAATTTATTTTAGATATTTATCGATAAAATTTTCCAGTTTGCTTTTATAAAAACTACTCAACTCAAGACAATGATTTATTTTTTTAATTTCGGGCGCAATGAAAGGAGTGTGATTACCCTTTAAATGTTTTAGCACAAGGCGAGCAATAAAGAAAGTTGGAAAGGGATTAAAAGGAGATACCAATGTACATTGAATATCGTAATGGGAAATCATTTCACATTCATGTAGTGCGGATAAAAAAGAACCTCTGAATTTAACAGTACGTCTGAAATTGGACTCAAGGGTAAACTGATGGGCATTCCTTGAAGCGCGAGTTGAATTCTTTAGAGGATGTAGTTAATTCAACAGGCTATTTCACTAGAACACTGTTTATAAAAATAACGGTAAAATAATAACAGTCATGATACATTGCAGTGGTGCTCGAGACATTCAAGTGTTTCTTTTATAGTGCTATTACATATCATTTTTAAAGCTGGTTTATCAGCCCGATTCTCCCCAGTGATGCCTCACAAGTCACAAGAAGAGGTGACATTGATTTTGTGACTTTTTCGAATTCTGCCGCTCAGTCACAAATTCTGAGAGTCATAAAAGCAATCGAAACTGTGATCTCCTTCGGAGCAGGTCACAACTCATACATTTTTAAAGTTTCTTGGATTGACATTCAAGAAGTTTGCAGCGCTGACGGCTTTTAAAAACTTTGAGAGATACAAATGATCCATTCGCTCTCCAAAACAATGCATTCATAAAGTAATTTCTTCGTTTTGAATAATCAGATGTTCAAATAATGACACTTGAAAATCTCCTCACCATGCTGTGGTGAGTTTCGTTGTGAGTTTTCTTGTGACGATTAGGGGGAGAATACCAAAATGTTATCGAATCACAACAATCCTCACAAGGAATAGTCACAGGAGCTTGTGACTTGTGACTCCTCACAAGGGGGAGAATCGGGCTGTATATCTAAGAAACTCAAGTGTTTTGTTCCAGCACATACTCCCATTTCAGAGCTTTCTACCACTGAAAACCAAAACATTCTATGAGGTCTGGTTGTGAAAATGAATCTAAAAATGCATCTCTCACGGAAGCGAAGAAGATGGGTTTAGCTGTAAATTAGGGAGAGCCTGAAGTATATACTGTCATCAAGAAAGGTAGTACAACAACGACGTCCTGGACAAAACATCATTATAGACAGCTATAACTTTGAGGTAGTGAAGAACTTCATATAACTAGGCGCAGCTATAAATTCAGAAAACAACATCAGTGCTGAAATCAAACACTTGCCAATCGCAGCTTCTTTGGACTAAGAAGGCAATTGAGTAGCAAAGTTCTCTCTCAAGCAACTAAAGTGTCCCTCTATAAGACTCTCATCATCCCGGTCTTGTCTATGAATGAGAGCACTTTAGAATGGCTCGTGTGGTTTTTGTCCATTTGCATAGACGGGGAGTGGAGAAAAAGATATAACCACCAACTGTAACGGCTGTACAGCGAAACTGACTAGTTAAACGAATCAAAGTCCAAAAACTAAGATGGCTAGGTCATGTGGAGCGAATGGACCCCAATGCTCCGCCCAGAAAGTCTTCGAATCCAACCCCGAGGGACGGCGCAGTAGAGGAAGACCGCGCCTCAGGTGGCGCCCACAAGTAGGAGAGGACCTCAACCAACTCGACGTGCGAAACTGGAGACATCTAGCTAAGAACCGAGCGAAAAAGAGATTCTTCTATCCCAAATGCACGCATTGAAACGGTATGCAAATTAATGTTCACCAATCGCATCAGTTTTTGAGTATTAAAAAAATGCCGTCCGAGTCTATAGCCGAAATCGCCAAACAATGATGATTCAAAACTAAGTTTTTTTCCTCATTTTCCAATAGGTTTCACAAATTCACAAACCGTTCAAAAGCAAATTTATTGAAATTTGGATACGGCAACGTCTGCCGAGTCAGCAAGTATTTTTATATTTTGCGAGCAAGCATGTAGCAACTTCAACCCTTAAAAATAAGCTATAGGATCAAGCTATGTGCATTTATGTTGATTTTGTTTTCATCAAATTCACTTGTTCTATACTACTCACTACTCATATCGAGATTATCTGCAATGTTCCAAATTTAAAAATGCCAACAAAATTCTCGAATAATAAACTCAAATGAAGAAATACGTGACCTTATTTTATAGTGCATTTGAAGTAGTGAATAAAATCCGATAGATCTACTAATGAATATACTGTTTTTTTTTCTTGCACCTAAACAAATATATTCACATAGACTGTTTTAGAGGGGGAGGGAGCAGGGTGTACGTAGTATGGTAAACATTCTTTTCATTTGGCAATTCAATGAATATAGAAAGTTGAATAAGGCCGATGAAAACAAAAATGGTAAGCAGAAAAGAAGAAACAGGAGCTGTTTATAGTAGTAGGTATTGGTATCCTTGTCGAATAGAGTCGAAACCTCGTATATGAATTTTTTTAATTTTACAAATCATTTAAAATTGTTTTTTTTTTGCCGACGGTGGTCAAGTTTGAAATCTTGTGAGCCTGTTCTGATATGTTTTTCGATGAATAAACAAAGACTGATTTCAGCAACAGCAGCCAACTCAAGGCATAGCAAAATATTTTTTGTCTGTTGCTTGTACTACAAATTTTCCTTGAATCTTTTTTAATCACTTATATTATTATATTATTTTCTCTTTATTTTTATTTTAAAAATAGAAAATATAATTTATATGTATAACACACAATATTTGTTTGCTAATATTTCAATTAATTCTGGAAATCGAATGATTCACGGGTATCAACACTTCTGGATTCTATACTCTGTCCAACAAAAATATGCAGTGTGGGCAAGATAGGACGTTTGCCTCACATTCTATACTCTGTCCAACAAAAATTGTCAGTACAGGCCTTATGGGTGAGCTTTTTTTAAAGCATTGGCGCCTGATGCACCCTCACTTCAATACGTTAGGAAAAATGCCACTAAAAAAAGAGCAAGCCACTGACTCTTCTCAAGGAATTGTTGTTGTAATTCTTTGCAAAAAGTTGTACACCCCAGCACGACCGTCGTATCCCACTGCTGATCAGATACTGTTAAGAGAGTCAAGTGTCACTCAATACGATCGTGCGCTCTTTATCTACATCAAAACAGAGTTACCATTATCATTCTCAATTGCAAGCAAGGAGCTTTTTCAGTGGTTTTTATTGAGGAGCTTTTGGGATCTGAAGCTTTTGAGAACACATTTTAAGAAGATGAGTATGTTGAGTGTTGTCGTATTGCTTTTCAACTTAAAAAAAAACGCGCATATTATCTTACCGCTTGGTGTTGTGGGAAAAGGTAAATTGAATATTGTTTTCAGTCGTTTTGAATCGCCAGACGGTAGCCCTACGCGACTCTCATTTGCGGTGATTTATAATGTAAACTACGGAATCCCTGTGAGAGCTTTAAAAGACGACACACTTATGCATGGCAATGCAACCAGAATGAGAGACAAACGTCCTATCTTCCCTGTACTGACAATTTTTGTTGGACAGAGTATAGCTACAGTGGATTGCATAAATCTGTCCTTCATTAAAGTTCTCAAAGAGTTGTCGTAGTGTTGATTTTAAATGGACAATTTTTTAAAGCTCTAAAATGAAAAGCACCTCAACAGAAACCCAAGGAAAAAAAACTAAACAAGTTAGCAAATGAACAAGGGTACCTCTGAATGCACATCAATATTTAATGGGGGTTGAAATTGAATATCACCAACAGCCATAGGCCACAGCAATTCAGTGCACGCACACTCAGATGTGCGGTCAAGAGGACTTCGGGTCTGCGTCAGATGCAATCGAAAATTTACGGGCGCACAAACACTTTTTTATGGAGGAGTTCTTTCAATTTAGTATACTGCAAGAATATAGCACGCTACTGATTTTGAAAAAGCTCTCCCATAAGACGTGTACTGCATAGTTTTGTTGGATGAAGTATAGTCTTGCTGTCACGTATCGGTCATACTGACTGCTAATAATTCGGATTTTGGTTTTATATTCTGGTACTTGGTTCCGGGTAATCTGGCTTCTGGTAATTCGGCTTTTTAAAACAAGTCCTTTTATTCTTACGTGCGTCGGGCTTATGATGGTATCGGACTGTACTAAGCCCCTGGTGGCACTCAAAACAGTAAGCTAGAACGCTCTGGTACATCAGCAGGTACAACGCCCCTGGTGGCACAACAGCAAATATTGGAAATTGTTGGGACCCTCATGGAGTCATCCAGTTTGGATAAATTCAAAAATATGAAAGGATCTAGAAGGTTTTAATGTCCCTTATTGCATATTTCCTTTTGCACAATCATCTGGAAAAAGGATCACTCAATCAACAGGACAACCACACTCATCCGACACCAGGTACACTGTTCCAAGCTAGACAGCTTGTTGACTTGTGCTGAAACAGTAGCCAATCTGAATGAGTGATTATCCGGCACCTCGCACCGTAAACCTCCGTCAAAGCCCTCAGTCCTCTAGCTCGGGATCTAAAGTGTCAAACGGAGGAAATGTCACAGAAGCAACCGAAGTTCGTTCTAGTCATTTCGTCGCGTTCAAAAAAGAGATGAAGTCTTTGATCTTCATTTCCGAAAGTTCATCAAGAAATACACTTTCTAATGAATAGTGCTCTAAATTTGGTCCGAGCAGCTGTCTTTTTCCGCTGGCCACCACAACTTTGACAGTGAGTGTTGTGAGCCTTGCCTAGCTTTGCTGAAATGTTCTCCTATTGGCCAGTGTCCGCTACAGGTGCCTACGATCCTGCCTATGTTTTGCCTGGATCTGCTTACCAGATCAAGTGTTCAGGATTTATTATAAGTGGGCCAAATCTTTCTAGATATAATGCAGTTAGTTAAACTGCTCCGCCTACAGTTTGTTTCGCTAAGAAAAATTGAGAGCATTTTGCCCTTCATAACTCCGAGCGGAATGTTGACTCTTTCCGCAAGTGAGCTATGAAGGGCTGATCCGTACCTGACCAGTTCGTCCGCCCGTTCATTCCCACTAATGCCACAATGACCCGGAACCCAGATAAGACATTGTGGTTAATATTATGGCTAGCAAGTTCATACCAGCATCGCTGAATCAATTTGGAGGATAATGTACTAGAATTAATGTCGCAAAATTTTACTTGAATTAGTACGATGCTAAAGGTGTTTTAGTATGATACTAGGTTAAAACAACGGAAGTCAATGCTATAGTGAAAAGTGTAAGTCGAATCGAAAGAAATTACCGAAACCAAAACATTGCCAATATGCTAGGACAGCAATTCACTTCTAAGTTGGTGGGGGAATGTCAAGGTAGGTTAAGCGAACTTGGCAAAAACAATAATGTCTCAGTTTATTGGGTATCTGAACATGTAGGTGACCAGGGAAATGAAAGGGCAGACTCCATAGCAAAAATAGGCTTAAGGACTCCTCTAATTGGGCGAGACCGCTTCAAAAGAATACTCAAAAGTGTACGTAATGTCTAGGCTTGTTCGCTATTTTTCTCCCACTGCTATTGTTTTTCTTAGTTCAAATTAGAGAACTAGTTGGCACAACACTTCTTTTACCGAAAAACGAAAATCTCTCAATAGTGTCACTTGAGTTTCTTCAAATGCATTATACAATAGCCGTGTTTTAATATCGCCAATGATCCATATAAGTTATCCCTTGGAAATAAACTGATACGGATCATAGTGAAGGCAAGATCGTCTTTTGGTTTAACGTGAGCATCTGCCTACTATGGCTCAATCCCAGGGGGCCTACCTCCATTTGGAGTCAGATTGGGTCCTGACCATTAACCGCGACATAGCAAGCTGTCTCGGTCGCAAAGTTGTGATATGTTGCAACATATGCACACCCCTTGCTTTGGAGGCGAGGTTATCTAACACCTCTTGAATTCAAGAAAAAAATCTTGAAAACCATGTGTCTCCGCATTCGGAATAAACCAAGCCACCATGATGCTCCCACTAGGGGGCCTACCTCATAGATAGGGTTTGAGATGAGGCTAAAACTCGATCCCCAATTCAAATGGGCACTATATCCCATGGTACCAGAATAAAGCTTCCGGTGAAGCTTCGCAACCGAGGTCACTTACAGATGGACTCCTGCAAAACCCTGGGCCTGTCAACCCTTAGGATACACACACCAAGAAGTCGGCCGGGGTAGTAACCAACAACCTAATGTGCTTCCTTTTAGTCTTGATTCGCAATGCGACGAACTAGGAAAGACACTCCTAGTCTTTTGCTCACCTTACGGCAAACTAGGAAAGACACTCCTAGTCTTTGCTCACCTTACGGCAATCGAGCAGCTAGAGAATAGACTTAAGCCCTCCTACCACGACAAGGTCAAACCCGTCGGGAAGGTCATAGTTTGTTGATTTTCAAATATTTACACTAGCTTATAATAAAAAGCCATCTACCCGCCAGAGCAAGAACTAATTCTTGTACCTTAGAAATGGATCCAGATAGAGAACAGGAACCCAAATTGTTTGTGTACTACATGTTAAAAATGTATCCAGATCCGGATACATATATACGCACGTAATATACACGGTTTCGACTGTTGGCGATGATTATGTAGAAAATGCTAAAAATTAAGGACGCCGCGTCACGTATTCGAAGTCGGAACAAAAAATAAAAAGATATGCATGCAGTGAAAATAAAAATCACATGAATTCGATTTGAATTTAATTATAAGGCGATTGAATTAATGCATTTTTATTGTGAACACGGGCAGGAAACTGAGTGTTATTGTATGGGTGTGTGTATAGGAATACAAAGCACGCTTTGAATACGAAACGGGGTTTTGTTTTTTGTGTCTCAAACAGATCTCACACAAACGACAACCACTGCCATTATTATATTGGCTTTGAATTGCTGCGACTACGCGACGAATCCCGACGACACGATGCCACGATGACAGCGACATTTCCTTTTTGTGTTTGACTTGATTGAAGGATTCATACTTAATTTATATGCGATAGGCTGATGGTTATTATTATTATGTGGCGGTACGCAAATGGGTGCAATTTGACTTCCTTGTTGGGACTATTCTTTGTGCAGTTATTCGTTGTATGGCGGCTTCCAGCTGCAAGGATTAATCCAGTTGAAGGCGACGACATTTGCATTATGACTCGAATGTGTTAACGTATTAACACTTCCGCCAGAAGTAGGTGGAAAGAGCGTTTGTAATTCTGATTGTATGGTATGAACAAATGGAGGATAACAAACTTGCCATCTGTAAAGTAAATTATTGAGATGAGATTTTAATTTTATTCTGAGTATGATTTTATTCAAGAACTTCAAAACGTAGATAGACTTTCTTGAGTCTTTAGCATTGTATTTTATTATTCAGCCAGACATTTCTACTCGCAAAGTTCAGAAGGATAAGGTCTTTTAAGAAATATATTTTCGAAAAATAGTTCTCAAATCATCTTCTTGGAGACCAGTTTACTAACTCCATAAGTCCCTGAATTCTAAACTATAAGTAGCGCGCCGCAGGGTTAGTTAATAATTTTATTTAATGAATTTTTAACGTTTTATTTAACTTTGACATTTTTGAGGTTGAGAAGATATTGAAATGAGATATGTGTGAGATATTGACAAAAAGTTTTTTCTTCTTTCACAGGCACATGTACGTATGCCATTATGTACGGAATATGACGTCGTTCAAATTCCGGCCTCATCTTCATAAAGTAAGGATCCTAGTGGTCCAATTTTCATTTTTCGACTGATGTTGAGCGATGGCCTTAAGGGCATCTGTCGACTGTGGTTTATTCGCATAGACCTGCGACTTCAAGAAACACCACACGAAAAAGTCTAGTGGGGTCAAATCGCATGGCATTTGTGGCCAATTTACGTCACATCTGCTAGAGATAACCTTATCCGCAAATCGTTCATGCAGAACGTCAATCATGACGTCCAGTGTGTGGTTCGTAGTGCCCAGGTCCATATGGTTCCATTTGGAATGATTTGGCTATCATCATTCAACACCGATCGCCATTGACCGTGACCCCCAATGTCGTTTTCGAAAAAGTACGGACCAAAATTCAGACCAAACGGTAACTTTTTGAGATTGCACTGTCATCTGGTGCACCTCGTGTGAGTTTGTGTCGTCTCTTATACGGCAATTTCGCTTGTTAACATAGTCATCTAGTCACTAAAGATGATTTTTGGCCAAAATTCGAGTACTCTTCCAAACGCTTCGAAGCCTAGCCAGCTAACAAATGGCGTTGTCTATGGCCATGAATGTTGAGCTTCTGGGTCGGTTGGATCTTGTATACGGTTGTAGGTCGAAGTCCCGCCAAGTTGAAGTCTGCGAAAAGGCCGAGGTATTGTACATTGCGAGCATTCGACCGTCTCAGGTTTTGCTGCACACTTTTACGGACCGCGACGGTTTTCTCAGCCAATCTTGCGTACCTTTGACGTACGTACAAAATGGGCGCAACGCGCGCAACGTTTGCACTAAAGTTCAATCGTGTACATTTCTATGGTGATTTGAAATCTGGAATTGAATAATAAACAAACAATTTGACAGATGTCATCAAAACAACATGGCCACCATAGACCGGCAAAATCTCAATTAGCTAATTGAAAAAAAAAACCCTTAGTTTGAAAACGTTATGTTCTCACATTATAATATCCCTCAAATGGTGCCAAATGTTTGCTTCGGCCTATTGTTACCTTTCCAACGCATTTTCCATTAAATACCTTTCTCAGAGCTTCAGATACCATAACTCTTACTTCTTCTTGGATCTTGGCCTTAAGCTGTTGCATTAATCTTGGCTTATCGGCATACACCTTCTGACTTTGCGTTACTGTCCAGTTTCTTCCGTCAAAATGCCTGTAAGAGATTACAACGTACGGACTGCTAATAAACAGGTAATTCCCTTGGAGATAGTTGAAGCTGATACGCTTATTCACTCCTTAAGAGAACTAAAATTCTAGAGGTACAACTTTTTTGATTTTTTTTTCTGACAATGGATTATTCATTTTGAAAGGTCTTCGACAAATAGATGTTCCCAAAAACAAAAATTGTTGTGTCGATGATAAAGATTGCAATGAACTCAACAGACAATTTGTATCGCTATCAGCTCCTTCCGTAATTAATGCTACTCGTACCTACCCTCCTGAAGATCCTATAAATGATGACTCTAATTTTACTTTTTGATCAGTTGATAGTTCTGAAGTCGTTGCTAGTATTTTATCTATTAAATTAAATTCTGTTGTTGATGAGATGCATCCAAAGTTTCTCAAGTTTATACTAACCATTGTATTACGTTTCGTAACATACATCTTTAACACTATTTTAAGAACAGTCCAAAGTCTTCGAAAGAATTTTGCAGAACCAAATCACCGCTTATCTCGGTTCTGCTAATTTAATGACAATTTAACAATTTGGTTCTCGGAAAGGCCACAGTTGTATCACCGACCTGATTAAAGTTACAGAAGATATGCTACAAATTTTAGATAAGGGTAGTATTTATTTTTTTATCCTCCTAGATTTCTTGAAAGCCTTCGATATGGTTGACCACTCTGTCTTATGCGAAAAGCTTTTTCAACAGTTTAACTTCTCGTTTTGTACTGTAAAACTTTTGCTATCCTACTTGAAAGATAAAATGCAGGCAGTTCAAATAAACAACAATTTCTCAGATTTCCTTCCAATTTCACGCGGTGTTCCACAATGTTCAATTTTGGGTCCTTTATTATTCTCTCTATATGTAAATGAATCGCCCCGCCCGTAGTAAAAAAAAAAAACAGTTCAATCCACATGTACGCTGACGATGTGCAAATGTACTTTAGTTGCCCGTTAGGCCTCATCGAAAACGGAGTGAGCAACCTTAATGAATACTTGGAAAAAATAACATGTTGGTCACAAAGAAATCGTCTTTTATTAAATCCTAATAAATCTGTATGTCTAGTGATTTCTAAGAAAATTGTTGGTCTTTCCTACTTTCCTTCTGTGCTCCTGCATAATTCTCCGATTAAATATGTTAAAACGGCTAAAAATCTATGAATGGTGTTTAATCGAACTTTAACCTGGAACAATCATATAAACACTGTGGTGGGTAAAACATATGGCATCCTTCGAACCATGTGGGATGTGGGTAACAAAATCCTTTACTCCCATACGAGGGCGGATGTTATTAACGAAAACGCTGGTTATACACACTCTCATATATGGTTGTGAAATATACTCGCACGCGATTCTGCTAGCACAAGAAAGCTAAACATTGCATTTAATAGCCTAACACGTTATATTTCTGGTCTTCGAAGATATGATAGTGTATCTAATTGAACATGACATTTAAAAGCTTCCTCAAGTACCGCCCACTAAGCTTGCTCTCAAAGATTCTCCTCAACCAGAATCCTGAATACTTCAATGATCACCACGTCATCCTCGCAAACGACACGGATGCTTATTAATCCGCGCTATGCCTCACTCACATCCGAGCGTCAATTTTATGTAATGTGTTTTTCATGAAATAAAAAATAAATAAATAAATAAAGTAACTTTATAAAACAAGACTTGAAACCGCTTTACAATCCACCCCAAATCCTAGTTCATAATTTGACGCCATCACGTTCCTTTTGAATAAAGTAAAAGAATCTTGCTCGGTCTAAGCTGATTCAAAAATCCCCTATTAGTTTTATAAAAACGCACTTCCTGCATTTTTAGAAAGCTAATAGGTATATACAATATATGTAGTTTTGAGGGTGTTAAGCCTCCAATTCAGTTCTGTAGGTGCCTATATGTCTACTTTACGAAAAAAGAGACTCTACAATTGAAAATAATTAGCGAGGACTTACTTTTATGGATAGATGCAGTTGTAAAGATATTTACTGGGATTTTGCTGAAACTTCTTCAGAAACGGGTCCTTCTCATAAGCTGATTCAGGTGGTCGATGATGTTGCCCATTAGTTTCTTCGTTGAATGAACTAGATATTTGTCCAGTGGGATTAAATTCGCTTCTGTGTAGAGATGCTCGTTCCTGTAGTGTTTCTGTCGTTGACGGTCCAAGAGTACAGATCCTCAGTATCTTCCTTTCGAATAGTTGAAGTTCCTTCATAGCTGTCTTCGAGATGGAAAACCAGACTGAGAAGGACTAGCTGATCACTGGTCGCAGGAGCTGCTTGTAGATTAGTATCTTTATCGCTTGGCTAAGACCTGATCTTCTTTTCGGCAATGGGTGCAAACGGCTGAGGGCCCATCTGGCCTTTTTCAGAACATTTCTTGAGTGCAGGTTAAACCTTAGCAACTTGTTGAAGTGCCACTATGGATGATCCATCAGGGAGTCTCAGGATCAAATGCAAATTGTTGCGGTGGGAATGCCTCTGCCAGTTGAAGGTCTCCTGAAGCAGCCAAGTTCCGATTTGGAAGTGCTGATTCGGATGCCCCATTTCTGGTAGAATTTGAAGAGATTGTTAATGTCGGTTTCTATTTTTTGGGCAGCGATTAGCGGTGACATTGATGTGGCGTAGGTGAGCGAGTCATCAGCATACAGAAGTTTCTCGCATCCAAATGGTGAAGGTTGGTCTGAAGTCATCAAGTTGTAGAGGAAGGGGCCTAGTTTTGAGCCTTGGGTGACTCCAGCTCTGATGGTCTTTATGTTTGACTTGCAGTTATTTACTTGAACGAAAAAATTTCCTTAAAGATAGGAAAGAAAAGAGAATTTTTATTAATGGCGGAGGTATACTTGCGTAAGATGAAGCTTGTGTCTATCCACACGCTATCGAATGCTTTCTTGGTTTCTTTTTAAATCATAAGTTATTTTGACACTGACAGCTGTTTCCCGCTCAAAATCTTAATAGAAAGTCAGTATCATACCTCTGCGGAAGGTACTGAGTCATTTTGCGCTTGATTAATATTGGAAGTACTGAAAGCTTATTTACAAAGCGAGTGCTGTGCAGCCCAAACCGTGCATTTTTGAAAAGAAGTTTTGGCCGAAATGAAATACCCGCCGCGCCTGCTATACACAAGCTTGTGCAAAAAGTTCATGATACTGGTATACTAGTGAACAGCACTCATGGTCCCCGTCGTTGTGGCTGCTAAAGCCAAGAGCGAGTATCAATTCAGGAACATCAACTCGCCATTGATCTCAACAGCTCAATTGACTCTGCAATTGAATGCGCACGACCATCTGCATTTTCATCTCGGCGGCAACTTTAATAAACAAAATTGACGCATCTGGGGCTCCCAAGAAACCCGCACGTTATTGTCCAGAAGCCAATGCATCCACAGAGAGTGACAGTTAGGGGTGCGTATTGTGGAGTGATGGCATCATTGGACCATTTTCTTCGAAAATGACGTTGGGAACAACGTTTCGGTCAACGATGAGCGTTACAGAGCCATGTTAACCGACTTGTTTTACTTATTGAAACTGAAGTCATGGATTTGGACGACCTCTCGTTCATGCAGCATGGCGCGCCACGTCCCCCAGCCCATGCAACAATCGATCTTTTACGCATCAAATTCCGACTTCACTTAAAGCTAATATCATCCAAGCAATACGTGAGCTACAGCCCGTAACCATCAAAAAAGTCTTAGAAAATTGGAGTGACAGAATGCGCTACTGCGAAACTAGCCAAGGCAGACACTTGAACGACGTTGTTTTCTATAATTAATAGGAATATCTGCTCTTACTACTAAAGCTATTATACATGGAAACAAATTTATTTTGTTCATCTTGTTGCATTTTTAAAAAGAAACTTGAATTTGGCCCACCCTTAACTCCAACTCTGGTGTTGATTGTAATCCAAATCAACGTCTAAGACACTGTCAATCAAACAACCGACCATTTTTTATGTTACATGGGGCAATCTTGAACCATACCGGGTAGCTATAGGCTATCATCAGTCGGATGAGGAGCATGTAGCAAATCACCTTCACCCTGCTATCAAGTCGGTTGCTGTAAAACAACCGTTTCGTTATGGCAAAGACTTCTTTAGCCCTGGTCAAAGCAGCATATGTCTGTCGAAATACAAATACTGATTCAACCAGATGTCACTGTACTTTACTCGCCAGTGGCTGTCCTTGTGGCCCTACGATGACTAATTTCGCCAGTTTTTTCACTCATCTCTTGGTGCTCCATACAACGGAGACCTAAACAGAATATTTTCAGATTTCTTAAAGTCATCGCAATATCGCTGGATCTTGTCGAAATCATGCTGCAACCAACGTTGATTCCCTCAACTCTTGGAGCTGTTCTGTAAGCTGTTAGATGGTTGGCATACGCAATTGCCTGAGTTCGACTACCTATCAGATCGCTGGTGTAAAAACTGGATAGAATCGGCGACTTAAACGGTCTTTGCTGAAGATCATTTTTAATATAAAGGGCTGTAGTAGAGGTTGAATTGCCACTTTTTACAACAAACTTTCTACGAGCTTGTCATAAAGCATATTATGTAACGCACCCCTCACAGCTTGTCAGTTTTCAAAAATACCAATATTGAAACAATTGATGAAGACGCAGGTTTCTGTAAGTTTTCTAAAAAAAAAAAAAAAAAAAACAAGAATGGCGGAAATATTACCCGAAATATTAATCAGCAAAAAATATCAGTACAGAAAAAGAATGCTTATTGCATTGACTTTCTAAGAAATTACACGTTCTACGTATGTAGTTGTAAATGTCTTTATAACATGAACTAAGCCCCACTTTTACTAGACACTGCTCAGGGCGTTTCAAGAGTGTGTAAATAGATTTACACGGCCAACGAAATACCTTTTGTTCTGCCACATTTTAGCCATTTTGTTGAAATCATAAAACCAATGCTAAAAGTATATGATGATTTGTCGATCCTGATAGAAAAAAAAAATGATATTCATAGTGTTTTGAAGAAATAAAAAAAAACAAAAGCAAGCCAATAGCAGAGTTTCAGGCCAAATTGAGCGTGCTTGCGAGTAAAGGCACATTAACCCGACACAAAAATGAAAAATCTTTGCTCATAAACCTATAAAAATAACAAAAAAAAAAATACTAAACCAACCACACTACTTTGGCCGTCATAACTCTACAATCTTTCGTTCTTCGTCATCGTCGTCGTTTTCTTCGTAGTCACACACCTCCAACAGGACCATTGCTGATGAAGGACTTCTAACTAACGACAGTCTATCAGAAGCGTGCACAATGCCCACTCATAACACACTGACTAAAAATACTATACGACAACTAACACTACACGGGTAGGCTCTAGGTACTCATTTAATCCTAGGTAAGGGTGTTCCACCCCCCAGTCACCAACTTCAATACTTGCTTCTGATGTAATAAATTTAAGTCTTTTCCTTCTTTGTGTGCGACAGGAGCTTGGTTAGGTATATATCCTTGGAAAACAAACGGCAAAACGAAATGCAACTTAAATAGTGGGTACCGTTGTTTCGAACAGCCCCCCCTTCTTTCAAAACGCCATCAGCCCTTAGTAACTACTTGGCTTTTAAGTTGTCCGCACTGTCACAAAGTTATCAAGTAGGGGAGGTTTCTATGTGCAATTGCAACACATAATCCTGTGCAGTACTTACACTAGTGCCGTATTCTAGGCGCAACATAGATACTGTTTTTCTCCTGCACCCCACCAAACACCGTAGAGGAACACCCTTCTTCTAGTGGCGGCTCTGTGTACTTTCGAATTGTTTTTGCCCCAATTCGCTGCTGTGAGTCGAAGAAAAAATAAGAAAGCAGATAATTAAATTTAATTAATCCTGTCACCCATAAGTTCAGTTTTTTTGCCCATCACTAGCCTTTATGGGTAGACTCGTACCAACGACAACGACAACGAAGACGACGCCTGCCGCCGCCGCCGCTACCAAAGCCTTTAGCAATTCGCTGTGGAATTATTTAATTTGTATCTCTGTCGAGGGCCTTACTTTTTCCGAGTATCCTTTCCGCCAAACATCGCTGCCTTCTGCTGGAATATATGAAGCTTAAGAAGGATAACATCCATTTTTTTGTGCATTCACATGCACAATTCGGGACTGGGCTACATATATCTACATAATGCACCACAGCTGCGCTAAGGAGTAAGCATTGCAAGAAATAACTATTGCCACCTCCGCGTCGACGAAGGACGAGCCAAAGACGCTTGGCGACAAAAACAAAAAACAGAAGCAAACTTCACTTACACATACTTGCGATTTGGCGGCATTATCCTGCATCCAGCGCAAAAGAAGGACATTAGTTACTATCGAACGCAGAGTTTGTTGTGGGCGGAAGTAGAAAAGTTTGGGGAAAGCGAGGCTTCCTGCACGAAGGTGCACATAGAAGCACGTTGCTGAGTTTCGAAGTATTTGCAGTTTGCAGTTGCAGAAGCTCCTCAGTCAAATGGCGCCTTTCGACCCCATAATTCGTTGAATTCCTTTCTTTCATTTTGTACCGAAGTAGGAGGGTTCGTATGTGTTTGGCGGGTTAGCTCCTTATATATCGGTGGATAATGTTCCCTACAATTAAAGTGCGGTGCTGTTCTATTATTCCCGTTCACTCGATGTTGTTCTACAAAACACGACTCGTTGTCCTGATTCAACGTTAGGAATAAAGGATTTGGGGTGAAAAACTTACGTTAAACTCCTTATGCCAGTTGAATGGTGTTTAAAGTGAGCATATGGGGAGCGTAAAGTGAAGAAACAACGAAGCCCTTTATGCATCTATTATGCATTTGAAGTTTCTCTTATTGATTTTTAAGAATGAAAAATGTTTCGTTATTCTGCTACAATTTGCTCGAAGTACGAGTATAGTTAATGGCGTTTCCTTGGTAGGTTAAGAATTATTAAAAGTATTCTTTTTGATTCTTTTTGTTTAACATTTAACTTTCCACAATATCGCCTCAGTCCTGCTTATTTAATTAATCAAGCATGGAAAAATATAGGTCATTGATGGACCCTAGGGCTAGAATGGAACGGAAAAGATTTGAGGAAAATTTAAATTGAGCCAAAGGTACTAGAATCCTTTAAAAATATACAAAATATCATCAGCATCAGATATGCAGTTCTTTCCAAAATCTAAAAAATTGTGATAAGAAATTTGCCATAACTCCAAAATGAAGAGCTAAGTGCACTGATTGTAAATATCGAGGCCCAAGACGTTTTGAAGGCGGTCTTCTTCATGCAAGAAGTACGATATTCTTATCGCGTCTTGCAGGCAGAAGGCTGTCTGCAAAACGTGTTAGACCTTAATACTTTTAATCAGAGGGCTTAACTCTACATTCTGGCAAAGCTGTTATCACAATTATTTAGACTTGGAAAGAACTGCATATGTGATGCACTTTTATGGACTATAGCTCCCACTAGAGCATGCAAGACGTTCACATTTGTAAATAACTACTAAAAGCCTATCTAATTATGCTAATTATTTTTTGTTATCAATCACACCCAAAGATTGCTGTGGGCTCTCGGTCTAAATGTAAATTGTATATTTTATTTAAAAAGTTCGCTCATTTATTTTCAAAATCTTATTCATTTAGGAGTGCAGTTGTTAGTAACAGAAAACATATTAAAAGACTTATAGCGTTAGGAGGAAAACCAGAAGGTAAGGGAATCTTTGCAAAGTTTGTTGTTACAGATAGATGAACATTGGTCTCGAAAGTCACAATGAGTCGGAAAAACGAGAAGGGCAAACTATTCTTATAATGCGGTTCAGAAAAGAAAAAAATATTGAAAATCGGAAAAAGTATAAACAAGTCAGAAACCATTGCAAAGGTATTGTAAAAAGAACCAAATTTTTACATGACCAGAAATTAAGGCAAAAAATCCTACAATGTCCCAAAGTTAGTAGAAATTTATGGTCATTTGTCAAGAACATAAAAAATTCAATCTTCATCTTCGGTTCCAACGCTCATCTACAATGGCAAACCGAAAACTAGCTTTTTAGATATGGCAAATGCACTTGCTCTTCATATTGCTGCTTGATATCAACATTGCCCTTCCTGTACTTGAGAAAGTAAATCATTCAATGGGACAGGTATATTTTCGCACTCGCACAGTTGCAAGAGCCCTTCAAGATCTCGATATAAACAAATCTGCTGGTCCTGACATTCTTTTGAAGAAGTATTCTTCATCGCTGGTAAAACCATTGCGTAAGCTTTTCCATCGCTCCTATACTGTTCTGGAATCTTCCCTAGAAGATGGAAAACAGCAGTTGTCCAGACTGTTCTTAAGACACGCGATCCTTCCCCCCCTCCTCCTATCGACCATTTGCACTTACGTCCCTTCTTTCCAAGGTCATAGAATCGCTGATAAATCATCAGCTCAAGAAGTATCTCCAAGATCAAAAGCTTCTTAATGACCGGCATTACGGCTTTCGCAGCAATCGTTCCACTGGTGATCCGATGGCATATCTCACTGAAGAGTGGAACAGATCTTTACATCGTTTTGGAGAAAGTAAGATTTTTGCGCTTGATATTTCTGAGGCATTTGATAGAGTTTGGTACCAGGCGAAAATGCGTGCGTTTGAGATCAACTAAACACTTATTCTCTGGATTTGTAATTACCTTCTAGATCGTTCAATACATGTTGTAATGGACGGTTTCAAGTATCATCTTCACAAAATTAATGCTGGTGTTCCCCAGGGCCCTGTTTTGTCTCCGACTCTCCTCATTTTTATAAATGATCTCTTGTCTGAAATTTCTAATCCACTTCATTGTCTTACTGACGCCTCTACTCTCATCTTCTCATACTCATAGTCATTCTCAAATTCACGTCCATCTCCTTCGGAAGTGGAATTCCAACGGTATCGTATGATTAGCTCATAAGACTCCGATCCTTGCAACATTGTTAAATGGGATATAAAAAACCGTGTGGTGTTTAATGCTTTGAAAACTCAATGCTGTCTATTGTCGTTGAAGCAAAATGTCTCTCTTATGCTATTGTTCTTGAATGGCACTTGTATCGAAGAAACCAAAAATCTCTCAGTAGCAGGTACTCGGTATGTGATTTCTAAATCGATGTAAGAAATTTTTTACACCCTCTGATCTGGCTACCAAATATAAGGCGTTTATACGTCCAAAAGTCAAGTACAACTCACATCTTTGGGCAGTGGCAGCAAAAACTTCTATTTACTTATTAGATAAAATTGGGGTTGGACTCGATATTCCGCTTTTTTATAATCCCATTTCATTAAATCCCGCTATTAAAATCCCGCTTTTTTAAAATTCCGCTTTTTAAAATTCCGTCTCTTATAATCCCGTTTTTTACAATCGCGTTTCTTTTTATCCCGATTTTGCAATCAAAATCGCGCGAGTTTTTAAAATGAAACAACTGGCTTTGTTTTCAAGAACAGATTAGTAAAAAAAAATTTGTTCGGGATTTTTGAAAAACGGGATTTTAAAAAGCGGGATTCCGATACGCTCCCTTAAAATTGAAACATAGCTATCATAGATTCATTACCATCTCTTGAACCCCGTCGGAATGTTTCGGCCGTTCTGTGTTTAACATGATAAGGGTCTCTGAACGTACCTTTAAGCGTGTGCGAATTCTAAAAAAATAAAATGCACGACTGGGTCGCACGAACTTGCTCCTATGTAATAGACTAGGAATTTTAAATACGAATGTTATTAAAGAAAACTGTTCATAAGGATAAAATTATTTTTTAAATTCTTTTAGTAGTAAGAGACAAAAACAGAATGCTATGCAAATATGAATTTATGTAAGAACAAAAATTATAAGTCGTTGTAGTGGTTTCTTAAAAAACAAAGCTTCTACAATATAAAATTTTTAAAAGATTTTTAAGAAAAAAATTTGGTGTGCCAATTTTAAGTTTTTATTACTATACGAATGAAAATTAAATTTCCAAAAAAAATATTGAGCCGTTTTTGAGATATCGAATTTTCCAAAAAAAAAAAACTATTTATTTTTTTTTCCAAAAATTCAAAAAATATTTTTTTTTAAGTTTTGAAATGCAATAGTTTTAAAACTTTTAAGAAGCATCTCTGCAAAAAAAGTTCATTAAAATCCGTTATGTCGGTAGAGTAATTCAAAATTTAAAAAAATTGTTCTATGGTAGGTACAAGCTGTAATATCTTAATTTCAATTTTTTTTTTATTAAATTAAGGATCGTTAAAA
Source organism: Philhelius festivus (assembly GCA_963931855.1). Lineage (NCBI taxonomy): Eukaryota > Metazoa > Arthropoda > Insecta > Diptera > Syrphidae > Philhelius > Philhelius festivus. The sequence goes on from OZ007555.1 coordinate 162,444,167, forward strand.
TTAATTGAAAGAAAAAAAATTTTATCAAAATTCTAGGCACCGTTTTCGAGAAAAATACGATTTTTGAAACCCATTTTTTACCATTTGTATGGTGGGTACCTTTGTTTTTAGGTAAAATAAAACTTTTTTTCATACATCTTGTAGACTATATTAAAAAACTTTCACTTATCAAGTTTAAAAAAAATCTAGCATAAGGTTTTTGAAATATTGAATTTTGAAAAAAAAAATTTTGAAATTTTTTTTAAAAATCCAAAAAAAATTGTTTTAAAAATTTGAATACACAATTCTATTTAAATGTTTTTGAGGAGTTTAAGCACAAAAAAAATTATCAAAATCGGTACTACCGTTTTCGAGAAAATCAAAAACAAAAAAAATGGTTCCTTGGGGGGTACCCTCAATAACCATTTTTCGGAGAAATTTTTTCAACCAATACCTACCTTTAACTAAACGAAATTTTTTTGTATCTTTTTTTTTTAAATCTGTCGAACAGTTTTTGAAAAAAAAAATATTTATAAAATTTCGAAAAAAATTCGTATGGCAGATACCGTTATTTTTGGTCCTAAAAAAAAAAAAGGGGGAGAGTACGATAACTTGGCCGCCAAGATTTGATAACGGGTTTTTGTAGAGGGGTCAAAAACAAGCACTTTTTACTAGGGGAGGGGGGGGTCTATCTCCCCCCGTTTAGGAGGTAGGGGCACTTTTAGAAAAAATGGTTTAAATTGAATAAAAAAATATTAAAAAACAACGGCAACACCTACAATAAAGTGCTATACTGCGTTTGAAAGCCAGAAGATTGTTCTATAATCCTGCATTTAAATTAAATTACTCATGTCAATGGTTTTTGAGAAATTCGCATTTAAAGTCCAAATTTTGATAAAATAACGTGAAAAAAAAAGTTTAGACCGATTGTTTTCAAAATTGTGAAATGAAATTGTAAGTAAGCTTATATGTGTTCCATGTATCTATCAGTTTTTAATCGAACACAAAAAACCGCATGGTTCTATGTCTTCTAGTTTTTGAGAAAATCGAACATTACCAAAACTGCTTTTTTTGATTTTTGGCGGTGACGGTGATTTTATTTTGGATTAATGTTAATAAACATAATGAATCTTTGTTAGTTCAGTACCGCAATTCATTTAGCGTTACCCAGAATGCACCATGAGGAGGTAGAATTGCATCTGGGTCAGTTATTTTGTCAGTTAGTCAGTCATAGTTAGTTAAAAAAGGTCAAAATGTATTAAAAAGGTGTGTAAGTCTCGTCAATAAAGCCACCGTCCGTACTATAACTGTCGAGTTCGTTGAGTTACTCTTTTATGGTAGGAAGCCGAGGATGTTTTGGCGGTAAAACACTTTCTAAATTTTCGCTCTGAAGGGTGGGAGGATCGATGTCTTTTAACTGTAAACCCTCACATATATCACCATCGGTATAACAAGGGTAAACTTTTTTTACATCTGATAAAAACTATTATTTGCGAACCCCAGTCGTCCTTATATTTCCTTTCTAGGCAGTATTTTCGATAGAAAAATAGTGCCATGTATTGGTGAACATGGTCGGAAGTTTGGTTTGGTTTTCAAGATCGTTTATTGTATTTTATATGTATTTAGTGGACATTGGATAAATAGAATAAATTTGAATTTTTTTAAATACAGATTCTGTGAATGCAAAAGAAACTTTGCATGCACCCAACCTCGCACCTACCCCAAATCCTATAGTGTGCCCAAGCAGGGGGGTTGCAGGGGGGCAGCATGCCCCCCCATACATACTTTGCTGTTTATATATTGTAATGTTGGAAGCTAGCACTGATTTATTTATGTAAGGAAGCAAAAAATATCAAACATTTTGTAGAAAAGTAGTTTAAGTTATTTTCGGTTTTCTCAAAAACCAGAAGACATAGAACCATGCGGTTTTTTGTGTTCGATTAAGAACTGATAGATACATGAAACGCATGTAAGCTATATTACAATTTCATTTCACAATTTTGAAAACAATCGGTCTAAACTTTTTTTTCACGTTTTTTTTATCAAAATTTGGACTTTAAATGCGAATTTCTCAAAAACAATTGACATGAGTAATTTAATTTAAATGCAGGATTATAGAACAATCTTCTGGCTTTCCAACGCAGTATAGCACTTTATTGTAGGTGTTGCCGTTGTTTTTTAATATTTTTTTTTTTTCAATTTAAACCATTTTTTCTAAAAGTGCCCCTACCTCCTAAACGGGGGGAGATAGACCCCCCCCTCCCATAGTAAAAAGTGCTTATTTTTGACCCCTCTACAAAAATCCGTCATCAAATCTTGGCGGCCAAGTTATCGTACTCGTGCCAAAAAAAGAAAAAAACGTGTGGGGGGAAAAAAATAAAAGTGATACCTACCAAGTTTAAAGAAAATCGGCCTAGTCGTTTAGGCTGTAGTCGAACCGACAGACAGCCCGACAGACAGACAGACAGACAGATTTGCGAGACCCACTTTTTTAGTCTTCGCTATCATCGTAATGTCAACTTTGATCAAAATCTCGAGTTCGATTTTTTTTACGAATGCATAACTTGCCTTATAGTATGTACCTACATATAAGTCGCAAGTAAAAATAGAATTGGCGATTGAAAAACATCTCTTTTTAAGTAAATCGGCTGATAAATTAATGTCTAAGGCTGCGCGTACAGTAGTGCGGCAAAGCGATGCGACAAGCGATTCGATATGTGAGAATTAGATGCGACAAAGTGCGCACAGTAGAAGCGATTTTTTGCGGTTGTGTTGTTAATTTCTTTATAATTATTATCACCAAAATTATCAAAAAATTACACCACACAACACAATCACTGAAATAACAAAATTTTACACTTAAGATTATTTTCCTTGAACGTCAAAACAAACAATATGAACCTTCTCGCTCAAACTCCCTTGAAAAAGTAGTCACGAGAGTTTGTGAGCGAGACGCCTACGATAGGTATGCGAGAGACTCGCAACAATAGCATTAAAAATCGCTTCACTGTGCGCACATATATAAGAATAAATATAAATATTTTTCTCGCATGCAAACGTTTCTCATATCGTATTGCTTTGTCGCACCACTGTACGCGCAACCTAAGTTATTCAATATTTATAAACCGACACAAAAGATACCGCACCCGTTATTACTTACTTACACCTGATATTTATTAGTTCTGAAATCAAATTTCACTTGAAGTACCATTTTATAATTTTTGCTTATTAAGGACAGCATAATTTTTCATTCAAAAAAGACAACACTATGATTGTAGGTATTCCAAAGAATCCTTAAAGAATGTTCAACAACTTAATCAAACTGACTTTTAACTTTGCAATCACAAAAAAAGGATAAATTTTACCTTAAAAAAACAATAAAAAAAGGGCTATCTGTTCTGGATAAAGATATAGTATAGATATAGACAGAGTACCTTAAAACGGTATCCTTCCTCGAGTCGATATGATTAGCTTCATAAAAGCATTCCAATACTTTTCCTTGAATTGCTTTTTGGTGTGAATTCTTGGAATTCTCAAAACAAACTTTTGTCCCTTCTAACTCCCTTAAGAGTTCTTCGAAAAACAATAATTCTTCGCAGCTTTGGTAAACTTTTTTTCTTTGCTTATAAGTCAAACACAAGTTGCACGCAGGTTATGCCAACAATTTAAGATCCTTTGCAGTGTGCTATACATAAATGCATACATATATCTCAGCATCGTTATGAATTTTCCTTATGCTTGTACAAATTAAAAACAGCTTTATCCAGGACAAAAGTTCAATGGATGTCTTCTTCAGTTTAACCTGTGCCTTTGTCAACATTCTGTCCTAAGACCAAAACTCAACTCACTAAAAAGAAAGTGCCTTTATTAGAACGATTTAAGGTCTATAAGCATGAACACACACACACAAACAATATTAGAATCTAAAACGCTCAAGAGTCAAAGGAAACGGAACTGGGAACATCTCTTTGTCAAATCCGACATTAAAAGATTATTTCACCCACTATCCACCATCATCTCAAATATAATATTTCCCATGAAGTTATAAATGAGTTTTTTTTTTTGTTTTGCTTGCTATGGACAGCAAGGAACGAAGGATAACAATTTGAATTTTCTCTTCTTGTGTAGGTATACTTACTTCCTAACTCCTTTCTTTTATTATATTATTCTTACTGTCTTAGAATTTCTGATTAGATATCCTTCTAACAGGTACCTTATTTCAGAACCCACACAAATGCAGCAGCAATACATACTCTGCGACTCTGCCTTGGCATACACTACACATGTCATATGAATTATGGAAAGGATGTGGCAAAGAAAATTGAGAATTAGATATGGATTGGAACTGGAGGATGCTCACTTTTTCTGTAAAAGCGCAAAAGAAAAGTTATGCTGATTTTGTCAATTCATATTTATGTGAAAAATACAGTATACAAATTTGAAGGATACACATTATCCTTAATGGCAAATTGAGATACCTTAAAACATACATACATACATACACAGTAACATAATAAAAATTTTGGTCTAATTTTGTTTACAAAGGTATGATGTCTTTGTGTGATTCGGTCTTTGAAAACAATTGAAAAAGTTTGATTCTGTCTTTGGCTGACCTTAACACGGCGACCAAGGTCTAACCCGTTTTGAACTTATACTCGTAGGTATCTTTGTTTTAGCAAAAGAAGCGTGTATGTATCTTAATCCCGATTTCCTGGTATCTGTCAAATTTTAAGGATCAAATGTTGTTGCTTGTCTGTGTTGTTGTTTTGGTTGTTTTGTTAAAGTAACTTAGGCAGGAAGTTTTTCTATGAGGGTAAAAAGTTTTTCAAATGAATTATTTATGTCGGCGAGTTTTGCATCTTATTAAGGATTTTTTGTATGAAATGATTTTTGTTATTAAGTGTGTTTTTTTTAAGGAAATTCAATTAATGTGACTTAGTAAATTTTGTTTGAATATTTTAACCCCCTTCTATACCTAATTGAAGTGATATTTATCAAAAGGTTTTTGTACCACTGAAAAAACTACTGGGAAGCTATTATACTACAAGCACGATTAAGCGAAGTTAAAGAAATGAATTTATAGAACGTAAATTGAATAAAAACGACTACATAAGGTCTGGAATTAATTTTAAAATTTGTGCTTGGTAAAATTACTCGGCTCAAAAATGTATCCTTTTCTTAAGTTACACAACTTAAATGGTTAAAGCCAGGGGCGAACGCAGGTAGGGGTTTTAGGGGTTAAACCCCCCCCCCTCCCCCGAAACAACCATAAATATAAGGGTTAATTTTGTTAAGGAAAAAAAGAAACAAAGTGTTATTTTCGTGCCATAAATTCTTCTGGTATTTATGTTTTTTCTTACGACTTGTAGGTACTATACATATACATATATGTATAAGCCAAGTAATGCATTCGTAAAAAAATCGAACTCAAGATTTTTATCAAAGTTGACATTACGATGATAGTAAATTCTGTATGTCTGTCTGTTCGACTAGGGCCTAAAAGGCTGGGCCGATTTTCGTTTAAGCTTGGTAGATATCGTTTTGAATTTTTTCCCCCACACGTTTTTTTTTTTCTTTTTTTTAAGACCAAAAATAACGGTACCTGCCATACGAATTTTGTTCGAAATTTTATAAATATTTTTTTTCTCAAAAACTGTCCCACAGAATTTAAAACAAAATTCATAAAATTTCAAAAAATTTTTTTGGAAACTCACCATTTCGAAAACATAAAAGTTTCTTAATATAATCTACAAGATCTGAGGAAAACATATGTTTTACCTAAAAATAAAGGCATCCACAATACAAATGTTAAAAAATGGTTTTCGAAAATCGTATTTTTCTCAAAAACGGCTCCGAGAATTTTGATAATTTTTTTTGTTTCGATCAATCTTTACTTTTAGAGAAGCTTCTAAAAAGATTAAAAAACATTGCATTTTAAGACTTAAAAAAAATATTTTTTGAATTTAAAAAAAATCCAAACAATAATAAAGAGTTTAAATATGCGCACCAAAATTTTTTCTTAAATATATTTTAATTTTGTATAAAAAAGCTTATTTTTTTTTAAGAAACCACTTAAACGAATAACAATTTTGTTCTTGCATAAACTGATATTTGCTCAAAACACATGGCATCCTGTTCTTAGCTTCTCTAATAACATTAATTTGTGAAGAATTTTACAAAAGAGCAAGTTCGTGCGACCCAGTCGTGTATTTTATTTTATGTGTCTTCGTATTTTAACGTAACTGTCTTAATTTGAATTGATGATTAACAAATACTCGTAGACACGAAGCGAACAGCAATTGCGTTTTTGATAATTCACATTATGTATAGGGCAGAAAACGGACTAACGGATCAAGTTTGAGTTATTGATGGCTCCGAGGTTGGAGTGTGTTGAATTACAGCAAAAGTACAACAAGTTATAACTGCAAATATTAATATATGCCGGATTTAGTTTTGCAGATTTGAACCACTGGGCGAACCTAGAACTCAACCCAAACGGGAAGCACCAAAAACGCCCTCGTAGTGAATATTTTCCAACTTTTGGTAACATTATTCAAATTTGCCAAATAGGTATCCGTTGCAACATCTTTATGATGTTTTGTTTTTGCGATTCACTGTAGATATGAAATTCTTTCCTATCCCTAGGAGAAAATATTGTTTAGTTATAACATATTTATGTTAATTACAATAAAGAATATGTAGGTAATTAATAAGTACTTACAATATAGTAATTAAAATAATATATTTATGAAACACCCCCCCCCCCCCCTCACCTAAAAATTATTTTCTGCGTCCGCCTCTGGTTAAAGCTATTTTCTCACATAAAAGCTCCAGTAGAATTATTGATCATGTCAATTATAGAATCTGCAACAATTTACTCCCGGGGAGTCGGGAAATTTACACATTGGCTTAAAAATATAAAAGTTAGTCCAACTGGTTAAATGTTACAAAATTTGCAAAACTAGTCACAGCTAAGAAAAAGAGCTGCAAATTAAGAAAAAAAAAGAAGAAGAGGAGAGATAAAAGAACTTTTTGATGGTGGATTCTGTAAACTAACAATAATCTGTCCAATTTATATTTTCAGTACAGAGAAGAAAGATATTTGCCTTCCACTCTGTTATGAATTTCAATACACTAGGCGTGTTTTGTTGAGCTTCTTAATGTACACATTAAGAAAAGTTACACATTAAGCTTATTTTGCACATGTTAATACAATAACAACAAGTTAACAGCACATTCACTCTTCAGTAATTTTAATGTAGCATTTCTTAATGTGTACATTAAGAAGCTCAACAAAACACACCTACTATCTCCAATTTAAGGGTCTTTCTGGGTTGCCTAAGTGAGCAAATCAGAGATAAATATCAAAAGGGCTTCCAACTGTTGAATTAAAATTCATAGTCAATAACATGTTGACCGAAATAATTTGGACTTACTTCCTTCACACCGCCAAGGGGTAAAATAACAGACTCGTTTCTAACAGCTTCGTCCTTGTTTTTATGAAGGGGTTCAAATTTGTCGGTTGCCTCAACGATTTCCAGCTTTTCTGGTCCTTCGAAGAACTTGACGCCATTTTGATGATAATATATCTACATAGCAACAAATTTTTTAATTAGCTGTTTATTTGGGACAAATCTACTTTCGCACTAGTAGAGTACTATTCACAAGTCGATGTTCGGCCATCTGCAGGCCCAGATAGAAATGTTCTGAAGACGTGTTCTTTAACGCTGGCCAAACCATTGTGCAAAGTTTTCCAGCTTTCCATCTCTTCTGGTTCCATTCCAATCCATCAGTGTGTCCCGAAAGAGGCAAATCTTCTTCCTCCACTAACTGTAGTCCAATTGTAATTACTTTTCTTCTTTTCAAGATCATGTAAACGCTGATAAATTATCATCTCAAAAAATATCGCGGGCTATTTAATCATCGGAAGTACGGCAATAAGTAAGAGATTATTCCGCTTGATATTTCTAAGGCATTTGATAGACCCTGGCATCAATCTCTCTTATCAACAATGCATTCATTTGGCATTTACGAATCTCTTCTTAGAAATTGGCTTTCGGACTGCAATACAAGTTGTATTTGTCATATCGTTGTCTTACTTACTTTAGATGGCGCTCACAGTCCAGGGTGGACTAAGGCCTCAACCAACAAGCCCCTCCAGCTAGCTCGGTCCCTAGCTAGCTGCCTCCAGTTACGCACTCCAAGTTGGTTGAGGTCGCTCTCCACTTGTGCGCGCCACCTGAGGTGGGGTCTTCCTCTGCTGCGCAGACCATCAGGGGTGGATTCGAAGATTCGACGGGCTGGTGCGTCGGTGTCCATACGCTCCAAGTGTCCCAGCCATCTCAGCCGTTGTATTTTCAGCTTCTTGACTAGGTCAACGTCGCTGTAAAGCCCGTACAGCTCGTTGTTGAACCTTCTCCTCCATACTCCATCGATACAGACTGGACCGAAGATCAAACGAAGAACTTTTTTTTCAAAGCACCCAAGCAGATTTTCATCCATTTTAGACAGTGTCCATGCTTCTGCCCCATACAGCAGGACCGGGATGATGAGGGTCTTATACAAGGTCTCCTTGGTTCTTTGAGATAGGGCTTTATTACTCAAATGCCTTCTTAGCCCGAAGAAACAGCGGTTGGCAAGAGTAATTCTTCGCTTGATCTCTGCACTGATGTCGTTTTGCGATGTTATAGTGGAGCCCAGGTAGACAAAGTCTTTGACGACTTCGAAGTTATACCTATCCATCGTGACGTTTTGCCCGAGTCGACGATGTTGAGATTCCTTTCTCGATGATAGCATATACTTCGTCTTGTCCTCATTAACAGCCAAACCCATTTTCGCCGCCTCCAGTTCAATACTTGCAAACGCACCGGTAACAGCTCGCTTCGTCCTCCCAATGATATCAATATCATCCGCATAAGCAAGCAGTTGAACTGACTTTTGAAAAATTGTACCTCTATTGTTGACGTTTGAGTTTCGTACAATTGCTTCAAGAGCGATGTTAAATAGGTTGCAAGATAGCGCGTCGCCTTGCCTCAGACCTTTCTCGACATCAAAAGGTTCGGTGGTGTTCTTACCGACCTTGACGGAGCAGCGAGATTTCTCCATCGTCATCCTGCACAAGCGGACGAGCTTGGCAGGGATTCCGAGATGAGACATGGCTCTATATAGTTGTTCTCTGTCCACGCTATCATACGCGACTTTGAAATCGATAAAAAGGTGGTGTGTATCGATTTGGAACTCCTGGGTTTTTTCCAAAATCTGTCGAAGTGTGAACATCTGATCCAGGGTGGATTTGCCGGGCCTAAAACCACACTGATAGGGGCCGATCAGCTCGTTGGCAAACGGTTTTAGGCGCTCACACAGTACAGACGACAAGATTTTGTATGCGACGTTGAGGAGACTTATACCTCTGTAATTGGCACATGTCAGGGCGTCTCCTTTTTTGTGGATGGGGCACACTATGCCGAGGTTCCATTCATTGGGCATACTTTCATCCGACCAAATTTTTGAGATGAGTTGGTGCATGCTCCCTACCAAGTCATCCCCACCTGCTTTAAATAGCTCAGCTGGCAAGCCATCCGCGCCAGCAGCTTTGTACGCTTTCAGCTTGGCTATCGCTGACCGCACTTCATTTAGGTCGGGTGGACGGAAATTTTGACCATCATCGTCCAGGTTGAATGGAATGTTCCGCCTAGTTGCGGAATTTTGGCCTTCCTCGCCGTTCAGCAGTCTGGAAAAGTGTTGTTTCCAGATCCTCAGCACGGACTGCGTGTCCACTACCATATTCCCACTCTCATCTCGACAGGCTTCCGTTCTAGCTTTGTAGCCCTGGGTGGATTGCCTCACCCTTTGGTAAAACTTTCGAATATCCCCCCTGCCGGTACAGTCCTCAATAGACTCGACCGTCCGCTTCGCATGCTCTCTCTTTTTCCTCCTTAGAAGTCGGCGTTCCTCCCTTCGTCTTTGCCCGTAGAGCTCCCGGGCGTCTCTCTCAGCAGCTCTGGTTCTTGCCTGCAGCATTAATTGGTAGGCCTTGTTCTTTGCTACATGCGCCAACCTGCATTCTTCGTCAAACCAGGGGTTTCGTTGTGGTGGCCTTGTGAAACCCAGCACATCAGTGGCGGCACTACTGATGGCATTCTGGCAGCGCTTCCACAGGTCCTCCGTAGATGAAGCTGGAGGCGGGCTTGCTGAGAGATTAAGAGAGACTCGGTCTGCAAAAGTCCTGGCGACCTCCTGCGATTTTAACTTCGCGACATTGAATCTTTTCACAGCATCCGTCCGTCGTTGTGGCGTCATGGATATCCGCATCCGTACTTGGGCTACCACCAAGTAATGATCCGAGTCTATGTTGGCTCCTCGGAATGTTCGGACATCCAGGATACTGGAAGCATGTCTCGCGTCTATCGCAACATGATCAATCTGGTTGACGGTTAGTTGATCCGGAGACCGCCAGGTCCCTTTGTGTATATTGAGGTGTGGGAATCGAGTGCTAGCTATGATGACATTTCGCCCCGCCGCAAAGTCAATCAGCCTGAGTCCGTTACCGGAAGTGTTGTCGTGCAGGCTGTGTCCTCCGACTATCGAACCAAAGATGCCCTCCTTTCCGATCTTGGCGTTGAAGTCACCAAGAATAATCTTGACGTCGTACTTGGGGCACCTATCATACGTTTCCTCGAGAAGGTCGTAGAATTCTTCTTTGGTTGAGTCATCTTTTTCTTCCGTTGGGGCATGGACACAGATCAGCGTCACGTTTTTGAATTTCGCTTTGATGCGGATTGTGACCAGGCGCTCGCTTACATTTCTGAAGCCCAAGACTTCTTGCCTAAGTCTTCCCCTTACCACAAATCCACATCCAAAAAGCCGCTGACCCTGCTCCTTGTAGCACTCGCCGAAGTAGATGTCACACGTTTTCATCCTTCGTATGCCCTCTCCATCCCATCGCACTTCCTGGATGGCTGTAATGTCAGCCTTTAGCCTATCCAGGCTCTCCACTATTTGTTCGGCAGCACGTGGCCTGTTTAAGGTCCGGACATTCCACGTGCAGAACCGAAAATCGTTGTCCTTGTTTCGTTTGCTGGGGTCGTCAACATTAAAATCATCCATATCCGAGGCTGGTTGTTGTTTCGGAACCGGTTTGTTTTTACGTGGTAGGGAAGTTACCCCGACGCACAACCCCCGACCTGGAGGACCAGACCCTTAGTATAACTCCAAGGGTAGGGAGCCGGACGAATCCGCTCCTTATAGGCCTGAGCTACGAATATGTCGTAGTAGCCCATATAAGGTGTTCACCAAGTAGTTCATCCTAACTGGAACTGTAGACGCCACCGTTGATTCCATCTGGGGAATTCTTCCGCTGCCGCCTGGGTAAAAGGAGAGGTGCCTTAGTGGGAACACCTCTCCCCCCCTCTCTCGTTTGCTACCCCCAACAACTTTCCACTGGGGTTGAGACCCAATCTCCAGTTGAGGTACTAGGTACCCGATGTTCACCACGGGGAGGTGAGAGTAGGAGTTGGTGGACAGAGGTGGGTTTTGAAAAAAAACCTGTGGACGCTTGTGTCCTCTTGGGTGCACGTGTCCACCATTCGAACATCACATATCGTTGTCTATTTGATATAAAACTGGAATGGCAGTACTAAAATGTATAAATCTTATTAAAGTCTGGTATCGATAGAGCTAGATTATATTTAGGACCATTTTTTATTAAATTATTTTTTTTTTAAGTAAAGGGCAAGTTTTGTATTTGGAAAAAATCGATATCGAGCTTTAATTAAACTTGACGTTGCATCGATAGAAAATGTACGGGTGCCTTTCTGGTTGATTTGGAGAAGGCTTTCGACACAGTATGGTGAGAATTTCTCACTCTTTCGCGTTATCGGCTTATTCACTAGTATACATATATACCTTATGACATGCTCAATGGTAGAAAGTTTGCTGTCAAAAGTGGCAATGTAACCATATTTAATATTAAAAATGGTCTTCAGCGGGGAACGGTCAACTTACCGATTTTATTCAGCGCTTACACCAACGATCTGATAGGTAATCAAACTAAGGCAATTGCGCATGCCAATGGTCTAATAGCGTACAGAAGAGCTCCAAAAGCCGAGGTCATCAGAATTGTTTTGCAGTGTAACTTCGACAAGATTCAACGATATTGCGGTGAACTTTCATAAATTTGAAACGAGAAAGAAATGGTGCAAGATAGTGACCGTAGGACTACATGGATAGAAACTGGCAAGTAAAAGCAAGGGACTCCTTATTGATTACAATAGTTGCATCTCTATAGGGTCCCTTTTTCTCCTCTAGTTTCGGAACTTTCCAGTTGTGAGTAGAAAGGGATGGATTCTATAGCCGGATCATCTGGAGTATTACATCCAGGCTGGAGAGTTCGGCTGTATAACCATGGCGCGAGCTCTCGGTCTGCATGGGATTTTCACCTTAGCAACAACCTCGAGCTTAGCTCCAGGTCAGACTTCCCTTAACCGGCTAACGGCCAACGATAGAAGATCACACGATATCTGATCTTCACAAACCATGAGCTTGACATGTCCTTGATGCCAGCCACCATCGTTTGTGATTGTAGGTGGCTTTTGGGATTTTTGGTATCTTTTGAGGTGGAGGGACCATGCTTCACAGTCTTACCACCGCTGAAATGAGGCACCGAAGTGCGGGGAGGTTTACTCTCATTAGTGGTAGATGAACCATGTTTCACAGTCTTACTACCACTGAACCGCGGTGTCGAAGTTTGGAGAGGTTTACTCTCAGTAGTAGTAGTAGTGGAAGGGCCATGCTTCACCTCCCCACCATTACTAGAAGTAGGTATTTCTACCGCATTTTTACTGCTCTTGCTTTCGGCAATAGGACTGTGGGAACCCACAGTAATACAACTTCCAGCGCAAGCCGGAGAAACAGCAGACGGCTTTTCAGTCGCACTGCTGGCCTGTCTCAAAGATCAGGACTTTCCACCATCTAAGTAAGAAGAGTTTTCCATATAGATCCCACGAGTAACGGAGAAGGGTGGTCTATCTGCACAGAGATCCGTATATGCAGATAAGGCCAGTTAATCCGAAGGTCGCCTGGTATCCGGATACTCCGTTAGCGACTGAGCTAGTTTTTTGATTGGGCCCTCAGCCAGGCTGATCATCCGCACGGGGGAGAGATATAAGGAAGGGTAAGAGGTTGACGAGCGTCCTTTGGTTTCAGGACTCATCTGGAGAAGACCTCTCGAGAATTATTGACCCTACTAAGCTTCTACAACTCGGCAAGTTCGACGCTCAGGAAGAAGGTTCAAGGATCTATGAAATATTTGGTTACATAACATTACATTACTGCACAACTCCTTAGATAAATCTACGAAGAAGAGACACTGAAAGCTCTGGCCACTGAGACCATCGGCTTAGACATGACAACAGAGAGAGAGACACTCAGAGAGAATGAACAACAGAAGAAACAAATATCAACAGAGCATGGTTGATATTGAAAGTACTAACCACGCACAATGATGCTTGATTTCGCTGATCGATGCGAAGCGATGCTTTCATCAAATCTTTTGTATTTTTTTTTTTTTTTTTTTGTATTTTCGCTTAATGTATCCCACCAACAAGTTGGCCTTATGGATTAAGTAATCGAATTGTGGTTTAAAAGAAAGGGCGGAATGAAGTATTGGCGGATTGAGGTCAGATTGAATCATCTGGGTATCTTCAAAAGTTCTATCTTCTAAAAAGAGGTTTAGATCATCTATGTGTATCAGGCAATCATAATGATTAATCGCAGAAATAATATCATTAAGTTAATGAAAAGTAGTGGGCCAAGATGGCTTCCCTGAGACACCTGATGAACAAATAATTTTCCTAGAGTATGAATTATTTATCTGAACCTGTTGGCTTCTATCAGTGAATTCCAAACACTCCCAGGTTTTTTTTTAAGTGTTTGTTGGTTGACAGAGTCAAAAGTTTTACTAAAAGTCGGTATATCTACACAGCATTAAGTTGAAATTTGTTTCCATGTAATTATCTACACAAGATACAAAATTGAGATTTGTAAATATACAATCAAGGATTCTATCTGCAGTTGAAGAGCTTTTAAGACTACTAATGTGATACCACGTGAGTTTATAAGCTACTTTAAGATCGCTCTGACAGATATTAGATTCGATTTACTTGCGACATTAGGTACAAAAGGGTGGAACTTTTTTGAAACCGAATACTACTTGAACCAATTTAACTAGCTACATAAGTATAAGTACCCATTAAATCGATTATAATTGAGCTCCGAGACAACATTTAGATTCAGCTGTAAACTCCAACGTAAATTCTTTTCTTCGCTATGCTGAGTAGCTATGCATAAGAAGTCTTCAAATCGAAGTATTTCCACGAGCAATTCTTAGAGCTTATCAAAATATCCCTTATACGACATTAGAGAGTATCTCAGAACTGAAATAAATACGTATCTTTTCCAGAATCTTAATACTAATACCAAATGCAATCTTTTTAGTAATAATTCAGCTCCATTTCGATCTACCTTAATGCAAAGTATATTTTTATATCAATTCCTCTGAGTAAATCAAAGTAAATAAATTGGATGTTATTGCAGCCAGCTTCTTGGAAAACTGCTTCAAAAGCATATCATAAATCTGTCATTTCCATCAACTCCGCACAACTTATACAATAAATCCACATCCTTGTTTGCTACTTGTATTATATTCTTTCGCACAGACTCATGCATTTTAAATTCAAAAAATGTAAATAACTGCAGAGGGGGTATGATAAATATAAATTATTCTTTTATTTGTCATTGCAATTGGTCTGACGTAGGCATGCCGTTGTGGGTGCGGGTGGTTCTAAGAAAGACTAACTGAACTCCATTTGTATAGAAAAATGTGTAACTTCTTCAAAAGGATATTATTCCTTGTAAGTTGCTTGGCTGTGTATGGAGCAATATGCCGAATAATAGCAAATGACGATAACGACGATGATGCTGATGTTGAAAACTGTTTTTTTTTCTTGTAAGGATAACAATGTGTTTTTATATAAAATGCATGCTCGAAGTATACGTAGCTATAGTGCTCATGCATTTTTAGTAAACCCGCACGTGAGCTTCTGCTGAGCTTATAGGTTGCGGAGTTAGGAGCTCATGCAGATTGGAAAATAACAATAAGCCACATCATACTGTCATAAGGATGAAATGATAAAAACCGCTTGTAACTCCTTGGTCTTTTGTCATTTCATTCGTCATAAAGAGGCAACTTCAGGACTGCATTTGACTTGTGTTTGGCCCAAGAACAAGAAGAGAAAAAAAATAATGATAGATTCCTTAGTGGGAGATATGTATGTGGAAACAATATGGTGATATGGGAATTATACTCGAGTTTCGGAAGAATAAAGGCTTTATATAAATTACCGCCAGATCAAGAAGGGAAAAAAACTTCTTGCATCGACGGAGAAAACTTAAACACTTAGCAGCGTTTTGGCGACGTCAAATATGTGATCACTCCACAAAAGGTGGTCTGTGATGCACATACCTAGAACTGAAAGCTGTTCAGTTTCCTCGATGCAAGTGCCACCCATGGATAGTGGCATTGAGGGACGGTTACGCTTTAGCGACAGTAACCAACTTTGAGTTTTCGAACCATAAAATTCTACACGGTTTTTGATTTATTTCCCATTGGACAATGCTATCAAGATCAGAATTTAATGAGCTTATCATACTCTGCCGTTGGAAGTCAACATCCAAAGGACAAGGATGTGAATCTAAAAACGAATATGAAAAGCTGACGGTACTGCCGTAGTGAATTAGAAGCTTAAGACAAAATCTTTATGAACATAAGAAATAGTGTCGGAAACAAAACGGAGCCCTGGGGCACACCAGAGTTTATTTTATGGACATCAGATTTGAAACCGCCAAATATTACTTGTAGTGAACAGTTCGAAAGGTAATTTCTAATCTAACGTCTAAGAGACTCATCGATACCAAATGCACGCATTTTCGACTAGAGAGCTTGATGCCACAGTCTATTAAACGCCTTTGAAATAGCAAGTGCAATAGTCTTACTTTCTCCAAAACGATGTAAAGTTTTGTTCCACTTTTCAGTGAGATATACTCGTACCATCAGATCACCAGAGGACTTATTGCTACGAAAGCCATACTGCTCTACCGATCATTAAGACGCTTTCGTTCTTCAAGATATTTCTTTATCTGATAATTTATCAGCGTTTCCATGACCTTAGAAGGAAGGGACTTAAGTGCAATTGAACCATAGTTAGAGAGGGAAGAAGATTCGCCTTCTTTAGGGACAGGCTGGACAAATGCTGTTTTCCATCCACTCGGAAAGAGATTTGAAGAGTAGGACAGATGAAAAGCTTTTGCTGTGGCTTTTACAGCGTTGACGAACACCTCTTCAGAACAATGGTACGGATACTATCCGGGTCAAAGGATTTGTGAATGTCAAGATCTCTTAGTACTCTAGCAACTGCACGAGTTCGAAAGAAGATTCGACCCTTAAGATCGTTTACTCTCTCAAGTACAGGAGGAGTAATGTCACTCTCTGGTAGCGTCGGAATAACAGCAAACTATGCTGCAGGCAAAAACGTTTTATCTACCTAGATCAAAACAGGAGTGTAATTGAAGACGAGAGTTGGAACTGACGATTTCATAGTATTTCATACGTGTTTTAAAAATAACCAAAAATGTTTACTAGCTTTTCTCTATTGTACATATTCCGGTTTTCCTCCTTAGTGTTGGCTTTAAAACCACGGAAACTTACTTCCCTTATAGCCTCTTGACAGCTCCAATCAAACCAGCAGTTTTTTTTGGTTTGATAGATTTTATTCTATTCGGAATAAAATTTCTCATACCGTACAGTCACAAGACCATATGTGCACTGGATCTACATCACTATCAGGGAAGGATAGTGACCAGTTAAATTTCCCGAAGAAATCAGTGAGACCGTCACATACGGCTTTCTCGTAGAGCCAAATGGTTCTCATAAGGTTTTTTTTTAACTGGTGTTTATTGACACGAAAAATTTGCAGGTTTGACACAATGGTCTTGAGGCGATAATACACTCATGGTGTACTTATTAATCGGGGTTAGAGGTAAGAAACAAGTCTAGGGTGTTGGTCGGTTCACCTACGAAGTCCGGAATCCGAGTTGACTCGTCGTCAACAAGCTGAGTCAGGTTGTCTAACTCAGCAAAAATCTCGACATATCTTCCCGCGGGTTTTGCCTGTTCAGAATAGCGCAGCCACAAATAATTGTGTACATTGAAATCGCCCGTAGTAACGATCTCACTGTGTGGAAAATGGGAAACAATTCTCTGGATAGAGTTGGCCAGGGCATGAAATGATACCCCTTTTCAACATTAAATTTTAAACACATATAATTAAAATTGTCTTGAGACCAATGTTAGTTTCAATAGAGCTGCGACATTTCGGATGTGTTTACATCCTTCTTCAGGCAACTGAGAGTCATTTTTTTTTTTAAATAGGTCACAAAATAAGGAAGAATTTAATAAAATAGAGAGCACACCGTAACCATTTTTAAAATACATTCTTAGAACGAACTTAGTTGCCTGAAGAAGTGTGTAAGCACATCCGAAACGCCGCAGCTCTTTAAAATATAACATTGACCTTAAGATCACTCCAGAAAATATAATTTAAAAAAAAAGTCACACTAAATAATGAAACATCCTTAAGCGGCAAATACACACGACACTTGTGTGCACACCGGTGTGCCTACACCGGTGTAGCATTCCACCACACACGGACACGGCACACCGAATCGTGCACACTTTAGTTGTGCAAAAGGTTTCAAATCGTAAAGATCTTACCATGAGTGCCATTTAACCAAATATTAAAATTCTAAACTCCTCACAGCACAACGATTCGGCTGCAACTGAATAGCAAATGTGCGGTGTGCGCGCCAGTGGTACCACTTTACTTCAATTGAAGTAGATCTACTTCTTTTTTTCAAAATATTTTAAAATCTACTTCCTACTTCGCACCATCAGCAAAATACTGAAATTTACTTCATTTTAAAAATCTCTGTTTCAATCTACTTCAATTTTATAAAATAAGGCCCAAATCTACTTCTTTTTCTCCATTGCACTCTAAGTAGTAGTATGTAACCTCATAATTACCATAAAATAAAAGAACGTCAACACAATACAAATACACAAATGAGTAATTTTCTACGAAACTTCTTAAAAATTAAAAGAAATGTATTGACAATTTTAAATGTTTATTAATATTCATTTAAGGAAAAAAATGTTTGCATGCAATATTTTTTCTAAAAGCAAGTAAAAATTCATTTTGAAATCTACTTCGATTTTTCTCAATTTACTTCACTTTTTTCTTCTAATCTACTTCGACTTTTTTTCCGGAAGTGGTAACGCTGCGCTGGTGCGCGCACATCCCCAAACCATACACATCACACTGATCGAGAGTCGAGACACCGACACCAAAAATCAAAAACTTTTGATTTTACTCACACGGTGTCTGACACCGAAAACCGGTGTGCGCGCCAGCCCACACATATCCGTACACCGACACCGGTGTGCGGTGTGCACACAAGTGTCGTGTGTATTTGCCGCTTTAGATTTTCAGCGTGTGTGACTTATTCAACTCGGCATGAATTGGATGATGGCAGGGAAGTGAGGTTTAGCTTAAGATATATAATACCGGATTAAGTTAGAGCCCATTTCTTTTAGACCAATAGAATATTGAGTATTAGTCAATATCCATTTTAGTTATACCGCCTTCCACCATTTAAAAATGAAAATTTATGAATAATTGAACATCCTTCGCATACATATGACAATGAGACATAACAAATGGAAGATCATTTTTGAACAATGAAAATAGATAAGGACAAAGGATTGACTCTTGAGGTACATATACCCATATCTTCAGGAAATAACGAGAATAGTATACCATTACACGATAAGTCAATTATGAATTAAGAAGAAGTGTCAGAAAAATTAAAAAGTGTCATCATCAACACGGAACAGATGAGGGCTACCACAATCGAATGTTTGAAAAAGTCAAGTTGATAAGTTTAAAGTTTTGATGTTCCAAAATGAAACAAGTAAAGATTTATATAATCTAAATATGTACGAGTACCTTATAAATTTTAATTAATCGGTTTTAAAAAGAGATAATAATTTGGGAGCGATGACTTCATATATCTTCAGGCGGGAAACCTGAAGATGACACATGTGTTAATGTGACAAGTTAGGCTTTTCTAAAACAGAGCTTCAAAAATGGTAACAGAAGTGTTGCCAGAATATATCACAAGTAATCAAGTTATCACAGATGTATAATTATTGTTCAAGCCTTGTCTTTTGTCATCAGAAGCATTAAAAAAGTCTGAAAAGGTGCTGCTTCCTAACCGGAAATCTGATTGAAAAGGCTTAAGGTGATGTTTTTCATTAATATTAATTTTCGAAAGCCTTGGTTAAAAATGGAAATTAGATATATCCAAAATGGTTAGTAATTATCAAAGGGCACGGTAGTGCCCAGCCAAGTTCTGGCACTACACCCTTTTTACAGGAACAAACTCAGGCGACTTTTGACCCCTCCCTATCTTCAGTACCAATGAAGCCAAAAACTTGAAATTCCGAATATTTGCTAAACTAGTCAAGTACAGGCGCCTCACCAAATTTCAATTTTCTATCATAAGCGGTCCCTGAGATATAAGGCCTCAAAAATTACAAAAACCGTAACTGACTAGTCAGTCTGACAGATCATCAAAATTATGGAGCACTTTCCGACATCGTAGAATCTTGTAACTTTGCACAACGGTAAGTGTTGTCATGCAAGTAGAGGAAAAAATCGAAAATTTGAGGTTTTCCATTCAGGGGGCGTGGTATCCCACTGCTGTAAAACGATGAAATTTGGTAGAACGGTAGGGCTCAAATTGCATATAAAGGACCAAATATAAAAATCGAGGTTTTCCATTCAGGGGGCGTGGTATCCGCCCACTTTCTCCGAATTGGTATTGGTTGAATGGAGCACTTCCGACTGCTGTAAAACGACGAAATTTGGTAAAGTGGTAGGACTTAAATTGCATACAAAGAAAAAAATATAAAATTTGAAGTTTTCCACTCAGGGGCGTGGTATCCGCCCACTTCCTCAGAACTGATGTAAATTATATGGCACACTTCCGATTGCAGTAGAACAATGAAATTTGGTAGAACGGTAGGGCTCAAAATGCATATAAAGGACCAAAAATAAAAATTGGGGTTTTCCGTATATTTCGAGATTTTGACATGGCAAAATATTAAAATCTTTGCAATAAGGAGTGAGATCAGAAAAAAAACGTAAATGTTAAAAATAGAGCCAAGTTCTT
Organism: Philhelius festivus; assembly: GCA_963931855.1. Classification (NCBI taxonomy): domain Eukaryota; kingdom Metazoa; phylum Arthropoda; class Insecta; order Diptera; family Syrphidae; genus Philhelius; species Philhelius festivus. Next base: position 162,464,492 of record OZ007555.1, read on the forward strand.
CTATAAAAAAACCTTTGTGTAACAAGTCAGCCGTGAAAAGTACTGAGATCTAAAAGCACACCAAGTTCTTACTTCATGAAGTTTTAATACCGAATATTTAAAGTAGAATAATATTGAAACAGCAATGTAATAGTGAACTTTTATTATTTCATGATTACTGACAAAAATTTGATGGGTTCACTTGTCAAGTTTTTAAAACCTTTCGAATTTGGGCATAAAAAAAAACTTGCCAAGTTAGTCCATCAAAATTACATAAGTCAGTAATCATTAAATAATAAAATCTTTCTATTACATTGTAGCTGTTTCAATATTATTCTACTTTAAATATTCGGTATTAAACCTTCATGAAGTAAGAACTTGGCGTACTTTTAGATCTCAGTAATTTTCACGGCTGACTTGTTACACAAAGGTTTTTGTATAGAAGAATTTTGCTCTTTTTTTAACATTTATGTTATTGGTCTGATTTGTTTTTGCAGAAATTGACTAGAACTTTTAAAACTTCAAAGAGAAAAAGCTATATACCAAATTTAAAGAAAATTAAAAATCAACCTCGCCGTTTATGCTGTAGTCGAATTTGATCAAAACTTTGAGTTCGATAATCTCACCAATTACTGGCCAATTAGATTGCATACATTTTTCGAATATCCATTTATGGGCGGCCAAGATCCCAGAGGCCTAATGATCGCTAATAAAAATGATTTTTGCCCTTACTCGACTTTGAATCATTTCTCCTTTTAAACGACTTAACAAATACGCCTCTGTCCCAACGGTTAGAAAACAAAAATACAGAAAATGACTAGATTCCAGCAAGATTCGGTTGACTTAAATAGTTCAGCATACTTAAAGGAACTCTGAATGAATTTTCATGCAAGGATTACAATATGTTCGTATGACATTTTCAAGGAGGTCACGATGTTTTTTTCGTTATGTTATGCTGACGTTAAATGGATCATTTATATTGAACCTGGCCAAGGACTTTATTTTTTTCTTTGCCTCTCATATCCTTGGATATAGGACTATCTTAGCTAAGTTTATATTATTGCATTTCATTTTCATTATTCCTTGCATATGATTTGGAGTTAACAACTTTCTTCTTTTTTCTCCCGATTTTCTTTTTTGTGTGCTTTTCACAGGATGTATCATTCGGAAGCTGCTTTGTACAATGTTCTTTTGTGTTGTATGCAGACACAACGGATGCGGAGAAAAGTAGTTAGTTTTCGGTAGAAAACGTTTGTGTTTGAACAATATCCAAGGCTTCCTGCTGTTTTGCATGTTTAATGCTAAATCACTAGCAGGCATTTTCCTGTTAGTTTTGAGTCTGTGTTCAAAAAGAGAAATTTTTTGTTGTAAGGCTCATGTTGAAATTTTTTCGTATTGTTGTTTTTGAGCAAAAATGAAACCATTGGGCACAAAGTTTGATTGGAAAGTGTTTAAAGAAAATTAGTTTGCTGGAAGACATTTTTTGAGAAGTGGTTCTCATCTCAAATAGATCCCCCACATTCCAAATAACCCGCGAGCAAAGGTTGAGAGTTGTAAGCCATTAGGCTTAGTCTTAATTCGCACGCGCTCAAGGTTGATTATGAGCCCCATATTATATTCAACATAAACATAGCACAAGCGATGGGAACATATCCGCTCTTCCAAAAATGGGTCTCGTCGTTGAAGATGAAGATGGTCAAATATAACCCGAAGGAAGGTATATCAACATTTTTTCAGAGTTAAGCAACTTAACTCAGCACTTCACGAGCCTACTCGAATTCTTGGTTTTTGGCCAGTTTATCAGCCATTTTATTTCCATAAATATCACGGTGTCCCACGACCCATCGAAGAGTAACTGAATTTGTTTCTCTGAGCAATCTTAATTCACTACAACGAGCAACCAGTTTAAACTTCGTGGCAATTTACGAAATGGCTCTGATTGCCGCTTGGCTATCCATGAAGATATCAATGTTCTTGTCCGTCAGTTCACATGTGGAAATATACTTTGATTGATTTCTCAATGGTGCCGACCACTTCATGTACTTAGTGCCGTCTCAACAAATTCATGTATGCATGTTGGGTCTGCGAGAGAACACTATCATTTAGCTTGAGGCGAATGTGCGTTCTTATCAGCCTTTCTAAGGTATTAAGAAGAAAGGAAGATAGGCTGATTGGTCTAAGATCTTTTCGTTCAGTGTGAGTGGGCTTGCCAGCTTTCGGAATGAAAATGACATTTACTTCTCTCCAACTAGATGGAAGTTCTTTGCTATGCTTAGCTCTGTTGTAGAGCCCTGCTTTCTCTGGCCATCCTTAGGCCAGGTCTTAAGACCACCACACAGGGTTGTTTGCCTTTTTCTTTGGGGAAGAACTTTTGTAAGCACTTTGAATAGCTGACGTTAGTTCACTGTTTATCAATATCCGAAGAGTCTAAGCATAGCAATTTTTTCATAACGGCCCATGGATGAGGCTAATCTTTCGTTGAAGGCTCCCCAGTTTGTTTTCCTGGGGTTTCTGTAGGGATTTGGATTGTCTATTTTGTGCACTATTTGGAATGTTATCATTCTATGGTCTGAGAATGTAACATTACTTGATACTTTTCAGTTACTGATTGCAATGGAATCACAATGAGTGGAAAGTGTCACATCGATCACTTCTCTTCTATTTCTTGTAATAAAAGTTAGTTCAATACATTTTTTTATGATCAAAATATTTTTTTTTAATATATTCAAAAAGTGACACAACTCTTGTGTTTGTATCCGTGCTCCCCAATGTATGTAATGAGCGTTTGCATCGCAGCACACCAGAAGTTCCCAGCCGTTCTTACCTGTAGCTGTTACAACGTTGTCCTGAGAAGTTGACGGTGGAAGGCCCTGTTCATCAGATTAGATTAGTGGCGGGACCCCTTTTCTCTTGCACTTCACCATCGTCATATCTGCTCTACAAATAGAAAATAGGAGGAAATGATTTATAATTTTTTTCCTCACGTCACAGGTCAATTTTTACATCTGACCCTGATAAATACAATATTAGTGTATTACCATCACTAAGCACATCAGACAATTGTGTCATATCTGCAAATTAATCGTGTCTACAAAACCCAGTTTGATAAATAATTCCCAAGAAAACTGTTTGGAAATACGAGGAAGCACCTGCAAAGGTTGTAACGAAGCGTTACAATTACTGACCAATTTAATCACGAGCAAAACGCTACAACACCAACGACCCCTAATCATATTACCGAGCAAAACGCTACGGCGCACACATACCGCCTTATATTACATATAATCATGTGATCAATACCCACTTTGATACATGACAATTTTGTCGTTTATTTCTTGTAATTCACACTGACTTCTAGCCGTAGATTCAATAAGTGGTCGTTGGGAAAATGACAAAATTGTCTAGTGACGTATAACGTGAATTCGTTGTACAACCTAGTAAAGAGGACGTCATTTAACTTATTTATGAAGAAAAATACCCCCGATATTGCCCTCATCAGCGAAACTAACGTGTCAAGGAGGAACAACATCAACATCACCGGGTACAAAACCTACCGGCAGGACAAAACGGAAAACCGAAGAGGGACGGCCATCTTTGTAAGGAACAAGATTTCACCCAACACCAGTGAAACCATTATTACAGGGCTAAAAACCAGTGAAGCCACCGCCATCCAGATACGACTAGGAAGAGGAGAAACCTTGACAGTGATCAGTGTTTACTTCAAGTGTAAATCCGCCGCTGGAAATATTAAAAACGACCTGCATATTCTTAACCGGACTCTAAAGCAGACTACCTACGGACTCATTGGCGGCGACTTTAATGCGAGGCATCATCAATGGCTGGACACCTCTATTGACCCTGAAGGAAAGGCGATCATGGACTGGATAAATGTTAACAGCGAAGAACACTCCTTGGTTGTTGTGTCACAACCAAAACCTACCTTTCCTAGGACTCCATCGACTCTAGATTTTTTCCTACTAACATCTAATTTTATTTATTTAATTCCAGGAATCAGCAACTACACCTGTTCAACCTTACCCAGTGACTCAGACCATGAAGCAGTAAAACTCTACATCAACCTCAGCCAACCTGTTCTATTAACAACAGTCCCACCTGAGAACTACGTCAACTACAGGAGGCTTGATATCGAGAAACTCCAGAGGGACATAGAAGACAACGTCTTCAACATAGAAGACAACGTCTACAGGAACTTAAGAAATGAGGAAATTGACAGTGCCATCGACAACCTGGAGTCAGCCGTGATCAACGCCCTTGAAGCCCAAAAAGTGCCCAAGACGTCCAAAGATAGGTACGAACACCTCCCGGAGTATGTGCGGAATCTCTATTCCCACAGACAAAGGTTAAGGAAACGGCTTCAAAGAATACACCAAAGAGAGCTCAACACAACCAACAACGACTACCAGGCAGTGAAAATCGAACTCCAATGTGTAAACATTATGTTCCGGAACTCTATCCAACACCACAACAACATACGATTCCAGAAGAGACTACAGGCCATAAAACCAGGACCAAACACATTCAGCGAAATAAACAACTGTCTAGGGAAAACCCAACCAATGCCTGAAGTCATCATCAACAACAGCATTGAGGTGACAACAACAGCAGACAAAGTGGAAGTTTTCGCGAATCACTTCGAGGAAAACTTCACACCCAGCCCATCAATGGACCCTGTGTTCCTGGATGAAATCAGGACATCCGTCCAGCTGACTTTGCAACCAAATTCAGAAGGAGTGGAGTTTGACGACCATTATCCAGCTAGTTGCCCAACGGACAACCCCCAACTATGCCAACCAGAGGAAATTGCGGAAATCATCGTCAACTCCAAACCAAAAAAAAAAAAGTCGACAGGTCCGGATGGAGTCTCCAACTACATCATCAAAAGGCTTCCACATGCAGTTCTGATATTACTCACAATCATCATAAATAACTGCGTCAACAACTGCTACTTCCATAATAAGTGGAAAACGGCAAAAATCGTGGCAATCCCGAAGAAAGGCGCTAGAAACCTGGTTTCCAACTACAGGCCTATATCCCTCCTCAACAATGTCAGCAAAATACTGGAAGAAGTCATCCTAAGGAGGCTCAAGAAGTACTGCAACGAACACAACATCATCCCAGACATGCAGTTTGGCTTTCGGGAAGGGCATTCAACACTGCATCCATTAATAAAGTTCCAGTCTGACATCTCCTCAGCACTCAACAGCCATCGTGCCACCGTAGGATGCTTTCTGGATGTCGAGAAAGCATTCGACAGCGTATGGATAGAAGCCCTTATCCATAAGCTTCGAGTACTTGGATTACCTTCGCCACTAATAAAGATTTTATTTTCTTTTCTCTCTTTTAGGAAATTCTTCGTTCAGCTAGACAGCTGCAAGTCTTCTATCAAATCCATCAAAGCCGGAGTCGCCCAAGGATCAAAGCTGGGTCCCTTCCTATATAACCTGATGACGTCTGATTAACCCGTGCCAACTGACTGCGAGAACCTGCTATTCGCTGACGACTCGCTAACCTACTCCTCGTCGATAGCGCCAAAAATTGCAGCTCGGAGAGTGGAAGCCCATGTCTCCAAACTCTACGAGTACTACAAAAACTGGGGTATCCGAATAAACACTGCCAAATCGGAGCTTGTGTGTTTCAGGAGACCCACCACCAATGGCAACCGATGTCGTTCAGCAGCTACTTGCAGAAACTTGACCGTGAAGCTCCCCGATGGTTCAACGATAGCAGCCAAAAGAAATGCTAAATACCTCGGAGTAAACTTCAACGAGCTGTTCAATTTCAACCCGCACTCCAGGCAGATTTTAAGGAAGGCCAACTTCGCGTTTCACCGTTTGCACCCGTTGCTAGCCAGAAGAACCGGACTAAGCCAGCCAGTGAAGCTATTGATATACAAACAGCTCATCAGACCCGTCATCAGCTACAATTTTCCTGCATGGTACACCATTTCGAAGACAGCAATGCTGAAGCTCCAAATCTTCGAAAGGAAAATACTAAGGATAAGCACCGGACTTATCTTCGATCGACAGCGAAGGAAGCACTTCAGCAATGAAAGACTCTATGAAGAAGCAAAAATCAAGCCACTGGACCAGTTTCTTGTGCAATTAGCGAAGAAGCTTATAGCTAGCACCACCAACCACCCAAACCCGCTGATGAGAAGGATGACCACCCAGGAACGACATCCAGAGCCTAGATACCTCACTGCTCTGGATATGATAGAAAGGATCCCAGCCGACAACGAACCAGCAGTTCGTTTCTACGCTGACGCCGAGTCAGCATATCACCGTGGCTGAAAACATCAAAAAACAACCCCCAACAACCCACCAACTGGACAACCGGGACTGAACAACCCGAGTCAAAAACCAAGACAATTTTTCATAATGCTAATTTTGAACCATGTACATTACAAATATTATAATTTTTAGAGTTTAAGTCATTTTATAAGTTAGGCCCCCTATGTGCCAACAAATTTCTACCCTATATATATTATCCTCAAGTTTCACAATTGTAGATATTAAGTTCAATAAAAAACCTTGAAACCTTGACAAAATTGTCTTTTATTCTCGTCCAGTGTGGATACCAATCTATACTCTGTCCAACAAAAATTGTCAGTACAGGGAAGATAGGACGTTTGTCTCTCATTCTGGTTGCATTGCCATGCATAAGTGTGTCGCCTTTTAAAGCTCTCACAGGGATTCCGTAGTTTAAATTATAAATCGCCGCAAATGAAAGTAAAAAACGCGTAGGGCTACCGTCTGCCGATTCAAAACGACTGAAAACAATATTAAATTTATCTTTTCCCACAACGCCAAGCGGTAAGATAATAGGCGCGTTTTTTTTTAAGTTGAAAAGCAATACGACAACACTCAACATACGAGTACTCATCTTCTTAAAATGTGTTCTCAAAAGCTTCAAATTCCAAAAGCTCCTTAATAAAAACCACTGAAAAAGCTCTTTGCTTGCAATTGAGAGTGATAATGGTAACTCTGTTTTGATGTAGATAAAGAGCGCACGATCGTATTGAGTGACACTTGACACTCTTGTCTTGATCTTGACAGTATCTGATCAGCAGTGGGATACGACGGTCGTGCTGGGGTGTACAACTTTTTGCAAAAGAATTACAACAACAATTCCTTAAGAAAAGTCAGTGGCTTGCTCTTTTTTTAGTGGCATTTTTCCTAACGCATTGTAGTGAGGGTGCATCAGACGCCACTGCTTTGGAAAAAGCTCTCCCATAAGGCCTGTACTGACAATTTTTGTTGGACAGAGTATAGTGTATAGAGAGTTTAAGATCGGGCCGAAAACAAAAACCTTTTTTTTTTTTTTATAAAATAGTAGGGTATTATTAGCTAGAGTAGAGCAAGCTTTAGTATTATTAGGAGTATTAGCTAGAGTGGGGGAATACTTATAATTATTATTATTAAGAGTATTATTATTTACTAAACCAACCCGTTTCCTTTGATCTCCTCTTCAAGGTAGCTCATTGGACAGGTTTTCTCTTTAGAGTTCCACCCGTTTATTTCCCTAGGTTGCGTGCTAGGGACACAGGGCTTCCGATAAGGTTCCCGACCGTTTCTTCCCTCTGATCACCTCTTCAAGGTAGCTCATTAGACAGGTTCTGTTTTTAGAGTTCCACCCGTTTATTTCCCTAGATTGCGTGCTAGGGACACTTTATATGAAATATCGTGTTAGTTATTTAGGCTTTTGAATATTGTATTATATGAAATACCGTGTTATTTATTTTAAGAAAAGAAATATTGTTAATGAAAATATATGAAATACCATGTTATGAATACGAAGCCACGAAATAAATTAATTGAAAGTTTTGGAGTAATGAAATACATTATTTCATTCGGAGCTTTAGACCCTCCAAACCCAAGTTTGTTGCTTTTTTGGGAAGAACCCTGGACACCGACGAGTTTTACCTCAGCCACGAAAAAAAGCATCACAAGGTCTCAACTATTTCTTCAGGACCCAACTGGTCACTATGACACTTAAAAAATTCAATTTCCTTACAGAGAATATCATGACTCCTCCTATTATTGAAAGCGTTAGCGAATACTAAAAGATCTCGATATACACAAATCCCATGGTCCAGGTAGTATCCCCCTATTTTTCTGAAGAGCTGTTCTTCAAAGCTATCAAAACTATTGCGTATGCCTTACCATTTGCCATACTCTACTGGTCTCTTTCCGTGTTGATGGAAAACAGCATTTGTCCAGTCTGTCCCTAAAAAAGGTGAAGCTTTTCTTCCCCCTCTAACTGTTTTAAGTCTGAAATTCAAAAAAGAAATGCTGGTGTGCCACAGGTCACCATTTTGTCTCCGACACTCTTTTTTATATTCATCAAAGATCTTTTGTCTAAAACATGGAAGCCATTAAATTGTTTCGCTGACGACAATATCGTCAGTTTGGCTGAGTTCGTAATTGCAATGTTTGTTGCCCCTGCCCTGCCTAAAACATGCTTCGAATACATTTATGAACACAATTACAACAGCATGTGTGCAGTCATCATACTTTGTTAAAAATGAGTTCATAATTGCCAAAATAGTTCGATATCAGCATCGGACCAGACTTTGGCCTCGTATTCAATCCTGTGGATGGATAGTTATTAATTTCTTATCAAATCCTAAGATCCTCTGCCATTTTCCTGCAAATTCAGCAACATAAAAAAAACACATGCCAAATTGACCGCATGTTGACTGTAAGTTTACTTTTATGAACACAAATGTTGCCATGCTCATGCAGAGATGATGCTGTTTGTTTACAATTATGAACGCAATTTTTGCAGGACTGCGGCAGTTTTGCAATTACGAACTCAGCCTTTCTCATAATCGTTTGCAGATTCACATCCTTGTCATATGTGAATATAGAACGGCAGCTTATGAAAAGCTCATTAAATTGTGATATCGACAGCATTGCGAAATGATTTTACTGCTTCAAAAACTCAATGCTGTCTTCTGTCGATAAAACAGTGTTCTAGTGAAGTAGCCAGTTGCATTCCATCTCTTAAATAATTTAACCACAATACTGCACGAATACTTTACCTGGATTATTATTTCCGTCCCATTACGACATTCAAAACCAATTTGGATCGGTAGCTCCTTTTAAATTATCTCCAACTTTCCTAAGCGCTTGCACTGTGCTCAAACATTTCAAGGGAGGTTATAATCCCTTAAGTGTACGTAAAATTATAAAAAAAAAGTACATAATTAGTAAGAAACACAAAATGAATGTGCAGTCAAGGCACACTTCTGAGATAAAAGTTAAAAAAAAAACATTTTTTTTTTGAATGGGTACAATACCAAGACACAATTTCCTTGGCGCATTTGGCTTCAATTTGACAGACAGACAGATTCCACCTACATCACATTATGCCTTATAGAAACACATACATAAATACTTCGGTGCATACCTACTTAAACGTAGTTTTCGGCTTGAAAGAGTCCTTCTAGTTCCCTGTTAAGGGAATCCTAACTCCCGGCTATGAAGTCACAGAAGGGTAATAATAACTTCATTTCACAAAACCCCCTTAGTGCTTAACCAGTGAGTATGTCTTTCTATACACACATAACTCAACGTTCCTAAATACAATACATACAAACATTTTTGTACATTTGTATATTCGAATGGAAAAGGAGTGTGAAATGCCAAAGTTTAGCTACAAAATATTATTCGGTTGGCTTTGAGTGATGTGCGTCGTAATGGCTGTGCCACATAAAGAGACGTAAACAGTTATAATGGAGTGTTGGACAAGGATGTGATGGGTGGTCTTGCCACAATTAGGCAATGATAAATGGCTTTTAAAATATCTGACACATGGATGACAGAATGTGTCATGGGCGATGTTATTTAATAACGGATTTTTTTTTAAATGTCAACGTTTTATCTTTTTGTTTAAGGCTTTTGTCGTTATTTTGATTTTGACAGTTGTGAACGAATACACATATCATACGAGTGTACATCTTAATATATATAATTCTTCTGTGAGTGTGTATGTCACTGAACTTCTCTTAAACGACTGGACCGATTTTGATGAAATTTTTTGTGTGTGTTCAAGGGGATCTGAGAATGGTTTAGATTCACAATTAAAAAAAAAAAATATTCGTAGTTAGCAACGCGAGCACGGGCGGCTAGTATACTGTATATCAATAACTACCGATACGTAGGAACCTACATAGAAAATAATGTGTGTTTTTGAAAATAACTCAAATAAATTGGAAAGATTTCTCTAAAGCATGCAGTTGGCAGATTGTTATAAAAATATTTTTAAACCCTAGGTAGCATCTGAAACCATATTTTTTTTTAACAAAAAAAGGGAGGAGGAACTATTCAACATTAGGCTTCTATTTAATATGATATTTTTTTTAATTCTGCCAACAATATTTTAAATTTGGATACACGCATATAGTGAATCTCACCTGAAAACCACCTCCATAGCTCACATAGTGACCTCTAGTTTTGGACTCATGTATTTGAAAAAAAAGTGTGATTGCCGGGACTCACGGTTAAGATGTGTAAACATCAACGTTCCCAGTGCCGAATTTTTGTTATTGAACGTACCCGATAAAGATACAATGCAATCGTAACAACAACATTGTTTTTTAAATATTGAATTTCAATGAAAATCATAAATTATTGGCAACTGTATTTTGTCTATAAGTTTATGACTTTGGATATATTCAAATCGAGCCACTATTTTTTTCCATAATTTGTTCCATTTCACTTATACTTAAATCCAAAAAAAAGTCTTTAAAGTTAACATTGGAATTGGACTTACTCTTCAGACTTATTTTTACGTCTCTGTAATGGAGTTTCAAAGTAAAGGAACAAACCTATTTATTTCATTATTTAAATATAGTAAGAAAATGAAAGCACCACTGGACTCCGGTATGTAACGTAAGGTTTATTAGAATTATGTTTAAACAGGGATGTTGTTTGAGACAAAGATTACATTTTTCACTTATATTCAAACAGAGATGTTATCTGATACGAAATAGACTGTTCTTATTCATATACGGAATCGATTTTTAATCTCTGTTTCTCTTTTGGCTTCCTTTTGATTGCATGGGTGCTTTTAAACACAGCGATTTTTACTATAAGTTAACTTTGTTCAATCGAATAGGAGTTATCTGTTAGCACTCCTTACTCTACTCAGTTAAGCGAATTTCACTGAGCGAACACCAAATAGAAAATGAAACATACTCGTGAAACAAAGGAAACCAGAAAGAAGAAAAAACGATAACTCCGCATTTTACTCAACTTCAGCAATTGCATTTAACTCCGCCACCACATACGTCTCTCACCATTATGTTTCAAAATTGCGTTGTGATATCGCATCGTTTAAAAGCAGTCATGCTACGACTATTTGATCGGAGCATTAATAGAGACGTTCACATTCTCAAATTTGTTTGACAAAACACGGCATGATGAACATTTGAGCGTTCACACTAGTCAAACATAACTTCTCATTAGAATGTTAACCAAGCATAGATGAAATTTTAGATGAGGAAATTTACTTGAATTTTATATTCAAAGTCTACTTAGTCTACCGCTATCCTACTAATATTATAAATGTGAATGTTACGATGTATGGATGTTTGTTACTCAATAAGGCTTGAACAACTGAATGGATCTTGATAAAATTTAACACACAAGAAAGTTATAGTATGGATTACCGTATAGGCTACTTTTTTTTTATTATCAGGGGAGGGGCATTGGGTGGTCGAAACACCCCAAAATTATTTGATTAATTTACCTAACGATAAAAACACTCAAAAAAGTTTAAAAAAAAAATAAAACAAAAATAAAATTCTCCGAATTAAAAACAAAAAAAATTTGAAAAATATTTGTGTGTCTTTGAATTTAAACTATTTTAAGGTAAGTTATACTTTATGTGCCTACAGGTTTAACTACATACATTGTTATAGGATAGTTACATACGAGTACGTATGTGATTTGCTCATTGTTTGTTAGTTTTTTTCAAAATATCCTTGGCTTGGCTCCATTACCTTTAAGAAAAGGACTTGATTGGATTTATTGGTTTGCTGTTTTGTTTTAATCCAGGTACATGCATACGTTAAATAAAAATAATTCGTACGCTTTCAACTTCTCATGTTGAACGTTTGGCTAAGCTAAATGTGTTTATTATTTCAGTGGTAAGTCGTCTTTTTTAAATAGAGCTGTTCAACGATGACACACAGAAGTAAAATAAACACCCAAAAACAACATTCCGTACTTCACACAAGATTTCCATTTACACAAGATTTCCATTTACACAAGATTTCCAATGCAAGAAAAACTGAGCGAATCTGCAGAAACTTTTAGACACATGATTAATTTGAAAAACTTCAGTTGAAAAAAAAAAAAATTTGCTTGCGGGAGTTCCCGCACGGGTACGCTAGTTGATTATTAAACTCATTTTGATATTATTTTCTTACGATTGGCACAGCTCGAGAAGTTCATGGAAAATGAAATTTGCCTTAGACTTGACAAACATGCGTTCACATTGTAAAATATGCTTGTCATGCTGTCAAAGAATCAAAACATTTTGAAATCCATCCAGCATGTTTGACAAGCCACTAGATGGAGCGTCCATTTTATCAAAATCAAGCCAATCATGCCGTTCAACGTTGTCAAACATATTTGAGAATGTGACCGCCCCTAATGGTACGCGAGAGTATGATACTTCAGTTTGACTTTTAGATCCTGATTACGATTCTTTTTTACGTTTGTTTCGTATTTCGAATTTTTGACAGTTTGGGTGAGAGGTACGAGTATAGAAACGTATCTTCCCTCCGCGAAATTTCTTCACCTCATATCAAATATGTCAAAAAGAAAAAAAAAAGACTCGTGTAATCAGGCTCGTGATGTCATAGATGGTGTTCACACTGTGTTAAATCCTTCTACTTGTTTTTTTAGGTTTCTGTACTTTATCTTACTCTCTCTGTCCGAGATCTATAAACCGCTTGACATTATTCCCATCTTGTAATGGAAATTGTCAAAGTAATTATAAGCGATACAGGCTAAAATTTGTAAACCATTGACATCATAGTCATGTTCCAGTTCATGGCTTGACAGATGGAGAACGATCTATATTTTGATATAATATAGAATATTTAATTCGAAATTTCGCATTATATGGTATGACAGATAAAGACAAATTGACGTATGGAGAATATTTCGTTGCAAATGTCAACCGATTGGCCTGAACAACATTGTTCGGATTTTTAAATGTCAAATCTGAAAATGCATTTTTCGAAAGCAGAAAATAAAATGTAATCGTCCATCACTTCGTCAAGTGAGTTTGTTTAAAACATTGAATGAACCCGCTTTGAAATTTTACTAAAACGGGATTTCAGTACTCAAAGTTTCCAATGTAAACACGATGCAGTAAGTACGCAATGTTCCCAATGTAAACATATCTTCCGTAAGGTAAGTTGCTACACGGAACGTGTAACCGTAACGTGTAACCGTAATGGACTACACGGAATGTATAAGTATTACCCAGTACCCACGTTCTTGAGTTACCCTAAAGACAACTTTAGTCTAGTCTAGTTTAGTGGTAACTCCAATTGATTTTCCTTTTTTTTTTTGAAAGGATTTAACAATCTTAAAATATCCACTTAAAAACTGATTACCCAAAATAAGCTCGTATGTAGTTACCTGTCCTGATTGAAATTAACGGTTGTGATAGGGTCCGCAGTCCTAGTTTGAACAAAGACACAAATTAATGCAGATGAGATAGAGTTCCCGGCCTTCGTCCAAACGAAGGCATAAGACGCCGTCTCCACTAGCGATAAATCCATCGCAATCGTAATAGCCAAAGCAGAAAGCAGAGATCAGAAGAACTGTCAGATTTTTGTGGCTGGGCATTTCATCGCATACTTTTTTAGTATAGTGAATAATTTTAATGGATATAAATGAGTTCTATGGACAATTTCAAATCAGATTTTTTTAAATTTTGTTAGAAAAACGTAAACCCCAAGCAAAAGCTTTCTTCGCACGCAAAACTCAAACTCAGTTAAATTAAATTTGGGTACGCCAGAACAATATGACAGTTCTCCTTGCGATAAAGCAAGCGATGAATGGTATGCGATGAGAGCATACTTTCTATCGCAAGCGATGAAAATATAGCTGCGATGGCGGTCTCTACTTGCGATAATGAACGCATGCTTTAAAGCATGCTCTGAATTCATCGCTAGTGGAGACCGCATGTAAATCTAGAGCACCACCCATTCAGGACTGTGTTTCTTGGTTCTTCCTGCTTTTGTATACACAATATTGATACCCAACCGACTTGAAGTTACCGCTGGTCAGGGTGTCTTGGATGATTTTCCACTTGTCCTATGAGAGAATTTGGGAGGTTGGTTGCCTTGTACAAATATAGCTGTTGTGTGAGTGAAGATTGAAGTCATTTAACTCGTTGAACTGCATTGCCTGGTATTTGACATTAGTATTTGCTGTCAGATTGGTTCCATATGGTGATTTGCATTTTGCGGCTCCTCAACTTCTTGAGTCATTTGGTGGTGTGATGGAAATGAGTTCGGATTTTGGCCGAGTTAATTTGGAAGTGCCAGTGCATGAAGTGTTTGTGCTCATAGAGTCGTCTTATGTGGGGTAACATTCTTCTGGTGCCGAATGTGCAAATGTTGATGGAGAATGGTTCTAATTTAGATCCTTCACAACCAAAATGTTTTTCCTCAATGTAGATTGGCGGTTTTCTATGTCTTGAAGACGAAGTTGGAGATATTCTCCGGCTCTATTGATCTCTTTGGATGACTTCTGTGAATTATTTCCTCGATTTCTTCCAGAGTAGTAAATTCAGGGAGGAAAGTGCGGTGGCTGAAGGTCTTCTTGCTGACGTGTCCGATCTCCTAGATTTTTTGAGGACTTTAAACTTTATATAGGAACTCAGGATCTGAGGGTGGATTTGCTTGCAGCACAGTTTACTCCTAGTTCGAAGCTCCCAGAAAGTGTCATGATTGATTTTATTTTTTCGCACTCGTACAGTTGCAAGAGTACTGAAGAATATTTAAATACATATATCCGCTTGCCCACATAGTCATATTCGGAGTGGATGAAAAACAGCATTTATCCAGCCTGTACCTAAAAAATTTACTTTATTACAAGAAATCAAAAATATTTTTGGAAAAAAAAGATACCTTAATACCTTAAAACCAAACCAACTTTCCAACTGTCGTTGAGAATTTGACTGTTACGAAAGTGTAATCTGAAAACTTCTAGTTTGATGGCATCAAAACGATCGACTTCGAAGGAGAAGAGTTTGGTCCTTTCACTGTTTATCTTCAGCCGCCAATTGAAATAGTACTCGCAAGGGTTTTCAATGTGCACTTTTTTGATACCAATGTCTGATGAAAAATGTTGGTGTATGTGATGGTGCCGTCGGCTTAAAGCTTGGTGTTTTTTTCTTTTATATTGATTGGTTGATCAACAGTATAAATGTTGAACAACAGTGGTCCAAGTTTTCCTTCAGGGACTCAAGCTTTGATTACCTTGGTTGAAGATGCGTGTTTTGCTAACTGTACATAAAAAGACATAGATAGGTTAGGAAATTTTGATTATTCTTACACAGTGAAGTCCAAGTTCTGAGAGTTTGAATAGTAGTCCCTTAAGCCAAACGCTGTCGAAAGCTTTTTCGATGCCCAGCAATCATACTTTAGTCGTTCCTTTTTGAATCCAAGTATAACTTCCTTATGGAATCCCTCCTTTGGAAGTATGGTAGAGTGTTTATTTCGAAAGCCGTATTGAAACTCCGGTATGAAATCTCTTTTTCTGCTGAGAACGTTGAGTTTCTTTAATATTAACTCCACCAGCGAAATTGGCCGCAGAGATGCTCTGCTCTCAATACTCAATTATGCTCAAATCGACTGCTGGTCTGCTGAATTCAAACTGACAATAAAATCTTATATCGCAACTGAAGTCCTTGATCTAGATGCTGCTGTTGCTCATTGACGTAGATCTGAGTCGCAACACAGCTTCTCGGCACTCGGCACACTATGCAACTGGTAGGTTAAGGTACTGGAGTTGCTGGTCTCGACGCTTTTATGTGATGATTTTGGTCTAATGGCTCGATCGTTGGAACTGTCATGAATGATACAAGGGATGGTTGCTAGTAGTATTTTGTTGTTGTGCTCACTCTCAAGAACATCAGGGGCTCGAAGAATGATTTCATGTGCCGTTTATTTCTTGTGTCGTCGGTGGCTAATTGCATTTTGTTGTCTGGGACATTTCTCCTCGTCCTTGACAATGATCATGACGAACTCGGATAAGTTTTCTTGTTAATTTTTTTCTATAACATTTTTTTGTATGGAATTAGCATTATGGACCACATTAAGGAAATAACCGAAAAATCTCAGTCATTAAGTCTTCATCGGATTAAGATTAAGCTGCGTATGTAAAGTCGTTAAGAAAAATCTTTTAGCTTTTAGCATTTTACTTCACCTACGTTACCATGAACAAATATTCGAAATATTAATAGTCTTCAATGAGGTAAAACACCTATTTTTCAAAACCACTTTAAACATATTAAGCAATAATGCTCACTCCTAATTTTATACTTATTTGCTGTATTTTCATTAAGTTCTCTTCAAAATCAAGACTGAGAAAACACAAGCTTATGTGATATCCCTTCCCTCACTGCAGTCATTGTAAAGAGTTGGTAATCCCTCGAAAAGTCCCTCAAAACTATTACACATTCCCCATGTTGCTCCTCTCTCAAAAATCATCGTATCGTAACAAATTTTCGAAAATAAATTTGAACCAAAATTTCATAAAGCCAACAGATTAGTTAGGTTAGGTTGCGAACTTGTTGAAGTTGAAGTACTCGAAATTGGTTATGGCCAAAGGACGTCACCCACCCGTTTTCTCTCCGTCGTCGTAGTTGGTTGCCTCAGAGGTTTTGCATTTTAAAAACACCTATTGATTGCAAAGGACAAACTGCTTTGCACCTTACACATAACACATATACATAGATATGCCGTATACCTTAACCAGCAAAATGTATAGTCGGTTTCAGTTTGTATATCTCTTGAAAAGAGCCCGGACCTATAAGGGATGGATAGGGATACAGCATGCTTTGACTCTGGTTAAAGGTGATGTTTTGATACAGTCAATGTGCGGTATGTGTTAGCACACATGTTTATAAAACCCATAACAACGACGACCGACACGCCAAAAGACATTGCCGAAAAACCGAATCTAACCAGATTTCACGTCAAGGACCTCACCTAGCTACTGGCACTCTGATGGCAGACGAAAATAACTTTTCGAAGTGGCCTTTTCAAAGCCTTTAATGTAGATAGATATTGTATATCTATATATGAAGGCACTGTTTTGCTAGTAACACATGCAAAAGTGATATAGAAAATGAAGAAAACTGCTCTCTGATGTCTTTTCTTTTCAGCTTGGGGCCCATGTCTATATACATGTAGGAACATTCATATTATTATGTGTGTTCTTTGGGTTATAAGGGAAACTAGGTTAAAGCAACAAAGTAGTTTGGTTTCAAACCAAAGTGACTCCTTTTTTTGATGTTTGCCTCTCATCCAGGATTGATTAATTACACCCTCACAAGGCAAGTCCTTAAGAAGTACCTTAAGATTCATCAAATTAAAAGTTGATTCATCAAACAGAATATAAGTTTATAAGCATATGAGGACATGACTTATTGCGGACATATTTCTCAAGAAATTGACTCGGTTTATATATATTTTATAAGAAGACTTATAGACTTTTCTTGTAACTATGAGATGTTTCAAAATGAAAACAAATGCACAACTGGGTCGCACGATCTTGCTCTTATTCAATTGGGCAAGAACTACAGAATGGAATAATTACAATACAATCCTGATGAAACCAAAAGGAATGGCTTTCAGGTTTTCTCCAAGGGTATTTCCTCCATTCCTGTAATGGCTAGGCTGCACGAAGCTCTAATAGAAGAGAAAATCTAATAAAATCTCCATGGAACTGCGTCAATAACTGCTACTTCCCTCATAAGTGGAAAACGGCAAAAATCGTGGCAGTCCCGAAGAAAGGCGCTAAAAACCTGAAGAAGTCATACTAAGGAGGCTTAAGAAGTACTGCAATGAAAACAACATCATCCCAGACATGCAGTTTGGCCTCCGGGAAGGGCATTCAACTAAAGTTCCAGTCTAACGTCTCCTCAGCACTCAACAGCCATCGTGTAACCGTAGGATGCTTCCTGGATGTCAAGAAAGCCTTGGACGGTGAATGGATATAAGCCCTTATCCATAAGCTTCGAGTACTTGGATTACCTTCGCCACTAATAAAAATATTATTTTCTTTTCTCTCTTTCAGGAAATTCTTCGTTCAACTAGACAGCTGCTAGTCTTCAATCAAATCCATTAAGGCCGGAGTCGCCCAAGGATCGAAGCTGGGTCCCTTTCTATATAGCCTGATGACGTCTGATCAACCCGTGCCAACTGACTGCGAGAACCTGCTTTTTGCTGACGACTCGCTGACCTACGCCTCATCGATAGCGCCAAAAATTGCAGCTCAGAGAGTGGAAGAACACGTCTCCCAACTCTACGAGCACTACAGAAAGTGGGGTATCCGAATAAACACTGCCAAATCTGAGCTTGTGTGTTTCAGGAGACCCACCACCAATAGCAACCGATGTCTTTCAGCAGTCACCTGCAGAAACCTGACCCTGAAGCTCCCCGATGGGTCGACGATACCTTGGAGTCCACTTCAACGCGCTGTCCAAATTCAACCCGTACTCAAGGCACGTACTAAGGAAGGCCAACTTAGCGTTTCACCGCTTGCACCCATTGCTAGCCAGAAGAACCTGACTAAGCCAGCCAGTGAAACTACTGATATACAAACAGCTTATCAGCTATAATTTTCCTGCATGGTACACCATTTCGAAGACAGCAATGCAGAAGCTCCAACTCTTCGAAAGGAAAATTCTGAGGATAAGTACTGGACTTATCTTCGATCGACAGAGAAAGAAGCACTACAGCAACGAAAGAGTCTACAAAGCCAAAATCAAGCCACTGGGCCAGTTTCTCGTGCAATTAGCAGGGAAGCTTATACATACAGAACCGCCAACCACCCAAACCCGCTGAGGAGAAGGATGACCACCCAGGAACGACATCCAGATTCCAGAACCTAGATACCATAGTCCTTTGGATATGTTAGAAAGGATCCCAGCTGATAAAGAAGAAGCAGTTCGATTTTACGCTGACGCGGAATCAGCATACCACCGTGGCTGAAAACATCAAAAAAACAAACCCTCAACAAACTCACCAACTAGACAACCAGGACTGAACAACCCGAGAGATAAACAATGCCATAATTTTAATTTAAAATAACTTACTTTACTTTAGATGGCGGTCACAGTCCAGGGTGGACTACGGCCTCAACCAACAAGCCCCTCCAGCTAGCTCGGTTCCTAGCTAGCTGCTTCCAGTTACGCACTCCAAGTTGGTTGAGGTCGCTCTCCTGAGGTGGGGTCTTCCTCTGCTGCGCAGATCATCAGGGGTGGATTCGAAGATTCGACTGGCTGGTGCGTCGGTGTCCATACACTCCACGTGTCCCAGCCATCTCAGCCGTTGTATTTTCAGCTTCTTGACTAGGTCAACATCGCTGTAAAGCCCGTACAGCTCGTTGTTGAACCGGCTGCTCCATACTCCATCGATACAGACTGGACCGAAGATCAAACGCAGAACTTTTCTTTCAAAGCACCCAAGCAGATTTTCATCCGTTTTAGACAGTGTCCATGCTTCTGCCCCACACAGCAGGACCTGGATGATGAGGGTCTTATACAAGGTCTCCTTGGTTCTTTGAGATAGGGCTTTATTACTCAAATGCCTTCTTAGCCTGAAGAAACAGCGGTTGCCAAGAGTAATTCTTCCTATTATACCTATCCCTCGTGACGTTTTGCCCGAGTCGACGATGTTAAGATTCCTTTCTCGATGATAGCATATACTTCGTTTTGTCCTCGCCAAACCCATTTTCGCCGCCTCCACTTGCAAACGCACCGCTTTGTCCTCCCAATGATATCAATATTATCCGCATAAGCAAGCAGTTGAACTGACTTTTGAAAAATTGTGCCTCTATTTTTGACGTTTGAGTTTCGTACAATTGCTTCAAGAAAGATGTTAAATAGGTTGCATGATAGGGCGTCGCCTTGCCTCAGACCTTTCTCGACATCAAAGGGTTCGGTGGTGTTCTTACCGACCTGGGCGGAGCAGCAAGATTTCTCGATCGTCATCCTGCACAAGCGTACGAGCTTGGCAGGGATTCCGAGATGAGACATGGCTCTATATAGTTGTTCTCTGTCCACGCTATCATACGCGACTTTGAAATCGATAATAAGGTGGTGTGTATCGATATGGAACTCCTGGGTTTTTTCCAAAATCTGTCAAAGTGTGAACATCTGATCCAGGGTATATTTGCCGGGCCTAAAACCATACTGATAGGGGCGGATCAGCTCGTTGACAAACGGTTTTAGGCGCTCACACAGTACAAACGACAGGCACACTATGCCGAGGTTCCATTCATTGGGCATACTTTCATCCGACCAAATTTTTGAGATGAGTTGTTGCATGCTCCCTATACCAAGTCATCCCACCTGCTTTGAATAGCTCAACTGGCAAGCCATCCGCGCTAGCAGCTTTGAACGCTTTCAACTTGGCTATCGCTGACCGCACTTCATTTAGGTCGGGTGGACGGAAATTTTGACCATCATCGTCCAGGTTGCATGGAATGTTCCGCCTAGCTGCGGAGTTTTGGCCTTCCTCGCCGTTCAGCAGTCTGGAAAAGTGTTGTTTCCAGATCCTCAGCACGGACTGCGTGTCCACAACCATATTCCCATTCTCATCCTGACAGGCTTCCGTTCTAGCTTTGTATCCCTGGGTGGATTGCGTCACCCTTTGGTAAAACTTTCAAACATCCCCCCTGCCGGTACAGTCCCCAATAGACTCGACCCCCCGCTTCGCATGCTCTCTCATTTTCCTCCTTAGAAGTCGGTGTTCTTCTCTTCGTCTTTGCCCGTAAAGCTCCCGGGCAGCTCTGGTTCTTGCCTGCAGCATTAATTGGTAGGCCTCGTTCCTTGCTACATGCGCCACCTAAAATAACTAGTCATGTTTATTATAATTGTTATAATTTTAGAGGCAATGTCATAGCATAAGTTAGGCCCCCTATGTGCCAACAAATTTTTTATATTATATATTTCAAGTTCAATAAAAAAAAACCTTGAAAACTTTGGAATCTCCATGGAAGATAAGAGACAAAAGGTCCATTCTACTACTAAAAACTCATTTTCCGAGAATTTCTTCAATGGTTCGTAAAGTTGGAGAGAATACCCCTCAAACCAAAACTGGATGATAAATTCAACTATCTGCACAGGATAAAGGATTGAAAGGGCAATCTCCACCTTTCAACATTTAAATCAGATAGTATTTTCCAGCCTTTTAACAGAGAGGGAAAGAAAAATGAATGCCCTTTATTCCACTTAGGTATACACCAAGTCTATGGAGAAGAACAACAGCCATATTTATTCCTAAAATTAGGCAAAAAGGTAAAGCACATGCAAAGTCTTTCACGCCGAAAAGTTTAACGTCTTTTTATTGATTACTTCCTATAAGATCGGAAGTATTTATAATGACGAACATGATACAGATAGCCTTAGAAGCTAAAGAAATGATTTGATGGGCATTCTTAGTTATCAAGGGTGCTTTGATAACACCTCCCATGAAGCTGTTAATCAAGACCTTGTAAGAAAGGAAGTGTGTACCTATCACTACAACTAGATGGATAAGTGAGATGCTACGCTCAAGAACGGCGGAACTATACGCAGGACGTTTATCTTCTCAGTCACCCTGCGATTGGTCTTAGGACACCGTGACATTTATGGAAAGTAAATGGCTGATGAACAGTCCAAAAACGGTTCATCCCTTGAACCGAGTCGATTTGTACCCTGGGTACTTATGCCATTGGAGCACGAAAAATATAGAATTCACCAAAGTTTGTCGGGTTTCAAGGAATATTTGGCCAGGTATATCAAGGAATAAAGAGAGTATCTCCTGAAAATTAGCAGACCTCAATTTCCACCTTCGTTGGAATATTTAAGGGTCATAACTCTATGGGAACCCACATGAGGGTGTCAGGGCGAAGAGGTCGTTTACTTCATTTAGAAATCAGCATGGTTCAGGGAAGCACCACATCCCTAATACTAAATCCTGCCGCTTACCATTCACATTCTGTTAAGAAATAGTAAGATGGCATCACTGGTTTTTCAAAAATACGAACGAATAAGAAAGAAGAGAGAAAAATAACGACAGCTGCTGTATCTTTATATAAAAAGATAAAAAGAAGAAAAAAGATATCTTTGTAACAGTTAGGATAGAAGTTGAACTAAAATTTTTTGAGTTGGCATTTTAACGCTGAATAAATAAGAATAAAATAAGAAAAAATATAAAATAAAGTGTAACTTCAAAAATTAGTTTGTGTATTTATTAATGTTCAAAAAGATTTCTAACATTTCTCAAAAAATTTTATCTAACTTAAATAATGTCTACAACGGCAAGCACAGTGGTGGAAAAATGCCCCATTTGTAATAAAGCTTACACAGCCGACAGGATGGTGGAATGCACAAAGTGCACCAAATGGATCCACTACGAGTGTGCTGAAGTGGGCGATGAAGTAGCGAGCATCGTTGATTGGAAATGCACTCTATGTAAATCCAGAACAGCATCGGTTTCATCAACAAAGTCCAACAGGAGTAAGCTAAAATTGCAACTCTTGGATCAGGAGGATTTGCTCCTCAAAAAACAACTAGAACTGCTGGCAAAACGACGGGCTCTTTTGGATGAAATGTCAGACGACGATATTGACCAGGCTGCTCGACAGGAAGAACCGTGTAGTAAGCCAAATATCCCCGTCAAAAAGAGTCCCATCAATTTGCTGGTTGCTGCTAAAACAGAAGATTCATCCTGTACAATAACTTCCCAACAAGTGTCCGCGAGACATGTAGTAACTAAAGAGCTACCAATATTCACTGGTAAACCAGGTGAATGGCCAGTATTTATTAGTGCGTTTCAACAAACTACAGAAATGTGTGGCTTTACCAGAAATGAAAATTTAATGCGCTTGCAACGATGTTTGCGAGGTAAGGCTCGAGAGGTCGTCGAGGCATTGTTGACGTTACCAGAATGTGTCCCTGAAATCGTCGAAACTCTCAGACAATATTTTGGAAGGCCGGAGATCATCATGAAACATTATATGGACAAAATTCATAAAATGCCATCACCGAAAATTGAGCGCATCGAATCCGTAATTGAGTTTGCTGTCGCCGTCAGAAACTTATGTGCAACAATGGAGCAGGCACAGCTCCAAAATTACATGCGGAATCCAAATATGATGACAGAACTGGTAGACAAATTGCCACCCACCTTGCAATTAAATTGGGCTACGCACAAACGAAACGAACTAGAAGCAGACAACATTTGTGTGCTTGGGGATTGGCTAAAAGATCTAGCTGCCGACATTTGTGATGCGAAGCCATCCATTTCCTGGTTCACTGTAAAAGAGCCACAAAACAAAACAAAAAATAAAAAGGAAGAGCTTTATATTCACAACGATAACGTATCAAAGAAGGCAAACAAAAATGTGCCACAGAATATAGAACGAAAATGTCCAGTTTGCCAAGACAATTGTAAGTCTGTAGTTTCTTGCAAGCAATTCCTAGAATTTGACGTTGATAACAGATGGGATTTGGTTAAAAAGAAAAACCTATGTAGACAATGCTTGAAAAGGCATCCGTTTAGGTGTTGGTCACAAATTACCTGCACTGCTCTGAACTGTAATAAGAAACATCATCCTCTTTTACACAATCCCAACTGGCAACCAAACATTAACGAAAACAACAATAAAAATGAAAATGAATTCCACATGATTCATTCCGAATTAGCTCCAATACAATTTCGAATTATACCAGTATTCTTGTCTCATAATGGCATTCAGATACAGGCATTCGCTTTCCTGGACGAAGGCTCTTCAAGTACTCTTTTGAATGACAGTATCGCAAACCAACTAGGCCTTCAAGGTGAAAATCTGCCATTATGCTTAAAGTGGAGCGGGACCATGTCAAGACAGGAACCATGTTCTAGAGTAGTCACTGTTAATATATCTGGCATTGATAAAAATGCGAAAAGTTATACTATGACTAATGTGCGAACGGTTCGAACACTGGATCTACCAAGGCAATCTTTGAATTACGAAGGTTTGGTTAAAAGATATCCTCACTTAAAAAATTTGTCTGTAAAGTCTTACGTCGATGCAAGTCCTGGTATCTTAATTGGCCTGCGAAATTGGCATGTTGCTGTTCCAACAAAAATTCTGGAAGCAGATGAGAACGATCCAATTGCGGCGAAATGTCGCCTTGGTTGGACAGTTTTTTCATTGGTTGGTAAACCCGAAAATCATCATCCAAGAAATTTAGAATCGAATTTCCAAATGTGTGAGTGTCAAGAAGCGACTGATATGAAGCTGCATGAGTTGGTGAAAGAATTCATATCTGTAGACAGCTTGGGAGTTGTCGAACCAAGAGATTTCGAGGGCACTCAAGAACAATTTCGCGCGAAGAGTATATTGAACCAAACCACAAACCAGGTTCAAAATCAAAATCGATATGAAACGGGTCTATTGTGGAAATACGAGAAATTCAGATTGCCAGATAGCCGTCCAATGGCATTGCAAAGGATGAAATGTCTGGAGAGACGTCTCGATGGTGATCCTGAACTGAAAAACAACGTGCATCGACAGATCGAAGACTATAAGGCGAAGGGTTACATCCGAAAGCTGTCACAAGAAGAATTGAATCAACATCACGACAGGGTCTGGTATCTACCGATTTTTCCGGTGCGAAATCCGAACAAACCGGAGAAAGTTCGACTGGTGTGGGATGCGGCGGCGAAAGTGGAAGGAGTTTCTTTAAATACGCTGTTGATGAAGGGAGTTGACTGGAACGCGTCGCTTCTGGGTGTTCTCATACGAAGCCGGCAGAAAAAGGTATGTATCTTTGGTGATATTAAAGAAATGTTCCACCAGATACAAATTCCGGCAAAGGATCAACATGTACTAAGATTTCTGTGGAGAAGTAATACTAAAGAAGAACCGGACACTTACGTAATGCAAGTAATGACTTTCGGCGCGACTTGCTCTCCCAGCTGCGCACAATATATAAAAAACTGCAATGCTCTGCAATATAAAGATGAGTTTGCAAAGGCTGTTAAAAGTATATTAGAAAGTCATTACGTAGACGATTTTTTGGAAAGTGTCGACACCGAGATTGAAGCAATTCAGCTGGCAAGAGACGTCACAACCGTACACGCTAAAGCTGGTTTCGAAATCAGAAACTGGAAATCTAATTCTTTGACTGTCATGAAAGCGCTTAACTCGCAGCCTACTGATGAATACTCTGATTTGAACCCGAGTGTTGATCCTGCGTTAGAAAAAGTCCTCGGTATGTGGTGGTCTCAGCAAAGCGACGAATATACATTCTCTTTACGATTCAACAGAGGAAACCAACAAGTGCTGAAAGGTGAACGTCGACCAACAAAAAGAGACATACTACGAATCCTCATGTCCATTTATGATCCGCTTGGTTTGATAGCTCATTTTTTGGTTTATCTCAAGATCTTATTGCAAGATATATGGCGTAGTCGTATTGATTGGGATGTTCCGGTGAACGATGACCACTTCGAAGCATGGAAGATATGGTTGAAGATTCTTCCTGAGGTTGAAAGATGTCGCATTCCAAGATGTTTATTGAAGAATATATCAAACTGGCTTGAAACAACTGTTCAGTTACACATTTTTATGGACGCCAGCGAACAAGCATGTGCAACGGTAGCATACATCAGAATAAGTTCAAAAAATCACATCGAATGTTCGCTATTAGGAGCCAAAACAAAGGTCGCGCCGATTAAGCTTCGCTCGATTCCAAGGTTAGAGCTAGATGCTGCAGTCATGGGATGCAGATTTGCCAAAAAACTAACTGATGAAATGTCTATAAAATTTAACAAAATATACTTCTGGAGCGATTCGAAGACGGCCCTAAGTTGGATAAATGGAAATCCTCATCGCTACAACAAGTTCGTGGCTTTTAGGGTAGCCGAGGTGCAAGACAATGACCAAGGTGGAAGTTGGCGATATATTCAGTCGAAATTCAATGTTGCTGACGACGCCACTAAGTGGAAAAGGCCACCAACGATGGACCCTTCCGAGCGATGGTTTCAAGGTCCAAGTTTTTTGATAAACGAAGAAGCCAATTGGCCGAAGAACATACTCCCAACAGCAGAAAGTGGTGAAGAGTTAGTGTGCATCCATCAAGCACTTCAACCTTGGATCGATTTAAGCCGTTTTTCCAACTGGAAAAGACTCTTAAGAACTATAGCATACGTCTATCGATATCTAAATATTAAACTTAAATTACGACCGGACATACCTATTACTGGCATTTTATCTTTCGAAGAATTACAAAAAGCTGAAACTATACTTTTCCGGATTGCGCAGAAGGACGTTTATCTTGAAGAATTTTCTGTACTCAAGAAACAAAATCTTAATCCAACTAAATTGCCAATTCGAGTTCCTACTTCAAGTTCAATAAAACGACTCTCACCATACCTAGACGATGAACAACAACTACTCCGAGTCAAGGGAAGATTGGATGCTGCCACATGTATCGACATCAACACAAAGAGACCAATCATACTACCAAGGAATCATTCGATTACCAAGCTGTTAGTTCAACGAGTTCACGAAGACTTTCAACACGCCAATAACGAAAGTGTAGTCAACCAGTTGAGACAAAGGTACGTAATCCCTAAATTAAGACAGCAATTAAAGTTTGTTATCAAAGAATGCCAATGGTGTAAGATAAATAAAGCGAAGCCCAGTACACCTGAAATGGCACCACTTCCACGTGCAAGATTATCGCCTTATTATAATCCATTCACGTTTACTGGGGTTGATTACTTTGGGCCTCTCGTGGTAGCAGTAGGACGACGCCAAGAAAAGAGGTGGGGTGTACTGTTTACCTGCCTCACTACTAGAGCCGTACATGTCGAGGTGGCCCACAAGCTAGATTCGGATACCTTCATACTATGCTTCCAAGATTTCATACAAAGAAGAGGATCGCCACAAGAAATTTATTGTGATCGAGGAACCAATTTTGTCGGAGCTGAGAAGATTCTACGACGCGAACTTGAAGCAATAGACCCAAATATCTTAGCGCAACGATTCATTAGTCCGACAACTAAATGGGTCTTCAACCCACCAGCATCGCCCCACATGGGAGGAGCGTGGGAACGCCTGGTCCGCTCCTTCAAAAAAGCGTTATATCATTCATTACCAACAAAAACGCCAACCGACCAATTATTGAGAAGCTGTTTGGTAGCGGCCGAAGGTATGATCAACTCTAGGCCACTCACATACATGCCGTTGAACGATGAACTTGAGGAAGCTCTGACTCCCAACCATTTTTTGAGGCTGGCTTCTGGAGGAGCCCAACCAATCGCACAACTTAACGAAAGCCCTAAAACACTGCGATATGCATATCAATATAAAGAGCGCTTTGCAAACCAATGCTGGGATCGATTCATACAGGAGTATGCGCCTGAGTTGACTCTAAGGTCAAAATGGTATGATCCGGTGGAGCCTCTGAAGATAGGGGACCTTGTCATTATCGTCGACAAAGACCTCCCTCGGAACAATTATCCAAAGGGAAGAGTGATTTCCGTAAAGACGTCTTCCGATGGACAAGTACGGAGTGCAACGATTCAGACCAGTAATGGAGTTTTTGAACGACCCACAGTAAAACTAGCGAAGCTGGAAATCGATGGTAGTGATGTTTCAACAACTTCCCGACTGGGAATTGTCAAACTGGGGGGAACTGTTAAGAAATAGTAAGATGGCATCACTGGTTTTTCAAAAATACGAACGAATAAGAAAGAAGAGAGAAAAATAACGACAGCTGCTGTATCTTTATATAAAAAGATAAAAAGAAGAAAAAAGATATCTTTGTAACAGTTAGGATAGAAGTTGAACTAAAATTTTTTGAGTTGGCATTTTAACGCTGAATAAATAAGAATAAAATAAGAAAAAATATAAAATAAAGTGTAACTTCAAAAATTAGTTTGTGTATTTATTAATGTTCAAAAAGATTTCTAACACATTCCTACATTAGCAATACCCTGGGGAGCACAATGGATTCATTGAGATCACAGTGAGGTGATATGGCTTGCCGCATCACTAAGCTTATTTGACAGATGACATTTTTGGATGTCGGTTCGATGTATCTCCAAAACTTTCCAAGTCCTAATGATCTAATTCAGATCATTCTAAAGCCGTGGCGCGATGGATGTGTGCTCGCCTGTCAACCTCATGATGACAGGTTCGATCCCTGCCGTCGTCTATGTCGCTTTAATTCCATTAAAAACCTTCTAAAAATTGTCATCAATGGGTTGCTGGTTTACTCATTACATGTTGTTCAGGCATAACACTAACAGCATGTAATTGAGTTAAACTAGTATGCCAAACAAGGATGAACAGGAATAAAATAATGTGAATTATAAGCGACATAGAAATAACACACGGCATTTCTCCGCTTTAGCTCAGCCGCCATCCCTGGAGATAAAAATATCTGAGACAACCACCAACAGTCTCAGAACATCGTGCCATACATCTTTCCTATCCTTCTTTCTCTTCATTAACTTCACGCCCGCGCTGTGTTGAAACATTTAAAGGGTAATCATAATCGCTTGAGCGCGGGTAGATTATAAAAAAAAAAAAAAAAAAAAAAAAAAAAAAAAAAAACAAAAAAAAAAGAATTAAAACAGTTTCCATTTTGACAATTGAACCTACAAATTATCTCTACCATTTTTCTGAAGAGATTTCTTAAGCGCTGGTAAAAACACTGTCCTAATTTACTGGTCTTTTTCCGAGTCCCTTCTCTCGAAGGTCAATAAATCATTAATTTAAAAAACCGAAATAATATCTCACCGAATAATGGATAAGATCTTTACATCGTTTTAGTTTTTGGAGAAAGTAAGATTATTGCGCTTAATATTTCAAAAGCGTTTAATGAAGTTTGACAACAAGCTCTCTTATCTTTCGCTCAATACAAGTTGTATTGGATGGTTTCAAGTACGATAGTTTTGAAATAAATGCTGGTGTGCCTCAGGGCTTCCTTTTGCATCCGATTCTCTTTTTAATATTCATCAATGATCTTCTGTCTGAAACTTCGAATTCATTAATTTGTTTTGCTAATCACAGAACTCTCAGCTTTTCATATTCGTTACTTTATTTTTTTTTATTGCCGGCTTATTTAATTTGTGTTTAAATTTTTGATTTTGATTGCTTAGATTGAAATTCATATTTAGATTTAAATTTAAAAAAAAATCATAGCACTTAGGATCAGGGATTATTCTGTGCGTGTTTTTATTTCTCTGTTTAATTTGTGTCTTCCGCGAAAAAATGTCTATAATTAGATACTGAATAAGAATTTTCCCATCGATGCTTTCCTAGAACTCGGAACTCTGTTTCGCCTTAATTTTTCCAAACTGATTGCCATAAATAACAGAATTATCATCACATTTAATCTTATTTTATATATCGAATGAAGGAGAAATAAAACGCACAACTGGATCGCACGTACTTGCTCTTATGTAAAAGTATGAATTTATACAAGCAAAGTTTAAAAATTGTTTTATTATTAAATTAATTTTTATATAACAAATTAATTTAAGATTTTTCCATAAAATAAATTTGGAATGCCAATTTTAAGTATTTAGTAATATAGATTTTTGGAAATAATTTCAAAAATAATCGATCATATGTTTTGAAGATATTGATTTTTCAAATAAAAAAGTTTTTTTTCAAAAACCCAAAAAATATTTTAGGAAATATTATAAATATATATATATGTATAATAAATAGCTTTTCTCATTGTGAAATTGTGATTCGATAAATAGAATATTTGTTATGAGCTCTTAACTAGCCAGTTACAAGCTATTGAATCTTCTATGACTTGAACTTTTTGCTAGAAGTGTGATGCTTTTTCTCATTTACGCGAACTTATACCCTTAGAGGTCACACAATGCGTGCTAAGGATGTTAGCGAAATAGGGATATAAAAGGAGGTGTCGATGCATATTAGTTCTAAATATTGAAAGTGGAGGGTATAAACAGAGACAAGCAAATCATTTCACATACGTGTGGTACGCCAAAAGAATGTATCTCTGTACTAAGTGACTTGATAAATTGATGAGTATTCCTATTACCGCAAGTACTACGCTAGATGATTAAAGGTGGAATGCAACTGTTTATATCACTAGAACACTGTTTGTTAAAATAACTAGAATAAAAGAAATACGTTGGAGTTTTATCATCTATCATATTTAAAGCTCTGTTTTGAACTTAAATGGGAAATGTACATAATCTTTGAATGTATGTAGGTTTTAAAATTACAGCTAGATCAGACTGGGTGAAAAATATTTTGCATCTTCGATGAAAATCGCAGCGTTTTTAGCAAATTCGAGAACTAAAAGCTTTTCAGTTTCTTCAATGCTAAGGCCACTCATGGAAAGCGGCATTGGAGCTTGGGTTAGGAGCTGATGTCAGAAGATATGATTGAGTTTTTGAAGCTTTCAATTTTAGCTGTTTTCGGGTTCCCATTGGAAAACGCCTTCGAGATTAGAATTAAATGAGCTAATCATACGTTGCCGTTCTAGTTTCAAATCCAAAAGACATAGACGTGCATCTTTTGAATAACAAACTTGCAATCATCCAATACAACTTGTAGGTATTTAGCGGTCTGAAAGTTAGCATATAGCAGAAGAAAAGATTCATCAATACCAAAAATAATGTTACTATCTGAAGGTTTTTATAATACAAACTCTATATAGTACTGAAATAAATCAGCCAAGTAAAAGACTTAGCACTATTATTGGACTTGTTGAATTATTGATTCAAAATAGCTTTTTTGTCCCTTAGTCCATAAAAATTGGCGTTTCATCCCGGCGATCACACATGGACTCATCAGCGTATTGACAAGGTCTCAGAGTCAACTGATGAGTCCGCATGTGAGATCGCCGGGACGAAACGCCAATTTTTGTAGACTAAAGGCCAAAAAAGCTATTTTGAATTAATGTTACTATCTCCAAAGCCATGTAAGGTACTTCCATTTCTCGATAAGATGTACCATAAATTCAACAATACACCTGTTGCTTTGAGAACTTCTGTTCTTCAAGATAATTCTTGAGCCGATAATTTATTAGGATATCCATGGCCTCAGAAAGAAGAGACGTAATTGGAATTGGTCAATATTTAATGTTTGAAAGAAGTCGTGCTTTTTATAAGGCATGGATATATTCTGTTTTTTGGTCACCCATCAGACGAATAGGTGGAATAACATGTAGCATACGAGAACATGCACGTGCCGTAACTATTCGGGACTGGTGGAAGTCTGATCATAGCCTCTCCGTGTCGGCCACTAGAAACAAGCCTTTAAAAAGGTTTGGCTAATATGATCAGGCTGGTTCCTTAGGTTGGCGACAGGTTAATTCCCTGTCCCGTAAAACTTTATGAATTACGAGACCGACAACAAGTATCGGAAACGGACTGATCACACGACGACAACCAACGCAACGAAAACTGAAACACGATTTACGAATTTTCTTATGGAACGTACGATCGCTCTATAGAGCTCGAGGTGCTCAGCAGCTAGTCGATGCCCTGTCAAAGTATAAAGCTGACATAACAGCTCTTCAAGAAATCAGATGGACAGGGAATGGTGTGCTACAGAAGAAAGAATATGACATATACTATAGCTGTCATACAAAACACCATGTGCTCGGGGTAGGCTTCCTAGTTAGCGAAAAAATGAAGTCTACTATCATCGGCTTTAATGCTATAAGCGAAAGGCTATGCACCCTTCGCGTTCGAGGCAAATTTACGAACATCAGCCTCATTCACGTTCACGGACCTACGGAGGAGTCCTCAGACGAAGAAAAAGAGACTTACTACGAACAAGTCGAGAGGGCCCTCAATGCCTGTCCAAGTATGATGTTAAAATCATCCTTGGGGATTTGAACGCAAAAATAGGTCGGGAGCCGGTATTCAGGCATTACGCAGGCACCCATAGTTTGCATGAGAACACTAATGACAATGGACTTCGAGGCATAGAATTGGCAGCATCGAAAAACATGGTCGTTGCGAGTACCAGGTTCCCGCGTAAAAATATCTACAAAGCCACCTGGGTATCACCTGATGGAGTCACTCGTAACCAAATAGACCACGTGTTGATAGACCGTCGCCACTACTCGAACTTGATGACGGTACGAACGTACCGAGGTGCCAATATCGACTCGGATCACTATCTTATTGGTATGGTTTTCCGAGGGCGGATTGCCTTGCGAAGACGAATTGCATCCGCCGATCAGGTTCGAATCAACACGGTTGCCCTGCGCAATGAAAACACCAGTAACACCTTTGGTAATGCGTTAGGACTCGCCATAGAAACACCTGATTTAGGGAGAGTAAGTCCTGGAGCCAGTATGCTGGGCGTAAATGCGAATTGGACACGCCCTAAGAATATTGTCATTAGTACTGCCAACTCCATCTTAGGTAGCAGTCGTAAAAATCGGAACAACTGGTTTGATGATGAATGCAAGCTAGCGACTGAACGTAAGAATGTTGCGTACCGAGCAATGCAACAATCTCATAGAACGCGGGCACGCGAAGAGGAATATAAAGAGCTCAGAAGAACAGAAAAACGGCTTTACAGACAAAAAAAATCAGCCTGGGAGAAGAACCTAATCTGTGAAATAGAAAACAGCCGAGAGCGAGGTCCGCACCAGGCGCGGAAGTTCTATCAATCCGTCCGAAACATGACGCAGTACACACCACGCTGCACATACTGCAAGGACGGAGAAGGAAATCTGATCACCGATCCTGAAAGCATACTGGAGCGATGGGAAGTGTACTTTAATGAATTGCTAAATGGTCAGCTCACTGCAGAAGTGGAGGCTCCACTACTTCAAGAAGAAAACCCTATGTTGCCGCCACCAAGCATAGAAGAGGTTGAGAAGGCTATAGGCCGGCTTAAACAGAACAAATCCCCGGGAGCCGATGGCATACCAGCCGAATTATTTCATCACGGCGGGCCAGCCTTACGTCAAGCAATTCATGATATTATAGTGCACGTATGGGAGCAGGAAGAAATGCCAGAAGACTGGCGAAAAGGCATAATATGCCCCATACATAAGAAGGGAGATGTCACAACGTGCAGCAATTATAGAGGTACCACGTTGTTGAGTACCGCTTATAAGATGCTCTCCTCTATCCTACAAGACCGGATAACCCCATACGCTAAAACAGTCCTCGGACAATATCAGTGTGGTTTCATTCCAGGCAAATCAACAACTGATCAGATCTTTACCCTTAGGCAGGCAGTGGAAAAATGTCTAGAATTTAACATCCCAACATACCATCTGTTTATAGACTTTATGGCCGCCTATGATAGCATAGCCAGGGTAGAACTTTACAAAGCCATGAGAGAATTCGGCATCCACAATAAATTGACACGACTATGTAGGTTGACCATGACCAACGTAACAAGCCAATTAAAAATAGCCGGATTGCTATCCAGACCAATCAACATCTTTAATGGACTCCGACAAGGGGACGGTTTGGCCTGCCTGCTCTTCAACCTGGCGTTGGAGAAAGCAATCCGTGACTCTGGCACGGCAACAGGTTCAGCCAGTTACCGGCTTAGGCAGACGACATTGACATCATCGGAAGAACCGAACAAGCTGTACACGATTCCTTCATCCAGATCGAGCAGGCGGCACAAAATCTGGGGCTGCACATTAGTAAAGGTAAAACAAAGTACATGGTGGTGCGAGAGGAACAGTTGGTCAAACAATCAAAGTAGCGGAGCAGGAATTTGAAGTGGTGCAATCTTTTAAATACCTTGGGTCAATAGTAGCAGCCAATAACAATATAGAAGAAGAAATACGCGGGCGGCTTCTCAAATCCAACAGAGCCTACTATAGTCTGTCAAAGCTCTTCAAATCCAGAAATCTCACCATAACTTCAAAACTGCTGCTGTACAGGACCATGGTCCTGCCAGTACTCACATATGGATCCGAGACTTGGGTGCTTAGCAAAAGGCACTCCGACCTCTTAGCTGCGTTCGAGAGAAAAGCCTTATGGAGAATTGTTGGCCCCATATGTGAGGAAGGACGATTCCGGAGACGGTACAATCATGAATTGTACGCAATCTACCTTGAAGCAGATATCGTGACAAAAATTAAGCTCGGTAGACTTCGGTGGGCAGGGCACCTAGCTCGCATGAGCGAACAGGAACCTGCTCGGAGAGTTCTTTGTGGTACATTCTATGGTAGAGGACAGCGTGGTAGACCATGCTTGCGCTGGAGAGATGGCGTAGACCAGGACGCCCGAAGCCTTGGGGTGCGCAACTGGATGGCGTCGGCTAGAGACCGGGATAGGTGGAGAGACTTGTTGAAAGAGGCCAGGACCGGAACCCGGTTGTCGAGCCGATGATGATGATTATGAAAGGCCAAAAAAGCTATTTTGAATTAATGTTTACTATCTCCAAAGCCATGTAAAGTACTCCCATTTCTCGATAAGATGTACCATAAATTCAACAATACACCTGTTGCTTTGAGAACTTCTGTTCTTCAAGATAATTCTTGAGCCGATAATTTATTAGGATATCCATGGCCTCAGAAAGAAGAGACGTAATTGGAATTGGTCAATATTTAATGTTTGAAAGAAGTCGTGCTTTTTATAAGGCATTGACAAATTCTATTTTCCATCGATACCGAAAATGGTCTATAGAGTAAGACATATTTAAAACCTCACCCAGTGATTTGTCCACATGTCTTCAAAATAAATAGAAGGTATACAATCCGGACCAGAGGGTTTGTGTTTATTGGGATCCTTCAAGACTTAAGCAATCTACACGTGTGCGAAAGAAATTTCGTTCCATAATATCGTTAATGCTCTCAGGTGAAATAAGTAATGGAGTTTCATTGAATACAAGCTGAGGAACCAATATACATTACATTACATATTACACTACTCCGTAGATAAATCTACGAAGTAGAGACACTTAAAGCACTGGCAACTGAGGCCATCGGCTTAGACAACACAACAGAGAGAGACAGACAGAAAGAAAGAACAACAGAGGAAAACACATGTCAACAGCACACGGTTGGTATTTGAACGGTCCCCCATCCAAGTGCTAACCATGCGCAATGATGCTTGATTTCGCTGATCGATGGGAAGCGATGCTTTTTTTTTTTTTTTTTTTTTTTATAATTCATTTTTATTTAATTTAATCTTAAAACTATCTTAAAGCTAGACAAAAATTCATAAAAACTAGCCTAATTATCCAATAACTTAAAACTAACTTACTGGCCCTATGCGGGCGCTCTAAGCTAAACTCTATCTTAAATCTAATGCCTTTCGGCCTAAAAAAACTATTTTTAATTCAAAAAAAACTATATCTATTTTTTTTGTTTTCTCGAGAAAATTTAAAAAACTCGGATTCATTATCTTTTTATATTTTTTATCTAAAACTTACAGACTAAAGTAAAACTAATTAAAAACTACCTACACCAAGTTAAACTACTTAAAATAAACTAAAACTAAACTAAAACTACTTAAAAACTAGAACAGCCACAGCAGCAGATTTTTTTTTTTTTTTTTTTTTTTTTTTTTTTTTTTTTTTTTTTTTTTTTTTAAATACATTGGAAGAATGTACTTCAATTTTTTTTTTTTTTTTTTTTTTTTTTTTTTTTTTTTTTTTTTTTTTTTTGTGCCACCCCGACTGTCCCTACCTAAGAATACCCTTAAAACTATGTAAGTCGGCCAAGACAACTTGTCAACTATCGCTATCAATAGACAACCACCAAAACTGGTTCTCCTGTCGTACCCTGTCTTTCAGGTCCCGATCGGACACAGTCCTACTGAACCGAAGTCGCTCAGCTCCGTCTTGTGCGAGGACGTCTCGACTATAAAGGAGCCGCCTATCCACAGTACTACGGCCGACGTGGTAGATTAGCGGAACCGCCTCTCTATCCTGGATCAACCCTATACTATCTAAATAGAGGAATGCATTAGGTGCAATATGGCCACTTAAACGCACACTCTCAAAGTATTCTGTGTTGGGGTAGTAAGCCCCAAAGATTAAGCTATTTGCTGAGGTCATCGCTCTCGCAATGTGACTCCGAATCAGCTTTATCAAAAAATTATCTATTCTGTTAATGTTGGCTCCGTTGTATAGAGTCCTGTTGGAATAGTAATGTTTGTACTCCGATTCTGGTGTTCTGTGTAATCCAAGACAACGTCTAAGACACTGCCTCTCAAACACCCGAATCTTTTCCATTTGAGATGGGGCAATGTTGAACCACACCGGGCAACCATAGGCAATCATCGGCCGGATGAGGGCCATGTAGCAAATCACCTTCACCCTGGTGTCAAGCCGGCTGCTGTAAAACAACCGTTTCGTCAGGGCAAAAGCTCCCCTAGCCCTGTTCAGAGCAGCATTTATATGTCTGTCGAAATACAAATACTGATCCAACCAGATGCCAAGGTACTTTACCACACTTCTGCTCGCCAGTGGTTGCCGGTGCGGCCCTACGATCATCAGCTTACGCCAGTTCTTTCTAGTATCCCTAGGGGCTCTAGCCAACGGAGTCCTAAACAGAATCGTTTCACATTTCTGAAAGTTGATTTTCAACTTCCAGTCATCACAATATCGCTGAATCTTGTCGAAGTCACGCTGTAAGAGAATTCTGATAACCTCAACTTTTGTAGCTGTTCTGTACGCTATTAGGTCATCGGCATACGCAATTGCCTGAGTTAGACTACTTATCAGATCGCTGGTGTAAATGCTGAATAGAATCGGCGAGTTCACCGCTCCCTGCTGAAGACCATTCTTGATATCGAAGATTGCGGTAGAAGTTACATTGCCACTTTTGACAACAAACTTTCTACCATTGAGCATGTCATAAAGTATATATAATAGTGGTTTACTTATGCCGAGTCTAGTCAATTTTAGATAGAGACCCTCTAACCATACGGTGTCGAAAGCCTTCTCCAAATCAACCAGACAAGCACCTGTACATTGATTTTTAGTTTTGTTCCATTGGATATCAGAAACGAGTTTAGACGCGGCATGAATGGTGTCATGTCCCGCCTTAAACCCGAACTGATTATCCGGTATGATATTATTGTCCTCCGCCCACTTGGACAGAGCTCTATTTATGACTTTCTCGAATACCTTGCTGATACTCGGTAGAAGACTTATCGACCGGAGATTCGCCGGATTGGAGTTGTCCTTTCCCTTTTTCGGGAGAGGATGAACCACAGCTGTCTTCCACCGCCCTGGATAATATGCATTATTCAGTGCGTTGTTAAACAGTGTGGCATAAATGTCAATTGCTTCCTTAGGTAGATGTCGAAGTACAATATTGGATATACCATCGACTCCTGTTGACTTTTTCTTCTTTAATGAATCGAAGATGAGCTGGAGCTCCATCCTCGTAACTAACAGGGAACTACTCCCCTCTTGCACGGCGATGATGGCATTCGCCAAGTTTTCTTCATTGA
This sequence comes from Philhelius festivus, assembly GCA_963931855.1. Classification (NCBI taxonomy): domain Eukaryota; kingdom Metazoa; phylum Arthropoda; class Insecta; order Diptera; family Syrphidae; genus Philhelius; species Philhelius festivus. The sequence continues at coordinate 162,502,176 of OZ007555.1, forward strand.
ACCGGATGAAACCTAGATTCTCTGATCGCCATTGCGTCATTTCATTACGAAGATAGAAGTGATGGAGTAGAGCTCTGTTTTCCAGGTCGTGGTTGGGGTGGATGCTTGCATTCACCTTATACACTTGCTGAAAAGCAGCCCCCACAGCCTCCACTTTCTCCAGCGGATCCTCGACAATAAAGAGGTCATCGTCCAAGACCGCGTCATCTGGATCTATCCCTGCTGTCAGAAGTACGTTTCTGTTTTCTGTCGTTCTCTGGAGCTTAAGACATGGAAGTTCGTTTTGATCATTCCGTCTAAATATCTTGTTAATTTGTGGAAACATACTCGGGTCGCTAGAGTTAACGGCCCGAATTTTATTGTTCCAATACAAATTAATAGACAACCTATAATTTTCTTTGATCAATTGGTTGATGTTTTTGATTGACGACTTCAGTGTCCTAATCTCCAGATCGCGTGAGTCAGTAAACCGTCGGTACAAGCGTTTAAGTCTTGTCAGTAGTCCACTTTTTTGTCTGTGTAGTGCATCAATTGTCGCGTTACGGTACATGTCGGTTACGTTACGTTCTCTGTATTTTGGTATAGTTCTGTTCATAGTTCGTAGGATTGTTTCGTCCATTTGTTCTAGGTATTGGTCAATTTCGTTGTTTGTTAAATTCCTGTTATTTGGTGGGGATATATTATTGGCACGAATTTCGCTTGCTAAAGCGTTGGTAAAGCGTGGCCAGCGCATCTTACTGTAATTGTAAGAATGCGCAGGTACATACTCCTCCAACTCTACAAGCTCGTTCGGCAACTGTATTACTGCGGCGAAACCACAGTGGTCGCTGTCGTAGTCTATCGTTTGTAAGCAGTTTCTTGTCCGTTGACCCACAGTGTTAGTAATTGTCAGTCTAGAGTCCTTTAGTAATAGATCCAGATAGGCACCGCTTCTTGGAAACGATGGTCTATCAGTCGCTAGAAGATCGATCATATATTCAATACTGTATTGACCCATCCAATTAAATAGATGGTTACCTCTCGGATTTTGTACTTGATTTCCCCAATCTATATGTTTGGCATTTAAATCACCAGCCATGAGATAGTAATTATCTTCCGAGCTCAGTTGTAGCACTTGAAAAAGTTTTTCGAGCTCTGTCAAAAAGTCAGTTGGCTGAGGTGATTCCGGAGCGTAAGCCGCGATCGCATACATTCGCTTCCCCTGTTGAAGAGGAATGCATACGATGCACGCCTCAAGCAGCCGAAATCTGCGTACTTCACTACTATATATAACTTTATATTTTATGCCTTTTCGTACAAAGATTGCGACACCACCTCCTTGAGTCGAGTTGGGCCGATCTCTTCGTACGATATTGTAATTGTTATGTGTCAATTTATGTTTCTGACTTAGTTTAGTTTCACTAGCCATAAACACATCAGGACTTTGATCTTTCAACAATTGGAATAGGTTTGCTCTGCGTTCCATCCTAATCAGTGAATTTACATTCACAGCTAGGATCCTTAAGGGCCTCTCCGGCAGCGCGCCCTTAACCTAAAAATTGCGTAAAGCTCGGCAAAACAGAGTAGATATGGTCCACCCTCTTCGCCTGCTCCGTTATCTGATTTTGAAGACCTGCTATCTGACCAGAAATGGCCAGCAACATGCTTCTTATTTCGGCCTGTGCGTCCGGAGCCTTAGGCACGAGGGCCTGTGGGGCTGCCTTTGGCGCAGGCTGTACCGTCTTACCACTTCCTGCCGCCATTTGGGCGTAGGAGATTTGGGGATTAACGGGCGTTGTTGTAGGAACACGCGTAATTGGTCGTTTTTCTACCTCTGTTTTCTTCGCTTTTTTTTGTTTCATTTCCTGAAAGATGGGACATCCCCGATAGTTTGCGGGGTGCCCGTCCTTCCGGCAGAGTGCACACTTAAGTAGTGTCATGTCTTGGACCCTTTCTTGCCCTAACTTACATTCTCCTAGTTTGTGGTTCTCTCCACACTTTACACAGCGTGACTGCATTTCGCAGTTAGCCGCGGCGTGGCCGAACCTTTGACAGCGCATGCATTGAAGCATGTCGCCGCGCCTCTTTAATTTATCCCAGGTTACAACCTGGTAGTTGAGGACGGAGATACTCCTCAAACTATCCAGTTTGCTGTTGGGTGAAAGCTGAACCAGGAAGATTGGCAACTTCCGATTCTCCCGTCTGGCTTTAACTGTGGCAAAAGGCTTGACTTCGATAAAGTCGAGATCGTCGCTCGCTTTTTCACGGAGCTCATTTAAGAGCTCTTGCGGTTCCGTGTAGGAATCTATGCCCTTCAACAGGACTGTTTGAAATTTATCTACTTTAGGTGTATAACTGAAGAATTCAGTCGTAGTGGCTTTTAATAAATTTTTCACAATTTTGTGCTGTTCCACTGTGAGGCAGTGGAGAGCATGTCTGTTAGGACCTAGTCTTTTTATAGTAAAATTTTGACCTATGGCCGACTTACATATCTCAATGGTCTCCTTCAGGTCCATCTTATAAACATTGATTGGTGGCACTTGTTCTTTTTTCTTGTTTTGTTGCGGCTGTGGCTGCTGCTGTTGCTTCTGCTGCTGTTGTTTCTGCTGCTGCTGATTCTGCTGCTGTTTGTTCTGCTGCTGTTGTCTCTGCTGCTGTTGTCTCTGCTGCTGTTGTTCTTGCTGCTGCTGCTGTGTTGGCTGTTGTTGTTGTTGTTTTGCCAGCTGCTTTGGCTTATCTTTGAGCAGTGGCTGTTGTTGTTTTTGCTGGGGCTGATGGGGCTGCTTGGTTGGCGGTTGCAGCTCCGCATCAGCACTTTTTTGTTGCGCCTCCTTTCGTGGGGCCTGGAGACTTTTTTTATCTGCGCGCTCCTGTCTTTCCTTTTCTCTTCGCGCCTCTTGCTTTTCTTTCAAAGCCTGTATCATGGTGGCAAGATCGCTTTGTAGTGCCACGATCTGCCCTTGGATTGTACCAATTTTTGCTTCTATGGTGGTCTCCTCTTCTTCTTCATCAGCGGACCCCTCTGGCGTAGACAAGTCCACAAATGTTTGGCTGTCCCCGGTGGTGTACAAGCCCTCTCCACCCTCGGACATGTATGAGATCTCCTCATCCTCATCGGCTTTCGGGGGACTCACATTTTTGTTGTTGTCTGCTGCTGGTATTGTTGGTTTTTGCGCCGTCACTTTCCCTTCAGCTTGCAGCTCAGCTGGGGTGATGGTGCGACGCTTCACCAGGTTGGGCACAACTTGCACCCTCTTCCTCCTCTTCAACGGAGCATCGGTTGATGCTGCCTTCTCTGCATCGGATGATGCTTGCGGTATCGCATTGGTCGACTTCGCCAGGGCATCTTTCGATGTCCCCGGTTTTGCTGCCGTTGCCTTCTGCATTGTTGTTGTTGTTGTTCTAGCTGGAAGAACACCTTTCGATGCCCCCGCTTTGTTATTGCTTCGCTTAATTAACTTTTCTTCTTCTTCTATGATTCTTTCCACTTCACTATTGTGAAAAAAAGCACTAATAAGTTGAGTGCCCGACGGGGACTTGAACTCGCGATCCCTCGCTCCGGGGTTCGCCACCTCTTCCGCTGAGCTATGCTCTATATTGAAAATAGCTTGTCAAACTTTATACTTTTGTAAGCACACACGATATTGAATAAGGAAACTGTGAAGCCGAGGACGTCTATACGCTGTCACAGTACGAGATCGACAGAGAGAGACAGACAGAAAGAAAGAACAACAGAGGAAAACACATGTCAACAGCACACGGTTGGTATTTGAACGGTCCCCCATCCAAGTGCTAACCATGCGCAATGATGCTTGATTTCGCTGATCGATGGGAAGCGATGCTTTCATCAAAGCCAAGCAGTAAAGTCATAACCAACAGAGGCAGTCTCTTGAACGCTAAGTTGGAGATATTGTCTGGCCCTACTAACTTCTTCGGTTGACTTCTGCGAACTTATTCCTCGATTTCTTCGGAAATAGTCAATTGAAGGTGGTGGGTGCAATCGCTGGGGAGACTGGTATCGTTAAAATGTTTTAAGATTTTTTGTGCACATTCTACGGAAATTTTAACTTGATGGTAGATTTATTTTGAAGTGTTATTCAAAGCAAACATCTTTGATTTGTCTTCGCTTGAATCAAACTCCTCTAGATTGCTTATAATGACTTCTGGCATTGGCCGAATTTTACCTATGATGCAGTTGAACTTTTTAAAGGAGTCAGGTTTCGGCTGGGTTGATGGATGTCTCTTGTGTGAAAGGTTGTCGTGTCCTCGCACTGCTGAAGATATTATTGCTTAAGAAAAAATTGAATAACCTTGTTCAAATTGTCTTGTCTCTTCTGCAAGATCTTTTCTTCGCTTGGTTTATGCGCTGGTTTTGTTGTAATATTACCAAAATAATTTGTAAATTTATTCTTAAATTATTTGAATAAATAAATATGTTTTGTAAATTGCTGACTTCCCGTTGGATTCGGCAAATAATGGTCCCTAACAGGAGTTCCGAGAGAAAGTCTGCTGCCTTCAAAAATGTCATTCATTAAGAGTTCTCTATTATCGAAAGCCTCCCCGCAATAAATTTCACTCGAAAGAAATTCTTGAAGTGTTCCTCTGACTAGATCACTCTCTTGCTGGTTTTCGATAAAAAAAACTTTGATATCACCATTTCCTCAAGGTCAGCTTGGGAGGAAGGGGTTTTGATAGGAAATGAATCACTTCATTTTTATACCAGATGGATCAAAACTGAAAACGGGGTGTACTCAGATAGACTAAACCTTAGTCTCTCCTTCCGCCTAGCAAACCATTGTAGCATATTTCAAGAGGAAATTCTGGCGGTAAAGGAAGTATTGTCTTGGCTTAAAGAAAACGTGATATCCAGTTCGGATATTCGCATCTTCTCAGATAGTAAGGCTGTTTTAAAATCCCTCGCATCAGTCTCTTCAAACTTCAGTACAGCCCAAAACTGTCGGTCGTCTCTGATTGAAATGGTCAATAGTTTAATATTCACCTATTCTGGGTGCTGGGACACCGGGATATTTCTGTGTAAAGCCGTCAGCCGATGATCTCGGCAGAATTGGAACGGAAGTGCCTATCTTGCTCGACAAGCTAACTATAGGTATTCCCATAGCTATACTAGTAAACTTATGCTGAAGCCAAATGCTCTGGAACAATCAAATGCAAGTTGGTTCGTTTGGCGACCAAACGAATCGGGCTCAAACTCGGTTTGAAACGGTCAAATTAGTTGTTGTCTCTCAGAAGATCTCAGAGCAGCTCCGTAATGGGTGTCATAACTGGACACTATCTTATAGGTAGACACGCCCGCACGGCTCGGTGCGCTTTCAAACGATTTCTATAGGAGTTGCTTGGACGAGGAGGAGGAAGAAACAATCTCACACCTTCTTTGTACATGCCCAGTTCTCTCTCTTGCAGACGCAAACTTCATTTAGCAGGCTATTTCTATAATGAACCAAGCGATCTCATGAACACAGACATTAATAGTCTCCTTCGCTTCATCAGAAGCTCCAAATGGCTTTAAATAGTAGGGAATCTTTTGTACCCTATAGATCGTGGTATCACAATGGACCTCTGCTGACCTAAGTCTGTTAGATGCTTTAAATGACAGCCACTTTAACCTAACCTTAACCTAACCTTTCCTCCAGAATCTAAAGCCTTAAGAAGATTCTTCGAAACAACGAACTATAAGGAATAGTACCTAGATTGTTTTTTTTTTTTCAAGCAGTTTTTCCAGCAGCTGATAATGATCTCAGAGCGAGTAAAAGGCCAAGAAGATAACCAGTTTCACCACCCAATGTAGAAGGGGTAGGTCAGCTCTTCAAATAAGCAGATGATGCTTCAGCATGGGTTCATGTATTAAATCATTTATCAACTATGTATGTGTAAAGTCAATTATAGCAACTTCATTGATTCGACTACCTACCTATATCAAGCAAATGAACAATGATACGTATTACAGCAAAGAACCACAACCCCCAGATTCGATGTGACAAGAAAGACAGAACCTCCGTCCCAGCAATCGCGGATGACAGCGGGTTCTACCTGGATAACTGAAAGCAAGGTCCTTGAGATAGTAGAGGACTAAAAGCTGCTACCGTATGTCAGGCAGCGATCCTTGAATCATAGATAGTTAAAAAAAATCAGATAAATGAAACCCAGCTACCTACTGAAGAATAGTTCTTGATATACCAACCAAGAATTTCCAACGGAAATACGTGAAACATTTTGGTCCTTGTACGTACTTATACAAACAGATGCACAAACTTCTTCCAGTATTTCTTTCAATAAAAAAAAGTATATCACCAAGTTGAAAGTCCTCGGTACATCCTTACAATCAATCAAATACCTATATTCATCGGATTACTGATAGCCCAGCTAATTCGAACCTTGGCGTCAATTCACATTAAACACTCCTGTCCCACTAATTACCAATAATTAAATAAACCTAACGGAATCGAATCATTCAATAGCAAGTTTATGCATTCCAACATGTATTCTAATCACCCTACACTTTTCAAATCAAAATCAAACCTTCCACGTTCCTTCTCGCCTACAGCCAGTCATAAAGTCCTTAATTTGTATGTAATTACCCAATCGCATATTATAATTGACAAGGAACTACAATTTCATTCCTAACTCCGTTCCAAACTGCTCCTACCTTCATAGGTACGAGTATACCGCCAATAATAATAACAACACAAACTTCAACAATCCCTGTACCGCACGAAAAGCATAATAAACCATTATTTTTCATGGCTTAGTCCTTTTATTTCATTTCTTTTGCTTTGGCAAGCAAACAGACACAGCAAGGACTAAGAGAAGGAAAATCAATGATTTTATTGCATAATGACTGAGGCGGATCGAGGTAAAAGTCCAAAAATAATAAGAAAAATATTTAGCATAGACAACACTGAGACTACAAGAAGAATACGAAACAACCTTTTGTGTCCTTTTCGGTGAGATTCAATTTTTCCCGCCTTTTTTACGCCACACAAACACACCCACACAGATATACAAACAAATAAAAGTCAATTACAAATTCCCAGCTGAGCTGATTATGATGGTTCGCCTCTGGTAGTAGGTAGGTATTGAGGGTGAATCACCTGTCTTTTACGGTAGGACCAAAGCTTTCGCAGACTCTCTCTGGCTCTGTGTGTCTTGTCTATCTCTCTGAGAGCAGAAACGAACGATAGCTTTCCTTGACTTTTGAGCGAATTCGCCGTGCTTCACTTTCATTTCTCATTCAAATTCAAACAACAACATAGAGAAACATCACACAGTTTGAGCACCACTGGAATTTACTATACAATATTGTGTGTATTTTGGCGGGTCTCCTAAAGGACATGCTCCATTCAAATACAAATCGGGGGTGGCCGGGTATCCGTTTGCCGCCGGAGCACAAAATAAGGTCCTTTCCTTCGTCGCTCGTTGGCTGTTTGTGTGTGCGGAGGACGACTAAGGAATTATTTTTTTTATTGTTTTTTTTTTTTTGTATCATACATATTCCGAAAAATGGGCGAAATGATTTTATATTCTAACGCTCTGATTTTAGTCCTGTCAGTTGTTAACGGATTCTCGTAACAGTGGCACCGAAATAAATCACACTACACCGTCGCGGTTCTACGTTTTATCGTTTGTTTGTTCCGTGATCCTGGGTTACATAGGATTTTACCTTAATTTTGTTGCTGGTTTTTGTTTTCATACGTTTTTTTTTCGAATACGACGTGTCCTTATTTTTTTTTTTGCGAATTGCGTGCCATTACGTACGTATAAATGTACATAAATACGTGTCGTAGTTTATTTTATTTCGTATAAAAAAAAATAAACAAAATAATTGCATTAAAGGAAAAAAGGAAACAAAAAAAAGTACGAGACGAAAAAGAATTTTTATTTAATTCATATCCTTGCTAGAAGTGTTTTTTAGCTGCGTCTTCTTGTGTTTTGGTTTGCTTTGCCTTTGGGTGACCTTTTGCAATGCTTGGCTGGTGAAAAATAGCTACGTGTGCTCATCGTTTGTGACAAAAGGACAATGTTTATAAGCGATGAGCCTCTTTTGCACACGTGACGAGATATTCTGTACGCCTTGACTGATTCGTCAGTCACATTTAATTAATCTTAACCCGGATTTTTTTTTGATTTTCTTTTAAAAAAAATTGGCTTTGGCTTTTGATCAACCTTGACTTTTCTGCCCCAAAACAGAAACCGAAAGGATTCCTCTTGATTCGTTTCCTTTGTGATTTGTCAAAATACCAAACCTACAACAACAACAAAGACGAAAAAATCCCAATTTTGAAAGCAATTTCTCTTCGCTGATGGCACACCAGCTATACGAGTACACCTGTGCTTGTGCATCTGAAAAGGGACCATGGCTTATAATACATTTAATCCTTTTGACTGACCGATTAAGCTAATTGGTTTATCCCAGGACACATCGTTATACAAAATAACACTAAATCGAAAAGGTAAAAAAAAAATAAAAATACTAAATCCCTATCTGTTCGTGAAAAAATCCAAACACAAACAATCGTCTCGTGTCCTTTATGCTCCCTCGTGCAAGCACTTTGATCTACCCCTGCCTGGGTCGTCCTTGCTGCCGCTGGCGCTGCTGCTAGTGGATTGGCTCTGACTTTACCTGGTCATCGTATTGTATAGTGTACTACGTGAATGTCCTCTTAATCCAGCAACTAGCACACCGCATTTCAACCACCCTCGATAAACCCTCGATTATCCTGGTCGTTTATTGAATACTTTATGGATATTTTGTTCGAAAGTTTTTGGCGATAAGGATCTAAAACGATTTTTCGAGTCCGCCTCTGTGATTCCCGTGTGAGATAATAATTATAGTTTGGACTCGAACCAATATTCAGTGTGTGCGTGTGTTTTTTTAATAAAACGAAAGTGCTGCACTTAACGAATTAACCAACACCACCGACATCGGTCGACGATGGAGACGAGGTGAAGAGTGAATATCTGTTTAAAATGATAATAATCGTGCTACCTGTCACTTTTTACAGTAAAGGACCGGATTAAGTGCTCTCCTATCTACACATACACATGCATATTCGATATAAATAAATACGAAAAAGAGAGTGATTAAGTTTTAACGTGCGTTAATCTGTGGTGTTCTTGTTGTAATTATTGGTGTTTACGTTAATAAATGAGATGGAATCCGTTTTTATTTTTAAATTCATTAATAATTTCTTCTTTGGATACCTACCTATATGAAGAGGTCCTTGAGTGAGGATTATTATTTTTCGTGAATTTTTATCTTCTTCGCTCGATAAATTAATAAATATTTATGAGTTATGAACCTCTCAACTCATCCAGCGGTTCTCAACAAAAACAACCGAGCGACTTGACTTCTCTCTTGGATAAAACAGGAAATAACAAAAAAATGGAAAAATCCTTTAATTGTGATTTTTTTCCTTTGTAAGTGGGTATATGTCTGTTCTGCCGTAACTTTGTACTCTGCCTGGTGGTATTTTTATTATTTTTCATTCTATTTTGTATTTTACCTACCTGAGTGTTTATGAATATGCGATTAATTGCGACGGAGGAAGAAGAATCGCAGCAGTTTTTGAGTAGAGGTGGGGTCTAATGGAGGTGTAGAAAAAGAGGAGCATGGGGTTGATGAAGACAACAACATTGTGAACGAATATTAACAAAACAAAAAAAATTGGATTTTATATGAAAATAATTGGTGGTGAAATGTCTAAAGCTCTTGAATTTGTGATGACAATTTGCTGATGATAATGATAAAGAGAGGACGATATAGGAGGAGATGAAGTGTTGAAAGGATAATTAATAATGTTTGCACAACAAAAAATACAGACACAAAAGAAAAAGGAGAGAAAAAAAACCAGCACACAATTAAGATAATGATACCAATTTATTTATAGGTATCTTTGAGGTTTTTCTTCCAGACAAAGTTAAATGGGATTATTTTGAAATTAATCAAGGACTCAAATAGAAGCGCAGGTGAAGTGTTGAGTTGAAAACAGATTAGATGGGTACCTTTGCTTGTAAAAATTAGTTATTAGATATTTGAATAAGAAGGGAAGATATTAAGGAATTTTTGAAGATATCATTCTATCACACATCGGTAAAGGGTTATCCAATAAGAGGTTTCATTTAAAAACAACATTTTTTTTCTGTTATACAGTAGGTATGTCTCGGTAAACGCAACCGATAAAAATTCGAGTATAGTTGCTTCGATTGAATTTGTTGCTATAAACGAATCACACAAAAACTTGAGTCTACAATATGAATTTAACGAAAAACCAGAGTATGAAAAGAATAGCAAAGTCATAATTTAATTAATTAAAAAAATAAATTAAAAAAAAAAGTATTTAGAGTTTTTGGTAAGTCTTAGGAAATTCTTCAGTATTTGTCTTCTACCTCGATTTGTATTGCCTTCTGCTTGCTAAAAAAGGAAAGGAATATTTCTTCAAATAACCATTATTTTTCGAATAAAAACTAAGCTGTTACCGAGCTCCAGAAAATAGCTGAAAAATGGCAAATTAAAACACAAATATATGTATATAATTATCCTGCGAGATCTATGAGTGTATGATAACTGCCCAGTTAAATAAAAGTAAACACTCAAAGATACATAGAAATAAAGATTTAAAAAGAAATATGAGGTTATGGTTGAAAAGCCGCGTTAACCGAGGTACTCGTATCTCATTTATGGAGGATTTACTGTATTTATATTTACATAAACATATATGGGATTTACCATGAAAAAGTGAACAATTAGGAAAATAACAATTTTTAATTATCTTTATTTATATATTATTGACGAAAGTCAAAAGAACGAATTAACAAAATCCATAAAAATAATGTTCATAGTGTGGCAACACTTTCAAAATAAGAATAAAGAAAAACAAATGAATGTTCAGAGAGAAGATATAATAATAGAAAGAGACTACCCGTTAGGTAGAAGAAAATACTGAGTGAATGAAGATATGATCAGTTATTGTGGATCTGTTAAAGAGGAAAGAACTTTTATTTGTTTAACCGAATATTGTTTTAGTTTTGTATTAAGGAAAAAGTTAAAGGCTTACAGTAATTTTAATTTTTTTTTTGTAATATTGCAAAATGTATAGTGATTTCGACTATCCTTAAAATAGGATAACTTTTTTGAACGCAAACTAGTTTGTCAGACTGCACCGTGTTTTGTGTGCTCTGTGCAGTAAAAACAAATTTGATGTGCTAAATATATGCGCAATATTTTTGTTTTTAAAGATATTCATTCATTTTTCATTCGTAAAAACAACATCGAATTCGAGATTTTTATCAGACTTGAAATTACGATTATAGGTAAGACGAAAAAAGTGGGTCTCGGCCTATTTTGTAGATAGCATTTTTAAATCCACCCCACACCTTTTTACTTGCGATATAGGTACTATAGGGCAAGTTCTGCATTTGGAAAAAAAATCGAACTCGAGATTTTGATCAAAGTTGACATTACGATGATAGCGAAGACGAAAAAAGTGGGTCCGGCAATTCCGTCTGTCTGTCTGTATGTCTGTATGTCTGTATGTCTGTATGTCTGTATGTCTGTATGTCTGTACCTCGAACTACAGCCTAAACTACCGGAGGTATTTTCTTCAAACTCGGTAGTTAAGGATCTTCGGTGATTCCCTAGAGGAGAAATTGAAATTTTTTTTTTAGCTCCAAAACTAAGGGTACCCCCCATACACCCGTAATGCAAAAACTTATTTATCTCGAAAACGGCTCTAACGATTTTGATAAAAAAAATTAAGTGTGATATTATGGACATGGACTATATTTTGGTGAAAAAAAAATTTGGGGGAAATGTTATAAGGGGTACCTGTCATAGAACGGTTTTTTTGATTTTCGAATTTCTCACCAACGGCTCTAACGATTTTAACCAAAATTTTTATGCAGGAGCTGCTTTGCATTTGAAAAAATATAAACTAAAATTTTTTTCGAAAAAATAGTTTTTGGATTTTTAAAAAAATAATACAATTTTTTTTTTGAAAATTCAATATCTTGAAAACCGATACACGATTAAATTTTTAAATTACGTTTTAAAATGTATTTTATTAAATACTAATAATTTGCATATCAATTTTTTTTATAAAAATTTTAAGGAAAATTTAGTACACAAAAAACATGTTTCAGTGTGTCTGTATGTCTGTACCTCGAACTACAGCCTAAACCACTGGACCTATTTCTTTCAATCTCGGTAGTTAAGAGTCTTCGGTGATTCCCTAGAGGAAAAATTGAAATTTTTTTTTTAGCTCCAAAACTAAGGGTAACCCCCATACACCCGTAATGCAAAATCTTATTTATCTCAAAAACGGCTCTAACGATTTTGATAAAAAAAATTAGGTGTGATATTATAGACATGGACTATATTTTGGTCAAAAAAAAATTTGGGGGGAAATGTTATTAGGGGTACCTGCCATAGAACGGTTTTTTTGATTTTCGAATTTCTCAACAACGGCTCTAACGATTTTAGCCAAAATTTTTATGCAGGAGCTGCTTTGCATTTGAAAAAATATAAACTAAAAATTTTTTCGAAAAAATAGTTTTTGGATTTTTAAAAAAATAATAAAAATTTTTTTTTGAAAATTCAATATCTTGAAAACCGATAAGCGATTAAATTTTTAAATTACGTTTAAAAATGTATTTTATTAAATACTAACAATTTGCATATCAATTTTTTTTATAAAAATTTTAAGGAAAATTTAGTACACAAAAAACATGTTTCAGTGTGTCTGTATGTCTGTACCTCTCACTACAGCCTAAACCACTGGACCTATTTCTTTCAATCTCCGTAGTTAAGAGTCTTCGTGATTCCCTAGAGGAGAAATTGAAATTTTTTTTTTAGCTCCAAAACTAAGGGTACCCCCCATACACCCGTAATGCAAAATCTTATTTATCTCAAAAACGGCTCTAACGATTTTGATAAAAAAAATTAAGTGTGATATTATGGACATGGACTACATTTTGGTCAAAAAAAATTTTGGGGCAAAATGTTATTAGGGGTACCTGCCATAGACCCGTTTTTTTAATTTTCGACTTTCTCATTAACTGCTCTAAGGATTTTAACCCAAAATTTTTAGCAGGAGTCCCCTTAAGTTTAAAATAATATTGTATATAAAAATATTCGAAAAAATATGTTTTGGGTTTAAAAAAAAAAAAAAATTTAAATCAATATCTTCAAAACCTATGAACGATTATTTTTTGAAATTATTTCCTAAAACCAATATTATTAAATACTTAAAATCCGCATCCCACATTTTTTTCTTGAAAAATTTTAGAGAAATTTCTTATATAAAAAATTTATTTAATAATAAAACGATTTTTTAAGGTTTATTTGCATAAATTCATACTTTTCCGGAAACTAGACTGCAATTTTATGAATTTGAACATTATTATCTCACATTAAATCCATGTTTTATATTTATAAAATATATCTTAAATTCCAAAGTACTTTTACATAAGAGCAAGTTCGTGCGATCCAGTCGTGCATTTTATTTTCTATACATTTTAAGGCCAAAAATAAAGGTAACTGCATAAGGATTTTTTTTCGAAATCTTAAAACAATATTTTTTCTCAAAAACTGTTCCACAAACTAAAAAAAATCACAGAATTACATTTAGTTAAAGCTAATTAATGGTTGAAAAAAATTCCGATAAATGGTTATTCATGGTATACCCCCCTTTGAATAATTTTTTGTGTTTTTGATTTTCTCAAGGACCGATTTTGAGGATTTTTCTTATGCTACAGTTCCGCAAAAGTTTGAATATTTTTGTGTATTCAAATTATTTTTTTTTTTAAGTTTAAAAAAAAATTCAAATTTTTTTTTTTTCAAAATTCAATATTTCGAAAACTCAATGCTCGATTTTTCTTAAACTTTACAGCTAAAAGTTTCTTAATACAATCTACAGGATGGGGGAAACAAATTATTTTACCTAAAAATAACGGTACGTTACGTACCACACAAAAGTTCAAAAATGATTTTAGAATATCGTATTTTTCTCGAAAACGGCACCTAGAATTTTGATAAAATTTGGTTCCTCTCAATTAATTTTGATGATCTTTATTTTAATAAAAAAAATTAAATTAAGATCACCGACTGTACCTACCATAGAACCATTTTTTCGAATTTTGAATTTCTCATTATCGACATACCGGGTCTTAATTTTAATTCTAAAAAGTTTGGAAAACATTGCATTACAAAACTTGAAAAAAATCAATTTTTTTAATTTTTGAAGAAAAAAATTCTTTTTTTTTTTATTTGTATTCATACAATATTAAAAAGTTTATGTTGGCCTACTTATTTTTTTTTCTTAAAAATGTTTTAAGATTTTTGTATATAAAAGCTTGTTACTTGCTATACAGATAAGTTCTGCATTTAGAAAAAATAATCGAACTCGAGATTTTGATCAAAGTTGACAATACATTGATAGCGAAGACGAAGAAAGTGGGTCCGGCAATTCCGTCTGTCTGTCTGTGCGTCTGTACCTCGATTAACAGACTAAACTACTGGAGGTATTTTCTTCAAACTCGGTACTTAAGAGTTTTCGGTGAATTCCTAGGGGCGCAATTGAAATATTTTTTTTTAGCTCCAAAACTAACGTTACCCCCCATATACCCGTAATGAAAATCTTATTTATCTCGAAAACGGCTCTAACAATTTTGATAAAAAAATTAGCGTACTATTATGGGCATGGGATACATTTTGGCTAGCAAAAGCCATATTATTAACGGTAACCGTCATGAACCTTATTTTTTTATTTTCGACTTTCTCATTATCGGCTTTTACGATTTTAACCAAAAATTTTCAGCAGGAGCTCCATTAAGTTTAAAAAAATCCATTTTTTTCGAAAAATCAATATCTTCAAAAGCTGTGACCGATTATTTTTTGAAATTATTTCCTTTAGTCTATATCTTAAAATTGGCATCCCAAATTTTTTCATAAAAAAATTTTAAAGAAATTTTTTACATAAAAAATTAATTTAATAATAGAACGATTTTTAAACTTTGTTTGCATAAATTCATGACTTTTTATAAATCAGACGGTAATTTTATGCATTTGAACAATTTGATCTCATTAAATCCATTTTTTATATTTATTTATTATCAATTTTTAAATTCCAAAGTACCTTTACATAAAAGCAAGTACGTGCGATCCAGTCGTGCATTTTATTTTTAGTGCCACCCGCCGTTTTGCAAAACTACAGCTTTAACCTATGTAAGTCGGCCAAGATAATAAAAACATTCAAGTCAACTTTCAATATTAATCTTTCACTCTTCAGTATACTGAACCACTAGAATTGATTCTTCTGCCTTACCCCATCTCTTCGGTTCCGATCAATCAGAGTTCACAGTCCTAATCACGCGAAGGCGCTCTATTCGATCTGCTGTCCGCAGTTCTACAACACGTGCTAGATAAGGGGAAGCACCATTATGCCTTGCACAAGCCATCAACAGCTTAAATATTCGTCATAAGTTGTTTGCTCTTGCCATGTGACTCCGAATCAGCTTTAACAAATGTCTATTCTGCTTATGTAGGCTCTGTGGTATCTAACCTAGTTGGAATATTATCGCTTTTAATCTGACTCTGGTCTTCTGTGTAATCCAAAACAGCGTCTAAGTCATATCCTTAAAAAAATCCAGAATATTTTCTTTTATATGATATTTAACAAACTAGACCACCTACACAGGCAATCATTAACCAGAAGTCAAGGAGGTTACTGTTAAATAACTTTAGGGCAAAAACTCTTCAGAGAAGCATAAATATACCTAATATTTAGTTTCAAAAAGCTGATTTTCAAGTTCCAGGCATTGTTAAATCTCTGAATCTTTTCGAAGTCACGCTGCAAGAGAATTCCGATGACCTGAACTTTTGGAACCGTTCTGAATGCTTTTCGATCGTCGCCATACACAATTGTCTGAGTTAAAATACCTATCGGCAAGTTGGCCACTCCCTGCTTAAGACCTTTCTGTGTCAAGAATCGGGGTAGAAGTTATATTGCCACATCTTTCACCAAATTTTCTATCATTACACATTTATCAGTCGTCGCAAGGTAGCGTGAAAAGCGTGGATGGGAACCTTTTTCTTACCGGGAGTTCGCTGAACTCACACCATATTATTTTTTTTACCGAAGTCCTATATCGTTTTCAGTCATATTTTCCAATACCTCCACAACTAGATACTATTCGGGTCATTATTAAATCAGTACCCTGCAGAATCAAACTTAGATCTTCAGTCGTCGCAAGGTAGCGTGAAAAGCGTGGATGGGAACTTTTTTCTTACCGGGAGTTCGCTGAACTCACACCATCTTGTTTTTTTTTCCGAAGCCTGTATCGTTTTCAGTTATATTTTTCAATACCTCACCAACTAGGTACCTTCTGGGTCATTATTAAATCAGTACCCTACAGAATCAAACTAAAAACTTCAGTCGTCGCGAGGTAGCGTGGAAAGCGTGGATGGGAACTTTTTTCTAACCGGGAGTTTGCTGAACTCACACCATATTATTTTTTTTACCGAAGTCCTATATCGTTTTCAGTCATATTTTCCAATACCTCCACAACTAGGTACTATTCGGGTCATTATTAAATCAGTACCCTGCAGAATCAAACTTAGATCTTCAGTCGTCGCAAGGTAGCGTGAAAAGCGTGGATGGGAACTTTTTTCTTACCGGGAGTTCGCCGAACTCACACCATCTTGTTTTTTTTTTCCGAAGCCTGTATCGTTTTCAGTTATATTTTTCAATACCTCACCAACTAGGTACCTTCTGGGTCATTATTAAATCAGTACCCTACAGAATCAAACTAAAAACTTCAGTCGTCGCAAGGTAGCGTGAAAAGCGTGGATGGGAACTTTTTTCTTACCGGGAGGTCGCTGAACTCACACCATATTATTTTTTTTACCGAAGTCCTATATCGTTTTCAGTCATATTTTCCAATACCACCACAACTAGGTACTATTCGGTTCATTATTAAATTGGTACCCTACAGATTCAAGATAAAAACTTCAGTCGTCGCAAGGTATCGTGAAAAGCGTGGATGGGAACCTTTTTCTTACCGGGAGTCCGCTGAACTCACACCATCTTGTTTTTTTTTGCCAATTTTCCAATACCTCACCAACTAGGTGCCTTCCGGGTCATTATTAAATCAGTAACCTACAGAATCAAACTAAAAGCTTAAGTGTTCGCAAGTCTGCGTGAAAAGCGTGGATGGGAACTTTTTTCTTACCGGGAGTTCGCTGAACTCACACCATATTATTTTTTTTACCGAAGTCCTATATCGTTTTCAGTCATATTTTCCAATACCTCCACAACTAGGTACTATTCGGGTCATTATTAAATCAGTACCCTGCAGAATCAAACTTAGATCTTCAGTCGTCGCAAGGTAGCGTGAAAAGCGTGGATGGGAACTTTTTTCTTACCGGGAGTTCGCTGAACTCACACCATCTTGTTTTTTTTTTTTTTCAATTTTCCAATACCTCCACAACAAGGTACTATTCGGGTCATTATTAAATCAGTACCCTACAGAATCAAACTAAAAGCTTCAGTCGTCACAAGGTAACGTGAAAAGCGTGGATGGGAATTTGTATCTCACCGGGAGATCGCTGAACTCACACCATCTTGTTTCGTTTACCGAAGTCCTGTGTTGTATTCAGGCATATTTTCCAATATCTCCACAACTAGGTACTATTCGGGTCATTATTAAATCAGTAACCTACAGAATCAAACTTAAAGCTTCAGTCGTCGGAAGGTAGCGTGAAAAGCATGGATGGGGACTGTTTTTTTTAACGGGAGTTCGCTGAACTCACACCATCTTGTTTTTTTTTTTTTTTTTGACCGAAGTTTGGTATCGTTTTCAGTACCTGTAGAGAAGCGAACCTCTAATATATCTATAATCTACTCGTAATTCAAAAACATTCTGACTAAATTCAAACATGACCTACATTGCATATCGCTCTAGCTCACAACACTTATATAAAACCAATCAGTAGCCATGCCCTAAAGCATTTTCATATTGATTCAAAATTATTTTAAAATTCTAATTTTAATCAAGATTCGTAGGTATATTGTCAATATGAGTTAATTAATTAATTCATGCCGACATTTTGGAATTGTCAATCTATGCAAAGTTCCTCAAGGACTCTATGTATAATGTATACGACTACCCACCCGATTGTTGATGAGGTTGCATTTCATATTCAGCACCACCATCAACCGCATACCGCAAGAAGTCGACTTTATCTTAGTCCTTTTCGTTATTATTGTTTTTGTTGTAATTGCTGCTGCTGCTATCAGGACTTACTCGAATCGAGAAGTGTTGTAAAGCAATTCCTTGAGTGTGTAACCAAATAATTATCCACACAATGCCCGAGAGCGGCAAAAGTGATGAGAAAGTGTTTGCTGTTTGTTTGTTTTTTAGTGTACATGTATGTAGGACAGTATATCCTCTTTCAATAAATTGAAATCTCACCAAAAGCACACACACATAACCAACCTACACACAGTTGATCCAAGTGCACGAGGACTCCATCACAAAGATTGCTCGCTTCGCACTCCATGGTCTATGCTGTTGGTTGAAATAGATATGTATCTTGAGGCTTAAAGCGTTCCGTTCGGTTCCATTGGTGTCGGTGTCGGGGTAACCTTCAAAAAGCCAGTAAGTGTGTTGTCTTCCACCATCGTCGTCGTCCTCGTCGGAGTTGATTAAAAATTCATTTCTGTTTGTTGATGTAATTAGGATCAAGGATGCTGGGTTTGGGTCTGGGTCTTGGTCTAACTCTTGGAAGTAGATGCGGTGTGCTTGAATATTATAGGAAGACAAAACCTGTCGGGAAATGTTGATGTGAAAAACCCAACCGTCCAGAACTCCGAGGGTAGAGGAAGATGTATAAAGGTATAGAGATACAAAGGCGAAGTAAATATTGTAGGTTATATTCCCGAACACGACCTCTCTTCACGATTGCGTCGTCATCGTCTTCCTGCTTTCCCAAGCGGATTGTTTCATCATCAAAATCAAAATCCTTTTTTCCATGCCACTTCTTGCCGAACAAGTCTTTAGCTATACCTTTTTGTATATTACAGCCTTCGCACATTTACAACGCTGTCTTACTTTAATATAAAAATCTGTCTTTTCCAATTATGAGAAGCCCAGGCACAGGCACTGGCACTGGCACGGGATTGGGACCTGAGGGGAATTTACCATCTAAAAAGCAAAGAAGGCGCTGCATGGATGTATCCCAGCTCACTCAAGAACATTCACTTTCGTTCCAGGCTCGAGTGAAAGCAGGCACTTGTACTACCTATAGGTATAAAGTTGGAATATTGTTTAATAGAGAAGGAAGACACAATCTCGCACAAATAATAATGTTTATCCTTAAGCTTGACTGATACTGCAGAATGAAGGCAATCTCAACTTCCACCACGGTACCAGTTTGAGACAGGCGTCAGGCAGGATGTGGATGTGTACGAATGGTATTTTCCTGAAAATGAGCACTTTTCCAGTCAATTCACTGCAAAATCACACCGAGACGGCTTTGTTTGCGCGACATCATTACGCCTTCGTCCTTTATGCCAGCATTCCCCTTATCATGTTCGTAGGTTAGCTTTATGTACGACCCTTGCTTTTCCTATTCAACGCAGAAAGGCACAAAATTTTGTGTTTTGTAAACGTGTTTTTACACCCTTACTCTCTCAATTACAAATTGTCGTACTTCAGTCCTATACATTTACCTATGTATCGAAACATAACAGAACGGAACACACTTCATGTTGCTTTTGTGGCTGCTCTTTTATTTCTATTGAACCGATGTGATATCCTTATTTAAGGTAACGTAGTATAAGTTTTGACGTATAATTAAAAATTACAGCTCATCAAAATAAGCTTCCGCTTTCCAAACTAATTGTCATGCATATGTATTTGCCATTGAATTACACTTAAGGGACTTTGCGAGTGATATATGGGAATTATGCTTATAGGTAGACGTGTGTGTGTTTGACATGCGGTTTTGAGCTGAGGAATAATTTTAAAATTTGTCATACTCAAGGGAACAATTCGATTGCTCGTGTTGGTTAATACTAGGTAAACTAGTAAGTTATGTAGGTATCATTTCACCTAGAGACGGCACGTTTACAGAAATAGCTTTCGAGGGTATTGCAAATTTAGCTAGAAGCATTTCAATTGGTTAAGGTTAAGCATCGCACATTTGATTTTAGTCGAACGGTAAGGAGATGAGGATTTTAGTAAAGTGAAATTAATTTGATGTACCTATGCATGTTTCATATTCGAGTTATGTCAGAAAAGTGATTGAAGATTTGGTGTTTAAGGGGCTTAAGACAAATACAAATACAGGCACGAGACGAATTTTAATATTTCTCTATCTCAATTAGTGAGGTAAATAATGATGTAAATATGATTTAAAAACTATAATCTTGGTTGACGTGCGTTCTAAATATAATCCTTTTTCGAAAACTTTGAATCAGAGTAAATTTGACCGGCAAATGATCGTCATTTTTGAAGGGGAAGTTGCAATCGTAAATTGTCCTTCTTGTAGGTACAAATGCCTTTTGATGAACTGGGGTGAGGCCCAAGGTATGTTTGCTTGACATATTGACATAACCAGACATTTCAAATGACTGAGTTTGTTTGATGTTCCTCGAACTAGTCTGCATCGGAGAATGCGAGTAAAATTCACAGAAATTTCAAGAAGCTTCCCTTAAATTTGGTGTCTGACTTTGACTTTGTGCTCCAGCCCCCTACTTGAATCTCTTTGATAGAACGCAAAAAACAACTTTAAAAATGATAGGTGATGTAACCATGTATAACATAAACTTTATATCTTTCCAGCGCCGCCGCCGGCCACAATGTTTTTTGTCTTTCAGTATTTTACCGTTATTTTTATAATATATAACAGTGTTCTAGGAAGATAGGCAATTGTATTCATCCCCTAAGACAATTCAACCATTAAGCTAGACACGCACTTGCGACTTCTTGTCGAGGCGATTAAAAAATCACGGTCACCACAAATTATTATCATGCAATCAGTTGTTATGTTTTTGCCGCGCGATTATTTAATTGCAAACAAATAAAACACATTTATTTAAATGTGAGCAGCCCACATTTACTGCAGATAAGGCTAGGAACGCACTTGCGATTTTAATCGCGCAGGTTTTTTAGTCGCAAAAATAGAACACATGAGTTTAAATGAGAATGAAGGCACTTGATACCAGCAAATCGTGACGATTTAAAGGTCGCAATTTGTTTCATTTTTCACG
The DNA here is from genome assembly GCA_963931855.1 of Philhelius festivus. Lineage (NCBI taxonomy): Eukaryota > Metazoa > Arthropoda > Insecta > Diptera > Syrphidae > Philhelius > Philhelius festivus. Next base: position 162,523,442 of record OZ007555.1, read on the forward strand.
CGATGCGATTGTCGTAAGTTAAAATAAAACAAATGCACTTAAATGCATATGCTCACATTTGCGATTTAAATTACTACGACTTAAAAGTCGATTTCTTAGCCCCAAGGAATAAGACACATGGTGTTAAATGTAAATGCGCGCACATGCGACTTAAAAATCGTAGCGATTATAAAAATGAAACAAGTTCCAATTTTTCAAGCGATTTTTCTGTCGCTACTTATTCGAAGATCAAAAGAGGTTATTCTATTATCAATAAGGGAGAGTGGGGCACATTTGAACACTTTTTGCTTTCCAGACAGATAAAACCTAAAATATTCGAGCAATTGGCCTGATATTTTACTCACATGGAACAGTGGTATTGACGTTCAATTTAGAAAAATATTTGGTTCATTTAACGAAATATTTATATTGAATTTTTATCTCCAATCAATACAGGTGGGGCAGTTTTGAACTTGGAAGGGGCACTTTTGAACAGTGATATAATTTATTTTACTGAATAAAAGAACTTTTAAATTTTATTTTTATATTCATTTTTTAATAAGAACTTATCAATAAAACTCAAAATTAATACTTTTGTTATATCATATTCATGTATTTGTAGAAAAAAAAAAATAAAAATCCACAAAGATTAATAAGAAAAAAAAATTTAAATCTAAAACTTGGATTTTTAAGTAAAAGCTGGATTTTTAGTGAATAAGAATAAGCTTAAGCTAGCTAGTTAAAGATGTTTTCTAGTAATAGCTATTTTAAAATAGCCAACGCTAAGTTCATTTAGTTTTAACTTGTTTTCCAAGCCTAAGCTTCAATTTGTGTGAATAAAAACAGCTTAAACTAGAATATTATTGTTAAAGCTATACAAATTTCAAGATTTTTTCGACCTAGAAAGCTTTGACTAGGCCTTATTTACAGTATTCAATAGCTCAGAAATGAGACAGAGAACGTATAGACGCAGAGACTGATGGTCGATATGACAAAAACATTTTTTACCTGAAACCAATAGATACTTGCCCTATAAAACAGATAACAAATTGCTTGATTAATTGCTTGAAGCTGATTAAATTTTCTCTTAAATGTCTTAAATATGTTAAAAAAAAAACTAATCATGGCAGTTTTGTACATGTTCAAAAGTGCTCCAACACGTTTGTTCAAATCTGCCCCAACTGTTCCAGTGACATAAAATTTATTATAAATATTTAACTGAAATATAGCCAGTAAAAAACTTACCGCAATTAGGTTTAAAATTTATTTTTCCTCAAAAAAAAATGTGTTCCTGTTTTAAAATCGCATAGTAATTTTTGTTTAAACTCTTACAACTAAAAAACGAAAACAAAACACTTCCACTAGCAAAAGTACCTTTAACCTCTAAGTCCGAGAGACAACTGAGATATTCAAGGAAAGTCAATGACGTTTATGGATATGGTATTGACAGGTTAAAATTTTAAATTACTTTTAAAAAAGAGTAATAAAGTAAAATTTTCTAAGCATTGTTCAAATGTGCCCCGTGTTCAAATGTGCCCCACTCTCCCTTAATATATTTAATGAACAAAATATATTGGACATGCCATTGACGTTTAAGCGTTTTTAAATCAGGAGATTTATGTAAGAGAAAATCTTGATTTATAATCTGGCAGAGACCCAACCCAATTAGGTTTGCGTAATGCAGAACTCTTTCGATTCTCAAAATATTATTTTCGTAAAATGGAGACCAGATGACACAACAATATTCTGAAACCGGTAGAACTATTGACTTAAATAAGGCATCCTTAAAAACATTAGCGCAAAATTTTAAACAGCCTATTATTAAGTTATTAGTATGATACTACTTAACAATTTATTAACTTTATAGTAGTTTATACTAACTCATTCTTAATTTTAAACATTTTCGAACTAGTATCGTACTAAAAGAATTTTCTTAATAAATTGCTTTTGAACACACCCAAGACAATGATTTCGTGTAAAAAAGTAAGTACATGAACCTTTTTTGATGTTTGCAAATGTCAAAGAGTCATATGAAGCTAGCGCGATACTAAAAAAATAAAGTAGCTATTCGATGATTTTAACTTTAATAAAAGGGTAAAGAAAGTATGATGCTATATTCGATTAACATATTCAAATTCTTTGTTTTAACACAGTATCATACTAAAACAGCTTTAGCATCGTACTAATTCAATTAAAATTTTGCGCCAATGTAGTCAACATGAGATCTGAATTCGAGTTTAGAATCAAAAATCACCTCAAGATCTATAACTTCAGTTACCTTCAGAAGACTAACATCATAGAATTTATATTCAAAAGCAATGAGAGATGAATATCTAGATACATTAAAAATTTTACATTTTGATTAATTCAGCTGAAGATGGTTTTAGTCGTACCATTTAAGAAAATTGTTGATATCCAACTGCATTCATTAAAAAGCAATCTTCAAGTGAAAATGTTGCTGTAAATAATTTTACATCATCAGCATACATCAAATAGTTACAGTATTAAAAAAATAGAAGGTAATCATTGGTAAAAATAATAAAAAGAAGTGGGCCTAAATGACTGTCTTGCGGAAGACCTACTGGATTTCCGTGCTGTATGAATAACTTAGACACATGAACAAGCGATATCTCAGTCATTTGTAATTTGTTTGCTAGGTACTTCAAATCAGTTTACACTCATAAACAACCTTCTCATAGTATAAATGCTTTGCCTGAAAGATTCAACTTGGGATTTCTTCGGGTTAATGAATCCGAAATCCTGAAAGCATTGGTGTAAATCGATCCATCGAAGTCCGCTGGACCTGATGGATTTTCACCATTGTTTTTAAAAAAAGCTGCTATCTCTTTAGCTAAACCTTTATCCGTTTTATTTAATCTTTCACTCGATACAAGCCATTTTTTGAAGGAATGGAAAGTCTCATTCTTAACCCCTATCTTTAAAGCTGGATTAAAACAAGATATAGTAAACTACAGACCTATTTGCAAGATTTCAACTATCCCAAAGATTTTTGAAAAAATAATTTGCGAAAAAATGTTCTTTGTTGTAAGGGAACATATATCTATCTTCCAAAATGGGTTTGTATCTGGAAGATCAACTGCTACGAATCTTTCCATTTTCGTCAACCACGTAGTATCAGGTTTTGAGAATAATCTTCAAACTGATATTATTTTCACGGATTTTGCGAAAGCATTCGACAGAGTTAGCCACAAGATGTTACTTCAGAAACTGGCTTTTCTAGGTATTCATTCAAATTTGCTTTCTTGGATTGAATCTTACCTATCTGATCGGGTCCAAATTGTTAAAATTGACAGTTATTTTTCTGAACCTATTCATGTACCATCTGGAGTTCCTCAGGGAAGCCACATAGGACCATTGTTATTTCTTTTATTTATTAACGATTTACCTGAGATATTTAATGACTCACAATGTCTTCTGTACGCCGATAACTTAAAGCTTTACAGAAAAATTAACTCAATTCAGGACTGTTTACTTCTTCAAGACGATCTTTTAAGGCTTTCGCGTTGGTGTGGGTTGAATTGTTTGCACTTAAATGTTGCTAAATGTCAAGTTCTTACCTGTTTAAGAAAACATAACCTTATTTTTTATACTTATAGGTTATCTGATTTTCCTTTAGAAAGAGTGTCAAAAAAGAAAGATCTAGGGGTTATCCTTGATCAAAAGTTAACTTTTAATCCTCATATGGATCTAATTATCAACAAAGCTAACTCAATGTTAGGCTTTCTTAAAAGAAATACCCGTGAGTTTTCTGACATCTTTACACTAAAAACCCTGTACTTTTCATTAGTACCCTTTTTATATAACACACGCTGAAAGAATTGAGAGGGTGCAAAAAAACTTCACAAGGTATGTTATCTTTAAACTAAACTGGGAATGGTACGGTGATTTTCCCTGTTACAAAGCTAGGTGTTTGTTGATTGGTATTAACACTCTTTCACTCCGTCGGAAATATTTTTCTATTATGTTTATTCGTGACATACTTTCTTTTCGAATAAAGTGTTCATTTTTGTTAGAAAGATTGGGCTTTCATATCCCACCAAGAAACACTCGGGGTAACATCTTATTCCATGTAAATTTTCATCGAACTAATTGTGGTTCCAATGAACCGATCTCACATTGCATCAAGGAAGCAAACTCTGTGTGTTCGTATATTGATATATTGTATTCTTCAAGGGAAACCTTTAAGATTAATTTGTTATCAATCTTAGCTAATAATTTTTAATATCAACTACCTATTTATTATTTTCCATGTATTACCTATTTATTATTTTCCATGTATTATTAAAAAAAAAAATGTTATAATTATACATAGTATTAGAATATTGTTATCATAGTCTATAGGAGTTATTCTGTTTGACCAAGTAAATAAATAAATAAATAAATAAATAAAAAAGAGGCTGGGTGCGACCCACACTGATAACTTCCCATTTGTGGTCTTTATTATTTCGGTTCCAAACATTTTAATTGAAAAAAATTTAAAAACGAAATATTCAAATAAAAAAGATATGGTTTGGTTATTGATGGAAGGGTACTTACAGAAGACATCCCCTCTAAAACTAGATATATGTCAAATATAAACCATTTGTTAGAAATTGTATTATGTATAAAATTAAATAATGGCAAAGTCAATATCATTGCTCGTTCTCAAGATATTCTAGTCGAAAAACAAATATTACCACTTTTTAGTAGATTTTTTTATATTTTTGTTAAAACTGTCAATTTGATACTTGTCAAAATTTAACCATATGTTAATAATTGTATTATGTCGATACCTTCCCGTAGGAATGTACTAAGCGACACTTTTTTCGAAAATGACTTTTTGATGAGGAAATATACTATATGTTAAGGGCCACGTTTTGGCCTCGGTTTCGCAAACCTATTATGCATGAAAAGGAAACTAGAGTACAAATAAACAAATTTATCAACTGCCATGTTTTCTCATTAAAATATTGTTGCCCTTGAAATTTGTAGTACTTATCCGCCAAAAAAATTATGCTAAGCGACATTAATAAAGATCTCATTGTCGTGAGCAACAAAAAAATTGTAAGATGTCACTTAGTTTAACCAAAATTGTCTCTTAGCACACTATGATTCAACTAGAACTTTCTTCGTTTTTTTTCGTTTCCTGAACAATTTTAGAAATGTCGCTTAGTATACATTCTTACGGGAAGGCATCGATGTATAAAACAACATACTTTAGAAGGCACTATCGGTGTTCATTCCCAAGAAATTCGACTTGAAATACAATTTTAACTAGTTTTCACTAGAATTTTTAATAGTTTTTTTATTTAAAAAAAACTATTAATTCAATATTTGTCAACATTTTACCAATTGTGCAAAATTATACTATGTATAAAATAAACTAAATTAGAAGTCAATATCACTACTAGTTCTCGAGAAATTTGAGTCGAAAAACAATTTTTACCAATTTTCAATAGAATTTTATATAGTTTTTTATTTCTTGTAAAAAAACTGTAAACGGATTTTTTTTGAAATTTTCACCAGTTGTCAAACACATTATTTTTCGTAAAATAAAATTATTTTGAGTTTCAAATTGTTTTCCGTTCTTAGAATATCTGGGTTATGAAATTTTTTTTTTCAGTTTTTTTTATTTAAAAAAATAACGGTATGTTAATTTTTTTCCAAACTCATACCAAATCTGTATGACCTTATAATGAGTACATTAAATTTTATTTGAAATCAATAGCGTTATTTTTTCGTGAGATATTTGAAAATAACCAAAATTTTTACTTTATTTTTAAACCGTTATAGTGAAAAAACTACTCACTGAATTTTAATAAACGCCCTTTCAGCCTCTTTCGAAGTTATTATCTATTAAACAAAATTTATTTGAAGTCGATATCTTTACTCGTTCTTGAGATATCGACGACGAAAAATGGTACAAGAACGTACGGACGTACGAACGTACGAACGTACGAACGTACGAACGTACGTACACACACACACACAGACATCTCTCTAAAAATGATTGATATAGCCTCTAGGGACCTTGAAACGTCGAGAAATGTCAAAAATTCCAATTTGACAAATCGGACCGATTACAATAACTCCCTATGGGAAGTTAAAAACTGCTCTCTCTTCTCTTGTTAAATGCATTAATGTATGTATTGCATAAAATGGGCAGATTTTGACGATGTGGGTTATAATTGTCATGAGGAAGTTCCCCCTAAGTCCAAGGATCATTGATATATATTTTAAACTCGTTTTTGTAATGATTTGAATCGCAAAATTAACTATAGAATGAAATGTTCGATTCCGAACATTCTTCTCTTTCTTCCCAGCACTAGATTAAGACTAAACAGCCACGACATAGAATGGGGAACTTCAGTTAAATATCTAGGAATAAATCTAGATAAAGAACTAACTTTTAACGAGCACGTTCAAAAAACTAACACTAAAGTTAATAAAACAATTAAAATTATGTATCCGTTAATAAACCGAAAATCCTTACTTAGCAATGACAACAAACTAATAATTTTCAAAGTAATTTTCCAATCAATAATGCTTTACGGCTCTCCAATCTGGAGCCAGTTTGAAAAAACTCACATTAAAAAGATACAAACATCACAAAACAAAATAAAATATTGAAAATGATTTTAAGGCTTCCATGGCACATCTCAACAAATGAATTATTGCACAGTCTTGCCAATGTTGAATTTATATCTGAAAGGATTTTGAAACTGAAAGAAAAATATGATTTACGCTGCGAAATGTCTGATAACGCTCTTATATGTAAATAGTTTAATCCAATTTTAATATTTTGTTTCTATTGTTGTTTATATTTATAAATAATTATTATTTGCTGTGATTAAAATCTTTTGGTTATATATTCAAAAAAAAAAATCATATTTATTTCTTAATTTATTTACATATATTTATTTATTAATTAATTTATTTGTTTGTTTCATAATTATTTATTTATTTTTTTATATACTTATTTATTCATTTATGTTTGTCTTACATATTTATAGAGATACTTATTCATTTATATACTTTGTTATTTTAATAACTTATTTATTTATTTGCTTTGTTTATTATTTATGAACTTTTTTTTGTTCATATACTTATTTATTCGTTTTATCTGTTTATACACATATTTATTATTTAATATCTGTATTTTATTTATATTTCAAATTTTTTTTCCTAAAACTGTGATACTATATCTTAAGCTTACTCTTTTTTGATACCAATCTCATAAAAACTCAAATTTTTTAGAAGTAAGGTAGCTCTTAATACCATAACTCTGTGTAAACTGGGTGATAGCAAACTATCAATGTATTTATTTTTTTTAATGGTCAATAAAGAAAAAAGAACATTCTTCTCTGAAGATTTCTCTTAAATGCTCATTGAGCCTTGCTATAAGGCCATTAAGTGTTCTTGTGAATTACGTTAATCGATAAATATGTAAAATCGATAAAAATTAAAAACATTTTTTACAATTATTTACAAATAAATTATATATAAAAATAATAAATAAAAAATAAGGTTTATTCGTATAAATACGAGTATATGATTTTTACTTGCGAGTTATGAACAATAAGGCATTCGTAAAAAATCGAACTTGAAGCCTAGTACGCAGTTCGGGAAACATTTTGTCCCCCATAAATTTTTTTTCCTGGGACAAATTTTGTCTCGCATATTTTTCCGAGTAGTACGCAGTTCGCGCGCAAAATTCATACTATTGTGAAATGCTGTACAAAATGTCCCCACTAAGTTTTGCCAGGAAAAAGAATGATACAAGCATTAATTTGCGGGACAAATTTTGACAGCCGCCGTATTTCCGAAATTAATTTTTGTCAAAACTGGTTTTATGTAAAAGGTGCTGATGCTTCTCTTGAAAGCATCGAGAAGAGATTCCAAAAATGTATGAACGACTTTTGTAAGACAACCCGTTCCAGAGATACACTAAAAAACACATTAAATAAGATTTTATCTCTCCAAATTCAAAGTTTTGCGCGAGATTTGGAAACGTTTTGTAGAGATTAAAATTTGTCTTGTCTCGATCTGCGTACTAGGCTTGAGATTTCAATCAAAGTTGACATTACTACTTATTGAATGAGTTTGCATAATACAAAAAAATCTAATAAATCAAAATAATTATATTTTTCAATATTAACATAAGTATGTTAAAAAACAAAATGTTATTCTGCAAAAATTATACAGGTATTATTTAAATATTTATGTTAACAAATCTATTTTTCAGGTTAATAATTATTATTATAAATTATTATTTTTAAAATGTTATTTTGTTGTTAAATGTATTTAATAGAATTGAAAACTTTTTTGTAAACGAATATCATAAATTATGAAGAAAAACAATAAGTATTTAACGAAAGTTCTTTATAATTAATCTTGGATTTTGTTTTAAAATTTTTGGATTCAAACGAAAAATGTTTATTTTGAATGCCATTCAGGGTAAAGACTTTAAGCCAATGCCTTTATGTTTTTTTTTTTTATATTTAAAAAATGTTATTAAAATTAAATTGTATGAATTTTTGTATCATAATAAAAAAAACCTTAAACTAACTAAACTTACATTACGACGATAGCGAAGACGAAAAAAGTGGGTCTCGCAATTCCGTCTGTCTGACTCCAGCCTAAACAGATCTGCCGATTTTCGTTAAATTTAGCAGATATCCTTTTTAAATTTTTACTCCACATGTTTTTTTCTTTTTCCTTTTAAACCAAAAATAACGGTACCTGCCATACGATTTTTTTTTCGAAATTTGATAAATATTTTTTCTTCTCAAAAGCTTTTCCTCAGAATTAAAAAAATATTCAAAAACTTTCATTTAATTAAAGCTTAATAATTGTTAAAAAAAAATTAAAAAAAAAATTATTTATTAATGGTACCCGATACCCCCCTCTCAAAGACGCTACAAGCTATTATGATCATTTTTTTATGCTCAAGCACCCTAAAAATTTTAATAGTATTGTGTTTTCAAATGTTCAGAAAATATTTTTTTTGGATTTATAAAATAAAAACACATTTTTTTCTAAACTCAATATTTCGAAAACCCCAAGCTCGTTTTTTTAAAACTTGATAATTAGAAGTTACTTAATACATATTACAGGATGTGAGAAATATAAATAAAATGGTTTTCGAAAAACGTGTTTTTCTCGAAAACGGCTCCTAGAATTTTGATAATTTTGTTGTTTTTTTTTTTTAATTAATTATTATCTACGAGCTATAATTAAATAAAAACAAATTTGAAATTAAGATATTACTCACTGTACCTACCATAGAACCATTTTTTGGAACTTTTAACTATTGGCATAACGAATTTTAATGAAATTTTTGATAGACAAGCTTCTGAACAGTTTAAAAATATTGCTTTTTCAAAACTTAAAAAAAAAATATTTTTTTTTTAATTTTTGGAAAATAAATATTTTTTTTTGTAAAATTTGTTATCCAAAACGAGTCAATATTTTTTCTTTCAAATTTTATTTTTGTTCGTATAGCAATAAAGATTTTAAGTTGGTCTTAAAAATGTTTTAAAAATTTTCTTTACATATAAAAGTTTATTTTTTTTAAGAAATCACTACAACGACTCATAGTTTTTGTTCTTACATAAACTAATATTTGCTTAAATCACATGACATCCTATTTTTAGCTCCAACTACTAAAGGAGTTGTTTTACTCATTTGAACAATGAATTAATTTTACGCTTATGAATAGTTTTTCTCTAATAATCTTCATTTTTGAAATTCTTAGTCCTTTACATAAGAGCAGTCGTACATTTTATTTAATAACTTTCAAATAAAATAGAATTTTATAACTTATGTATATTTTATTGATTGATCTTAGTCTTTAACTATTTGTGTGGGCGCCTCTAGGAGTGGAACAAAGGCGAGCTCTAATTTAGAGCTGATGGCTTATGAGCTCAGTGCCTTGAGTACAGCTTGGCTATCTGACATGATGGCAATGTAAGCACAATTTGCATAACAATTTCACAGACTTCTGTTGCAATCTCGTTTTTAATGTTGTGCTTAAGCATCGAGTTTACAGTTGGTTTGTCGAAGTACACCTTTTCCTTCAAGTTGCCCCATAACAAGAAATAAGGAGGCGTCAAAGCAGGGAATCGTGAGGCTAGTTGGTATGTTTTTTGGATACAATTTGACCCAGGGAAAATTTCTCGTAAAATTCGTAGCACGATATGTGTGTGATGTGGCACCGTCTTGTTGGAATTGGAACTATCTGTTCTGTATGATCCAACTCGAGAGCAAAAAAGTTGTCCAACATGCCGCCGGATAGCGGTTATCAGTAACTGTTACAGCATTGCCTAAGGCATCCTCAAAGAAATATGGCAAAAAAAATGGTGTTTGGAGTATTAATCGATGATTTTCAGTGCACCAATAGCGGCTATTCTGTTTATAAAAAAAACCAGCCGAATCGATATGTCTTTCTAGCTCATAATGATTTTTGCCAAAAATCGCCGTCATCTATAGCGAACAGTAAAACTCGTGCAATCTAATCTCTCCGTAACAAATTGTTATCGAATAATCTCTACAACTATCAAATGCCAATTGACGAATTTCAATCACCCAAAAGTCGACTTGGAACATAAAACGGACCTTGTATTAAATCTTTCGATATTACTCGGTTTTACGTAAGTAGACAACTTTTGAGGGCTATTGTGTTGTTCCTTATTTGTTTAATCAATATGGCGAATTTGCTTTTTTTTAGAGATTGCACTAATTGAGTGTGTGAGGTTCCCATATATCCCAGCTAGGTTCCACATAACCAGCTTTTCTTTAATTAATTTATTCTTAGATCAACCTTTGGGATGACAGTTATAATAAATTATGCTCCGCTTTAAAATATTGCATCTAAAATATAAAAATTGTTGTTGCTTGTTGAAAATTTATCTATGTAATTGACAAAATAAATAAATATTTTTTCTCGAACAATTATTTTTATTTGAAAAGTCTTCTTCACAAAATGTGAATTTACCTAATGAAGCCTCTATAATAAACATCAAATGCTCTTCTACGAAACCAATGCTACATTGAGATAAAAATGCTTAAGGAATTCCCTTTTATGTAGAAGTAGGTACTTGCTTAGAATTAAAAGCATTCAACATTTTGCTAGTCACAAATAAATTGTAAATAAAAAGGATATTGCTCCTCCTGATCCTGGTGGAGTTCTAAGCGTATTTGATTCTCAATCTTAATTAGGCTTTCAACTCAAACCCACCTGTAAGCCTAGTTGCATCAGCTTCTGTGATTTTTCTCAGAATTGGAAGTCAGAGATATCTTTCGGAAAACATGCCAGAAATGATTGTTTCCAATTATTACACACATCTTCCGTACAAGGATTTATTGAACCAATTAAAATGTCTTCACCCAACATCTGTTACGTTGCAGACTAATACCAATCGACATTCAGCATGCCCAGTGACCAGTGGCCGAGTCAAACAAAGTTTTGCTTGTGGCATTTTGACCTGTTCGTTGAACTATCATACTTTCAAGCTTCATGGTAGTCGCCTTCCGTTCCGTTCCCTCTTCCTCCACACTCTGTCCACTGTCCCAAGTCCCACATCTGAATTTTTGCAATAATTGTATCTTGGTTAAGTTGGAAATCCGTACATACCACACCCAATTCAAGCCATCAATCCAATTTCTCAATTTTCACATATCAATGTTTGCCTTTTATATGATTAAATGAGATCGAACTCTTTTTTTTAAAAAAAGGTCAAAAAGGGTCGAAGACTGGGCGAAGGTTCCGACCATCTGAAAATCATAAGCGATATGAATAGGTATTTGCTCAATCACTGCGGTGGTGGTGTTTACTCAAGGTCTGGTCATCATCAACCAGGACGTATTGGCCCTCGTCATTATACTGCAGAGAGAGAGAAGAATCTTCTTTTTTGACACACAAAGTCTCATCTCAGGGATATAAATATACCTACGGACTTTTTGCCAGCCAGTCGGAGAGCACCGAGTGCACAGAACATAGAAATAGATGCAATGAAATGAAATTGAAATGAAAATTAGACTCTGCAAAGGCACTTGTAAAAGTTTATTCAATTTATGGGTCAATTGCATCCTGTTAGAACGATCCCTATATATGAATCTTCCCTCCCCAATTTCGTCCTCGAAATCCATAAAATAGCAAGAGAAATATGAAATTCCATTAACGTGAAGATGAACTTTTGGTTTCTCCATTATTTTTGATAGATTTATGTGATTTTTTTTCTCTCTTTCACTTGTTTGGGTGTAGGTAGCAGTGGGTAGTGGGTGGGGTGTATCTGTATCTATGTGTGTTTACGGCAATCTGTTTGATTGATAAGGATGTGTACAGTTCATATCCTGTAAGCTGGATGAGTAAATTGAATTTGTCATATTTAGAGAATGAACAAAAAATAAAAGAATAAAAATCTTAAAATTGTATTTTGCGGTTGTAACTATATCTTACATACGAAGCATTTCGCTTGATCCTTGCTATACCAGTACAATATTGTATGTATGCGTATTTATATAGGTAAGCGCTCAGAATGTGCTCGAGACGGGTGATTTAAATTGTCAACGTTATGCCAACCAAAAAACAAGACGTTTGTTGTGTGGATATGTAGGTACTATAGGTACCACCATCAGCAGCATCCAAAACCGACTCCCTCATACTTGGGTGGCTTAAGGATGTTTCTTTCATTTTGAGAGTTTAATTTACTTCGGTTTTATTATCTGTATGTCTGTCTTTCAAGACAAAATGACACGCAGGTATGGATAACTGCCTTCTCCCCCTCTATATCCACCCCATATACAATTTCGATTTTTTTTTTTACTTGTGATTTAGATACTCTTAGGGTTAGTTGTGGACTCATACTTGTAAGAATAAAGCTATGTATCGCGTTTTTCAATAAGAGCGCTACAAAAGTTTTTTAAATAAAACAAAAACGGTTCTGGATATCAATGAAATTCTTTATTCCTGTGAAAGTACGTTTGATGCCATTATGTATGGAACTCGATTTTTTTTGCATGGCCACCACGGGCACGCTTGCAGAAGTCCAGACGCTGCCATTTCACGTTCGATATTCGTACGAAGTTCATCAATCGTCGCTGGCTTGTTGGCATAGACCATAGACTTGACGTCGCCCCACAGGAAATAGTCTAACGGCGTCAAATCGCACGACCGAGGCGGCCAAGCGACTGGAACATTTTGTACTGTTCCTGTGGATTCAAATTTTTCCACTAGACGCTCAATTGTTGATCTGCAAGGACGATTATGACGACCATAAATTGGAAGTAGCGCCAGTGGCGTCTTTAGGCATGGGCCCGGTGGGCCAGGGCCCAGGGCCCCGAAATTATTTGGCCCCCAGTTCCACCAACTCAAAATGAATTAATCTATACAAGAATTATATAACAAAACGAAATAAGGTTAATAGACAATAACAGAAAAACAAGTTTCATTGTACTCTCCGTTCCAATACCAAAATTCAACGTGAGTATACCTACAAGTGGCGAAGGGTCCATATAAGTCGATTTTATAACCGTCTTATCTTTTGAAATTCTCTTCCTCAACTTCTTAATCTTCTGGCAATATGAATCTAATTTCATCATACACCTGCACACGCAGGTGGAAAAATGTTCTCAAAAGAATTGTTGCAGTTATTAAAATTTTGGCATCAAGAGGGCTTCCATTTCGTGGTAAGAACGAAACCATTGGGTCACCCAACAATGGAAATTATTTGGGATGCCTGGAACTTCTAGGTGAATTTGATTCATTCCTCGCAGATCATTTAAAAAATGTGGGAACTCAGGAAGGGGATACACTTCCTATTTATCAGCAAATATTTGCAACGAGTTCATTGATATAATGGGAAAACAAGTCCTAACATGCGGTCTCCACTAGCGATGAATCCAGAGCATGCTTTAAAGCATGCGTTCATTATCGCAAGTAGAGACCGCCATCACAGCTATATTTTCATCGCTTGCGATAGAAAGTATGCTCTCATCGCATACCATTCATCGCTTACTTTATCGCAAGGAGAACTTTCATATTGTTCTGGCGTATCTAAATTTAATTTAACTGAGTTTAAGTTTTGCGTGCGGAGAAAGCTTTTGCTTGGGGTTTACGTTTTTCAAACAAAATTAAAAAAAAATCTGATTTGAAATTGTCCATAGAACTCATTTATATCCATTAAAATTATTCACTATACTAAAAAAAAGTATGCGATGAAATGCCCAGCCACAAAAATCTTGCAGTTCTATTGCAGTGGCTATTGCGATTGCGATGGATTTATCGCTAGTGGAGACGGCGTGTAATGAAAATTTTAGGTGAAATTAGATCGGCAAAAATTTTTTTCCATAAGCGTTGATGGTACACCCGGCCTTTCTCATATCGAGTAGTTGACTTTTGTAATTCGGTATGTTAAAAATTGTGTTCCCATCGAAAGTTTCTTAAAATTCATACCTATACAAGAGTATATACATAAATCTGAATATTTGGCTGACACAATCTTGACATTTTTGGAAAATCATGATATTCCAATAGAGGATTGTAGAGGACAAAGCTATGATAATGCGTCAAATATGTCGGGAAAATATTCGGGTTTGCAAGCAAGATTAAAGGAGAAATGCGATTTTGCTACCCTTGTACCATATGCAGCACATTCTCTTAACTTAGTAGGCCTTCATGCAGCTGCTTGGGTGCAGGAGGCAACAAGTTTTTTTCAAGTGGTTCAAAAAATATACAATTTTTTTTCTGCTTCTACCCATCGCTGGAATAAATTGAATGAATGTTTAGGTTGACATAGAGTTCTTAAAATTCTTTCTGAAACAAGACGGTCTGCACGAGCTGATGCAGTTAACGCGCTCCATCGTGGTTACAAACAAATTACTGAAGCCCTGACATCTATCTCTAGAGATCCAGAGCAAGCTCGAGAAACAAAAAGCGAAGCCCTAAGCCTGTCTAAGAAAATGTCAAAACTAGAATTTCTTATTTTAACAGAAATTTGGGGCACAATATTAGAAAGAGTTCATAAATTATAAAGACTTAATGCAATGAAAAATAGTACGAAGTTCGCGTGCCACATATGTTGATGGTCATGCACTATCCGTCCAGCTAATTGGGAAAGAAAAGTTTAAAATATCAACTTTTTCCCAATTATTGACAATATCACTTTGCAATTAAAAATACGATACAACTGCTACCAAGAAATTAATGCATTGTTTGGCTTTTTTCGTCGATTGCAACATTTGACTTCAGTGGAGTTGCAAAATTCTTGCGAACAATTTTCAAAAAAAATCCCAAAGGATGTTAATGCAGAAAAAACTTAAGGTATAATGCCTGCTCCACGTACAGTATTAAAAAAAATTCAATAAAGATGTAAATGAAGACCTTATACAATTATTCCAAAATTGTACAGTCTAATTACAGTGGATGAAATTGAGAACACATTTCCAAATGTAGAAACTGCCTGCAGAATTTTTGTATCTATAATGGTATCAAACTGCAGTGGAGAGCGTTCATTTTCGAAATTAAACCGAATAAAAAATGAACTTCGAAGCACAATTCTACAAGAGAGACTAAACAGCTTGTCAATTTTATCAATTGAAAATGAATTGCCGCAGGAAATTGAATTTGATGACTTAATTCATGATTTTGCTACTGACAAAGTCAGAAAGTATGCCTTCAATAATATTTTATTGTATAAACTTACAAACTTATCTAAAAGAAAACCAAAAAAAAAAAAAAAAAAAAAAGAAATAAACTTAGAAGAAATCTTAACAAAAAAATATAAAAACATTAGAAATCAACCAAAAAACTATAAAAATTATCAAAAATAAACAAAAAAAAAATGTTCAACTATTAAAGGTAATTAAAAAAATTATAAATTATAAAAAAATTATCTGTTTTGTTTTTTTTTAGTTCTTTATAAAAAGTAAAAATATTTTTGAAAAACAAATTCACTTTGAAATGATTTTTTTTTATATGTATGTGGTTTTGTCTCCATGTTGTATAGTTATAAATTTAATTTAAATAAAAGAAATAAATTTTATTTTTATATAAACAATTTTAAATATTTTTATTTTTACAAATTTTAACAACATTTATGATAATTTTAAACGTAGAAAGCGACGCGTTTCGGAATTTTATTCCATCATCGGGCTTATCAAAATTTTTTTTTTTTTTTTTTCTTTTTTTGATAAGCCCGATAATGGAATAAAATTCCGAAACGCGTCGCTTTCTACGTTTAAAAATTATCATAAATGTTGTTAAAATTTGTAAAAATAAAAATATTTAAAATTGTTTATATAAAAATAAAATTTATTTCTTTGATTTTTTTTACCTAAAAAATTAAAAAAAAAAATATTATACTCTTTTTGGCCCCCAAATCCTATTGGGCCCAGGGCCCCCAAAATTCTAAAGACGCCTCTGCGTAGCGCTCTTAACGTTGAGGCTACTGACTTCGAATTTCGGTAGTAAATTTAAATAATTTCGACTCGTTGTTGGCTCGTATATCTTTCCATCATGAAATGGCAAACCTTACTGAAGAGAAATGTCAAAGAGCGGCAAGAAATATGGCGTCGTTTGCTGTCCCTGTCGCTCTACTTTTGTAGCGTCCTTATGTACTTATGTCGATTTATTTCTTTATTTCACACTACGATGAACACGAACAAAGTGGGGTAGATATTCTATCTGTCCGTCTGTTCGAGTGCACACTAAAGGGATTGGCCGTATTTCATTAACTAGGTATAGTATTACGGTACCTACAAAACCTATTCCACAGATTGTTTTTTTTTTAATTTAATTTAATAAAAGATACCCAATTGTTGAACAAAAAAAAATCCTAAGAATGGTTATAAATGGTACCTCTCATAGTACTATTTATTATATTTTTATTTTAATAAATTTTGTATGTTAAAGATCTCTAAAAATTTTTGAACATGCAATTTCAAAAACTTTTTTTTTAGATTTAAAAAACTACTCGGAGCTCTTTGATGGGTATCAAATATCAAAACGATATTTGACAAATATCAAGAAAATTAGTTTATTAGTAGATATTAGGGTTACCATTTACCAGAAATTTTGAATTGTACAATGATTTTAGATCTATCGTGAATAGTTCTGTTGATGTTGATGTTGATGTATATGCTTGGTATTGCGGTTGTCAATATTCAGGCGTTCGATTTCTATTTTGATAGTATTTTAATAAGTTATTTGCTGTTTTTTTATTGAAAAAGAAAGAAAAGAAGAAAATTCAATTCAATTCTTTCTTGTAAACAATACAGTAAGACCATGTCTTTTACACCCCTATTACGATTGTCAATTATCAAATTGATAGTTGATAAACCTTGAAAATTGGGTTACAAAACTCAATTTATTAAAAAACTAATCAATTTTTCTTTTAAATTTTTCAATTTGTTTGTGTTTCGCAATGGTCTGAATCATTCTCAATGATCAAAACTTTAATCAGTTGGGTTTTTAAACATTGAATTAAAAATTTATCAACTATCAAATTGATAGTTGACAATCATAATAGGGGTGTTATAGTATTCATAAATTGGTTGAACGATTGTATGTTAATTCATTATTATTCTTATTCTGATAATTTTTTTTTTTTTTAATTTTTTATTGACTTTTCTTCTTTTCTGATTTTCTTCCTATTTTCTTATTTTAAATCCTAACTGTTGGAATAACTATATTACTTCTTCTTGAGGATGTACATAACTGAGTTTTTTCATAAAGGTACTCAGGTGTTTTTGTGTGAATAATTCTTTGTAGAAAGATACAATTACGAAAATTAACGTATTCTTGAATAGTGCAGTTAAGAATTTTAGTACAAGAAGCTGAAATATGATCATCATATCTTCGAACACCGTATGCAAAGCGAGGCATATCATTAAACGCCACACTTAGCTTCAATTCAATTCAATTTTTATTTAGTTTACATTGTACAAATAAGACGTAGTCTTTTACAGTACATAAAATTAAGGATAAGTGAATTATAAATTTATTATACATAATAATAATACATGATAATAATACAAAGTGTAATAGATTCGAAAATAATAATAATTCTTTGAATAAATAATATTTAACATTAAAATTGTATATTATCTAAAATAGATAGATGGTAAAAAGAATTCAACAATAAATAATAAGAGAAAAAAGGGAATAGGGAGAGAAAAAGTAAAAAGAAAAGAAGGGTAAAAAGAAAGATGAAAAGTAGAATAAGAGAATTACTGAGCCTAAATACAAGACAGGAAGTGCAGAAGAAAAGAAGTAATTATTGCTATGAAGATGACAAGTGCAACAATGCAGCGGTTTTGAATTTTCTAGCTCCAATTATTTTTCTTATAGCTGTGGGTAGGGCATTCCAAAGTTTGGTCACATGAATAAAGAATAGACGTGAGGTGTTTAAATAAGCGAAGTGGGGTATAATTAGATTGAGAGTTCTGGTTGACTGGGCAAATATCAGTTTTTCATACAAATATAGTGGCAGTTTTTCCTGAATGATTTTATGCATACAAAGACAGCATCTTATGTCCAGAAATTGCTGAAATGTGCAACCGAGGATCAATTTATGATAGTGTGATATGTGCTCGTACCGACGCAACCCATACACATACCTTATCATGTCATTGAAAGCAACTAGTAGCTTATGCTGAGAATGGGAGTCGAGTTTACAATATACAACTGTACAATGATCAATTATAGGCAAAAATAAAGTTTTAATAAGTCTAAGTTTAGTAGGAACTGGAGTAAAGTTAGAAGAGACACTAAGTTTACGTAACCCAGCGTAAATCCGCCCTATGACAAGATTAATGTGGTCGGTTCCAGACAAAGAGCGATTAAGTTTAAAACCAAGATTGGATACAACATCAACAAACTTGATTTGCATGTTGTTTAGGAACACAAACGGTATTTCATCAGTATTGTAAGGTGTTTTTGAGATACATATAACTTGTGATTTATCTGGATTCAGGTTGAGCCCATTACAAATTGACCAGTTGTGGATATTACACAAATCTTCGTTAATTCTGGCAATTAGATCTTCAATAAGTCCAATAGGTCGTGACAAGTATATTTGTGCATCATCCGCATATAGATGAATTGAAACATTAGAACATACTTTGGGAAGGTCATTAATAAATATGCAAAACAAAATTGGTCCCAGAATCGATCCTTGGGGTACTCCCGAAGACAATGTTCCGAAAAGAGAGTAATGGCCATCATAAACAACCCTTTGTTGGCGATTAAATAAATAATTATTTATCAGACACACTGATCGTTCACTAAAGCCAAAATACAATCTAAGTTTCTTACAAAGAACCATATGATCTACACGATCAAATGCCTTTGAAAAATCCAGCAAACAAAGAACCGTTAAGTAATCCATATCAAATTTAACTCTTATGTCATCGATAATTTTTATCATAGCTGTAGAGCAACTATGATGTTCTCGAAAGCCAGATTGAATTGGAGATAACAAACAATGTTCATTGAGATAGGATGAGATTTGGTTAGCAATTATTTTCTCAAAGACTTTCGAAAGACAGGGTAAAATACTAATGGGGCGAAAGTCTTTTACCGACAGAGGTTGAGTTTTTTTCGGAATTGGAATGACTCTTGCTAACTTCCAAATATCAGGAAAAGTTGATGATGTTATACAGAAATTTATAATGTGCGTAAGACAGCTCAATAAATGCATCAAGATTATTTTTACAAAACGAATGGGAATACCATCTTCACCAACAGCATTAGACTTAAGGGAACGTATGGTATTTACAACATCAATTTCAGATACAACTTCAAAGTCGAAGTCAAAAAAGAAAGAAAGGCTATCATCAGGGACAAAACGCGGATTCTCGATATGACCCGAAATAAATGCATTATTAAGGACATTTACATCAGGAATATTAACGACCGAATTGATTTTACCCACACCAATAGATCGTAAATTGCTCCAAAGCTTTTTTGAGCTTTGAGAAGTACTCAACTTAGATAAAAAATATCTTTTTTTCGCCCGGCGGGTTATAAAAGTTGAATGATTCCGAGCACGGCAGAAAATCTCCCAGTGGTTACTAGTTGCGTAAAGCTTCCATCTTGAGTATGCTTTATTACGTATTTTCATAGCATTACGAACCTCCGATGTAAACCAAGGACAGTTTCTATTACGAATTGCTACAGTCTTAATAGGAACATGTCTCTCATATAGATCTGATAACAATGTTTGTAAGTGATTGACTTTATTGTTAATATTTGATGTGTAGAAACAGTCTCGCCATGGTACACGACTGGCATCTAACTGTAAAGCATTGTTATCAATAGATTCAAAATCTCTATACTGGAAAAAAGTCGGTAATGAAGAACGAGATAAGTCAATATTATATGAACAAAACAATAAGTCATGATCAGATACACCTGCAAGAGAGAGCTGATCATGGAGTAGAATATTTGATCGATTTGAAACCATTATTATATCAAGAAGACTGGGGGAAGCATTTGGAGCAAAACGTGTAGGATAACAGTCAACTATCGATAATCCAGAGGCACCAGTAAAATCTAAAAGTTGATGAGCTTTAGTGTCAGATTTTAAAAGATCCGCGTTAAGGTCACCGCATATTATAATATGTTCGTAAAAAGCTGTAAAATCATGGATAGCTGAAAATAATGGTTCTGGAGAATAAAATCGTTTAGGATTATAAGCTACACCAACAAGGCATTTTAAATTGCCATCGCTTACTTCTATTAAAAGATATTCTACTTCACTGCCATCAGACTTACCTAGTATTTTTAACTTTAACGATAATCTACAGTACACCGCAACGCCACCTCCAGTAGTTGTAGTAACTCTATCATTTCGAATAAGTTTATATCCAGGGATATTGTATAAATTATCTATACTAGTAGAATTACTGTATTCTGACCCTGAATTCAACCAAGTTTCAGTAACGCAAATCAAATCAATTTCTAAGCCATTTAAAATATACTTTAAATAGTCTAATTTCGTTAGATTTAAACTTCGAGCATTTAAATAACATATCTTAAGGCCCTCACAAGCATTCGATAATATTTTCATGACTGACCGAACACAAACTTCGCCACCCACATTATCCATCACAACGGCAACACGTAGGAAAACAAAAAAAAAAATAGCTGGAGCACAATATATAACTAATTTAATTGAAATAGAAGCAAAAACTACCAAAAAATTAAAATAAATGAGAACCTTAGTCTTGTATGAATTCTAAGTAAGAAAAAAGAGGAAAAAGTAGAATAGATTAGGAAGAAATTTTAGAATAATGAGAAAAAAATAAAATTAAGAATTAAATAAAAATATAAAAATTTAAAAATGAAAAAAGAGAATAGCGATTAGATTTAAATAAGAGAGTAATAATATAAAGAGTACCTATATATATATATTTGTTTTTAAATTAATATAGAAAATATACTTATACATAAACGTAGCTATGGTGAAAAAAGCTCCAGATCGGTTAACAACGACGATGGTGAAAGTGTAAGGAGGGGAACATCAAAGTAATCAAGTGAGTATTGTTGTTGAATCAATTTTCACCTCAGTGTCATCTTTAGTTTTTCTGATGTAAACATGACCATTGCGAGTTCTTGCCGAAAACAGTAGACCTTCTCTGCGTAGTTGAAGAGCATTACGTAACAGGGAGCTGTTCTCTTGAGTTAAGCTCTCATTTATGTATATGCGAGTAGCACTTGTGCTGGTGTTGTTGTGATCAAAAGTATGAGATTCGTTCTCTAGCTGTTCAACTGTTAAACCTCCGTTCGATCTAAAGGCAGCAAGCAATGCACTTTGCTCCATGTGTGAAGAGAGTCTGATAAGTAGAGGACAGTTACCATCGGTGGATTTGGTTTTTAGGCGAAAGGCATCAAAGTGTGGGGTAATTTGATGGTGTAATTTGGAAGCAATCGCTTTTGCCACATCAGCTGGTCGTTCGTCGGGTTTCATAGGTATACCACGTACAATCACGTCACGAAGCCTTTCTTTTCGATGCAAGTCAGAGAGTGCCTCTTTAAGTTTCTGATTGTCGTCACGCAACTCAGAAATGTCGCTCTCAAATTTAAGCACTCTGCTTTCAAGAGAAGATATAGCATCACTAATTTTTTTGTTGAAATTACTTTCAAATTCCGAAAGCAACGATTTAAACTTGGTAATTAAACTTGCTTCAAGATCTCGAAATTGGTCAGATAGTGTAGCTTTTTTATCTGAAGCTTTCT